>JAMWET010005904.1:0-427500 GCA_024036415.1 Prochilodus magdalenae | reverse complement strand
AAGAAATCGCAATCTTCATGCTGAAAGACCTTTAAAGTTGCCTTGTGTTTATTCAACCAGGCTTTAGAACTGCCAGAAATCTCAACATTGTAATAAAACTTGTTTTGTGACAAAAACAGTATTTTCTAACATGGGAACACTTTAAATATGTAAATAATGAAGGGAAACATTGATTAGAAGCAATAGAAAGTGAAATCTTGAACGTGGCAGTACAAAATGAACAGTGTAATTTTCATTGCGTTTAGGCGCGGAAAAAGCGTTTGGGAGCTTTAGAAGCTTAACGGCTTTAGAGCGGCCAAAAAGCTCAACGTTGTAATAAAACTTGTTTTGTGACAAAAACAATATTTTCTGACATGGGAACACTTTAAATGTGTAAATAATGAAGGGAAACATTGATTAGAAGCAATAGAAAGTGAAATAATGAACGTGGCAGTACAAAATGAACAGTGTCATTTTCATTGCATTTAGGTGCTGAAAAAGCGTTTGGGAGCTTTAGAAGCGCCTACAGGCTTTAGAACGGCCAAAAAGCTCAACGTTGTAATAAAACTTGTTTTGTGACAGAAACAATATTTTCTGACATGGGAACACTTTAAATATGTCTAGAATGAAGGAAAACATTGTTTCTAATCAAGAGAAAGTTAAATCTTGAACGTGGCAGTACAAAATGAACAGTGTCATTTTCAGTGCATTTAGGCGCTGAAAAAGCGTTTGGGAGCTTTAGAAGCGCCTACAGGCTCTAGAACGGCCAAAAAGCTCAACGTTGTAATAAAACTTGTTTTGTGACAGAAACAATATTTTCTGACATGGGAACACTTCAAATATGTCTAGAATGAAGGAAAACATTGTTTCTAATCAAGAGAAAGTTAAATCTTGAACGTGGCAGTACAAAATGAACAGTGTCATTTTCAGTGCATTTAGGCGCTGAAAAAGCGTTTGGGAGCTTTAGAAGCGCCTGCAGGCTCTAGAACGGCCAAAAAGCTCAACTTTGTAATGAAACTTGTTTTGTGACAGAAACAATATTTTCTGACATGGGAACACTTTAAATATGTCTAGAATGAAGGAAAACATTGTTTCTAATCAAGAGAAAGTTAAATCTTGAACGTGGCAGTACAAAATGAACAGTGTCATTTTCAGTGCATTTAGGCGCTGAAAAAGCGTTTGGGAGCTTTAGAAGCGCCTACAGGCTTTAGAACGGCCAAAAAGCTCAACGTTGTAATAAAACTTGTTTTGTGACAGAAACAATATTTTCTGACATGGGAACACTTTAAATATGTCTAGAATGAAGGAAAACATTGTTTCTAATCAAGAGAAAGTGAAATCTTGAACGTGGCAGTACAAAATGAACAGTGTCATTTTCAGTGCATTTAGGCGCTGAAAAAGCGTTTGGGAGCTTTAGAAGCGCCTACAGGCTTTAGAACGGCCAAAAAGCTCAACGTTGTAATGAAACTTGTTTTGTGACAGAAACAATATTTTCTGACATGGGTGTAACATACTGAGCCAACAGGGCCACTGTAAGCGCGTGACGTCAGCACGCACGCCGGAGATGTATAGGTGATTCTGAGACGGTGGAATAAACAGAGTAGACACAAGCTGGTGTCAGTGGCTTCATTTAAACTTAAACATACTGCCAGAGAGCAAAATATAACATGGTGTCAGAAGTGGGATAATCCGCTCACATACTCGACTACACATGGAGACTTTTGGTGTTCCGACGCCCAGAATGGACTGGGATTCGCCGAACTTGCCGGAGGCTTGGCGCCGTTTCAAGCAGCATGCGGAGCTGATGTTCTCCGGACCCCTACGTGAGAAAGGCGAGCAGGATAAGTGCAGCTATCTTTTGTTGTGGGTCGGAGAGAAAGGCAGGGATATATATAACACGTGGACCATATCGGAAGATGACGCTAAGAAATTAAAGACGTACTACGATATGTACACGAGTTATCTCACTCCCAAGTCCAACCCAATATACGCCAGATACCGGTTCCATGAAAAATGCAAGGGGAGAAAGAGACTTTCGAACATTTCATAACTGAGTTGAAGCTGCTGGTAAGAGACTGTGGCTATCCCAATAGTGACGAAATGGTCAGGGACCGCGTAGTTATCGCCACTAACTCCCCACGTGTGCGCGAAAAGCTGCTCAGCCATGGCGCGGACCTCACGTTGGAGAAGGCTATAGACATAGCACGGTCTTACGAGCTAGCACAAGCACAGCTGAGAGAAATGGTCGGAAAGGAGCACAGTAGTGAAGCAGTGCACACCATAAGCAGAAAAGCTGAAAACAGGCGACCAACAATCTACAGAAAAGCAAAACCAAGAGAGCTCACTTCAGCCAACACAGAATGTGGCAGGTGTGGAGGCCAACATGGTGTGAAAGATGCATGCCCAGCCAAAGGTAAACAATGCCTAAAATGCAAGAAACTAAACCATTTTGCTAAAATGTGCAAGACAAAGTCTGCAACACAGCCCCACCGGAGAGCCATGCACTCTGTGGTAGAAGAAAGCTATGAGGAGCAAGCAGAGCTTTATATAGATGGGCTCACAACTGAAAACGCTGGCAAGGACATTGAACAGGCCTATGCCGAGATCGAAGTAGCCACACATAAAATCAAATTCAAAATAGACACTGGTGCACAAACCAATGCCATTCCCGAGCATGTGTTCCAAAAGCTCTTCAAAGGCTTTACTCTACAACCAGCCACTCAGAGACTCACAGCCTATGGGGGTGAGCAGTTGAAGGTGAGAGGCACCTGTAAGCTGAGATGCAGGTACAGAGACCACACAGTAACATTGGAATTTCACATTGTCGATACCAAAGCACCACCCATACTAGGTATGAGGGCCAGCTTAGACCTGAACCTACTTAAGCTGATATTGGCAGTGTCCGCAGAGGATGGGACACAGGGCTTGCTAGAATAATATGCGGATGTTTTCCAGGGCATCGGAGAGTTCCCGGGCGAATGCCACCTCCGCATTGACCCAAACGCCACGCCTGTGGCATACCCACCACGCAGAGTCCCCATCGCACTGCGAGACAGGCTCAAGCAGGAACTGAACAAGATGGAAAAGTCCAAAATCTAATGCAAAGTGACAGAACCCACTGAATGGGTAAATGCATTAGTAGTAGTAGAGAAACCTCACAGCGGCAAGCTGAAAGTATGCCTAGACCCCAGAGACCTCAACAAGGCACTCCAAAGGCCTCACTACCCCTTACCTACATTAAAAGATGCCACAGCAAAGCTCGCTGGAGCCCGTTATTTCAGCGTCCTGGATGCCAGATCTGGCTATTGGGCCATAAAGCTGAGCACTGAGTCATCACTGCTGACAACTTTCAACACGCCATTCAGTAGGTACAGATTTCTCAGACTGCCTTTGGTCTTAACTCAGCCCAAGACGAGTTCCAAAGGCGAGTCGATGAAACATATGAAGGTCTGAGTGGCGTAACGGCCATTGTGGATGACATCCTCGTGGCTGGTAAGACCAAACAAGAGCATGATGACAACCTCAGGGCCATGTTGCAGCGCACAAGAGAGAGAGGGGTAAGGCTGAACCCAGACAAATGTCAGATATGTGTGCCTGAAGTCAGCTATTTCGGCCACACTCTATCAAGTGAGGGCATCAAACCAGACCCCATGAAGGTAAAAGCCATCCAGGAAATGCAGCCACCAAAGAACAGAGCTGAACTGGAGACCATTCTTGGGATGGTGAACTACCTGGCCAGATTTACATCCCACCTGTCACAGGTAAACTCACCACTGCGACAGCTGTTGAAACAAGATAATGAGTTTACATGAGACCCACATCATGATGAGGCATTCAGGCAGATAAAGGACCTGATAACGCACCACCCTGTGCTTGCATACTTTGACCCTCTAAAAGAGCTGAGGCTCCAGGTAGATGCCTCAAAATGCGGCCTTGGCGCAGTCATGCTCCAGGGCGAGAGACCTGTAGCTTATGCATCCAAGTCGCTCAACAGCACTGAAGAAAACTATGCTCAAATAGAAAAGGAGATATATGCTGTGCTGTTCGGGTGTAAGCCCTTCCATGAGTACATGTACGGCCGCAGGGTGATCGTTGAATCGGACCACAAACCCCTAGAAGCAATACTACGAAAACCCTTGGCTGCAGCTCCCCCAAGGCTTCAAAGGATGATACTGCAGTTACAAAGGTATGACATCCACATCATCCACCGCCCAGGGAAAGAGATACCAGTGGCCGACATCCTGTCCCGGAAGTCCATAGAGCACCATGATAGCGGCATAACAGAAGGGTTGGAGGCACAGGTGCACACGCTCATCAGCAATCTCCCAGTAAGCAAGAATAAGCTACAAGAAATCAGAGAAGCAACAGCTCAGGATACTCAGCTCACCACACTCAGAAACATCACAAAGTCAGGTTGGCCTGACGAAAGGAAAAAGTGCCCACTCAACATCCAAGAATTCTGGAACCACAGGGACGAGATTGTGGAAATTGACGGCATACTATTTAAAGGTGAGAAAATTATAATCCCCCACACTCTCAGAGCTGACATGATACACCGCATCCACACTGGTCACATGGGCATTGAGAAAAGCAAAAGCCGTGCTTGTGACATTCTCTTTTGGCCCGGCATGGGGAAGCAGATAGAAGCATCTGTGGCACAGTGTGACATATGCCAAGAACGACGCAGCTCCAACACTAAGGAGCCACTCCTGTCGCATGCCATACCTGAGAGACCGTGGCAAGTAGTGGGGACTGACCTGCTCACATGGAATTCACAGGACTTTGTCATTATTGCAGACTATTACAGCAGATATTTCGAAATAGAAAAACTCACCAACTGCACGTCATCAGCAGTTATCACAAAACTCAAAGCAGCATTTGCCCGCCACGGTATCCCTGAAACTGTGATCAGCGATAATGGGCCGTGTTACAGTTCCACTGAATTCCGCTCATTCTCAGGGGCATGGGACTTCAGGCACATTACCACAAGCCCAAGGTACCCAAGAAGCAATGGCCTCGCCAAGAGAACAGTCCAGACGGCAAAGCACATCCTAGATAAGGCCAAAGCTGAAAACATAGACCACTACCTGGGTCTACTGGAACACAGGAACACGCCTGTGGACAACCTGAATTCCCCTGCCCAGCTCCTGATGAGCCGCAGACTCCGCTCAATACTCCCAACTACTGCAAAGCAGTTGCAGCCACAAGTGGCATGCCAGGAAGCTGTACGCGAGAGAAGAGAGGTATGCCAACACCGCCAGCAGGTGTACTACAACAAATCTGCAAGACCACTCTCCCACCTTCCTGTAGGCACACCTGTCCATTTCCAACAGGAAGACGGATCCTGGAAACCAGCAATCGTAACACAGCTGGCTGACACACAAAGAAGCTACCACATCCAGACAAAGGAGGGACAGACACTTTGACGAAATCGTCTGCACCTTCACGAAAGCAAGGAAGGCCCTAACACCATGGACACCCAACACACACACACGCCAATAACATGCAGCCCCAGCACCCTGAGGTCACGGACCATCCACAGCCAGGCAGCCAGCCACCTGGTTACACAACAAGGTTTGGCCGTACCACCAGGCCAAGACAAGTCCTTGACTTGTAAACATTGTAAAGGGTGTAGGCGGATCGCTGCCCTACAAAAAAAAAAAAAAAAACACATACTTGTTCAAACACATTTGTCTGCTCAAAATACTTAAGTAGTTGTTAAAAAAAAAAAAAAAAAAGAATTATTTACCTGTTCATAAGTGGTACATGCTATAAGGAAATTGAGTTTATTTTTCTGTTGGAAGAAATATGGTTACTTATCTGCATAGAATTTGCACTAACGTAGTTAGCATTGGTAATACTGCTGTGAAACACTATCTACGTCAGCATTGTGACCAAAGAATGTAAATGGCATAACACATGTTCTAAAGTGCACTTAGCAAATAATTGTTTTGTATGGATATACACTACTGTCTTATTTTAAGAAGGGAGATGTAACATACTTAGCCAACAGGGCCACTGGAAGCGCGTGACGTCAGCACGCACGCCGGAGATGTATAGGTGATTCTGAGACGGTGGAATAAACAGAGTAGACACAAGCTGGTGTCAGTGGCTTCATTTAAACTTAAACATACTGCCAGAGAGCAAAATATAACAATGGGCACCTTGCAAATATGTCTAGAATGAAGGAAAACATTGTTTCTAATCAAGAGAAAGTGAAATCTTGAACGTGGCAGTACAAAATGAACAGTGTCATTTTCAGTGCATTTAGGCGCTGAAAAAGCGTTTGGGAGCTTTAGAAGCGCCTACAGGCTCTAGAACGGCCAAAAAGCTCAACTTTGTAATTAAACTTGTTTTGTGACAGAAACAATATTTTCTGACATGGGAACACTTTAAATATGTCTAGAATGAAGGAAAACATTGTTTCTAATCAAGAGAAAGTTAAATCTTGAACGTGGCAGTACAAAATGAACAGTGTCATTTTCAGTGCATTTAGGCGCTGAAAAAGCGTTTGGGAGCTTTAGAAGCGCCTACAGGCTTTAGAACGGCCAAAAAGCTCAACGTTGTAATAAAACTTGTTTTGTGACAGAAACAATATTTTCTGACATGGGCACCTTGCAAATATGTCTAGAATGAAGGAAAACATTGTTTCTAATCAAGAGAAAGTTAAATCTTGAACGTGGCAGTACAAAATGAACAGTGTCATTTTCAGTGCATTAGGCGCTGAAAAAGCGTTTGGGAGCTTTAGAAGCGACTACAGGCTTTAGAACGGCCAAAAAGCTCAACGTTGTAATGAAACTTCTTTTGAGAGAAAAACAATATTTTCTGACATGGGTACCTTGCAAATATGTCTAGAATGAAGGAAAACATTGTTCCAAAGCAATATGAAGTGAAATTCTGAACGTGGCAGTACAAAATGAACAATGTCATTTTCATTGCTCTTAGGCGCTGAAAAGGCGTTTGGGGAACATTCGAAGCGCCTACATGCTTTAGAACTGCCAAAAAGCTCAACTTTGTAATGAAACTGGTTTTGCGAAAAAAACTATTTTTCCTGACATGGGAACACTTCAAATATGTAAACAATGAGAGAAAACATTGTTTATAAGCAATAGAAAGTGAAATTGTGAATGTGGCAGTACAAAACGAACAATGTCATTTTCATTGCTCTTATATGCTGAAAAGACGCCTAAGAGCAATGAAATTGACATTGTCCTAGCAAGAGCAGCGAACATCCTAGAGTCACCAAATATGGTCAAACCTTGATAACATGGCCTGAGTTTGGTGACTCTAGCATCCAAGGTCAGGATGTTACGACCAAATCCATTTAGTTACTGGTGAATGCATGAGGCCTGGCAACGGAAAGGAATAGTCTAGATTTAACAAATGTGGCCCACTTCATCAACACGACACTGACGGGGACCAAGTTGGTGACTCTAGGTTCAAGGGTCATGGAGCTACAATCAAATACATTTAGTTAATAGTGATTGCATAAGGCCTGGCAACAAAAAGGAATGTCCTAGAGTTATCAAAATTGGCAAACGTCGACAGCACCACAGCCTGATAAAGAGGCCTGAGGTGGGTGACACTAAGGTTAAAGGTCAAGGAGCTACAGCCAAATCCATTTGGTAAATCTGAATTTGGAGTTGTAGCGAAGGTAGGTAAGGGCCAGGAGTCACTAAACTTGGCACATGTGAACATCCAAACAAGTTTATAATGTGGCTTAAGGTTGGTGACTCTAGGGTCAAAGGTCAGGGATTTACGGCCAAATCCATGAGGTCAATGTGAATTTGGACCTTAATGAGAAAAAAAAATCATACAAAGCGTAGCATGGGCAGTGAATGTCCTAGAGTCACCAAATTGGACACACGCAGACATTACCACACCCTGATAAGGTGGCCTGAGTTTGGTGACTCTAGCATCAAAGGTCAAGAAGGTACTACAAAATCCATTTAGCTAATGGTGAATGCATGAGGCCTGGCAGAGGAAAGGAATGGTCTACACTTATCAAACTTGGCACACATTGACATCACCACACTCTGATAACCTGGCCCAATCATACAAAGCCTAGCGAGGGCATGGAATGTCCCCGAGTTACGAAACTTGGCACACATTGACAACCCCACACTCTGATAACCTGGCCCGAGTTTGGTGACTCTAGGCTGAAAAGTCAGGGAGTTGCAGCCAAATTGATTTGGTAAATGTTAATTTAAACTAAAGTCTCAAGTAGTAAAAAATAAATGATGCAAGGCGTAGCGAGGGCATGGAATGTACTAGAGTCAAGAAACTTGCCACACATTGACAAACCCACACTCTGATAACCTGGCCTCAGTTTGGTGACTCTAGGCTCAAAGGTCAGGGAGTTACAGGCAAATCCATTTGATAAATGTCAATATAGTGTGTTAGTCGTATTCGCTACTCCGTGCTCAAAGAATCAACTCGATGAGTCATCTTAGGAATGTAGAAAGACACTCTTTAATCCTGCAGTGAATTAACGCCGGCTGAAGGTTTCAGAAGTGCGTCTGACAAGAACCTTGCCGTACAGTGTCATAGTTACATTTTTATATACCATGGATACATGATGAATGTGTGCTACGTGACATTCACACATTGATCAGGCTGGTCTTTGATGTCCATTTTCCCAAAACGCGCTGCTGATCTTCTGAGCCCCCTGTGATGAGGCTGGTGTGAAGTTGACAGACCCCATTATTTCACAGTAACGAAGTCACCATTTGTCTGCTCCTATTCCCCAGACAGTTCCATATGTAAAAGCATGTGGTAAAAACAAAACTAATGAAATGGAAAATAATCTATACATATAATACTGATAAACCAGAAAAAAATTCCCCCACGTTAGACATAAGCCTTCAGTAGTAAAAAACAATTATGCAAGTCCTAGCCAAGTCCATGGAAGGTCCTAGTTTACCAAACTTGGCACACATTGACAACTCCACAGTCTGACAACCTGGCCGAAGTTTGGTGACTCTAGGCTCCAAGGTCAGATTAGATTAGATCAGATTAGATTTAACTTTGTCATTATGCAAAGTACAGGTACAGACCCAATGAAATGCAGTTAGCATCTAACCAGAAGTACAAGTACAGTATTATTTACATAAACAGCCGTAGTAATAAATAAATATATATATATATATATATATATATATAAGCATATCTATATACATATATATGAATGTATAAGAGCAGCATTTACAAATGAATCATTGTAACTGTAGAGTAGTGCAAGTAGACAGTATGTACACAATAAAAATAACATCTGAGGTAAAGATATGAGAACAGTATGTAAACATGAGCATACAATATGTAAACATGAGTATACAGTATGTAAACATGAGCATACAGTCTGTAAACATGAGTATACGGTGTTACATCCAAATTAATTTGGTAAATGTAAATTTAGGCATAAGACTCAAGTGGTAAAAATCAATCATTCAAGGCCTAGTGAAAGCATGGAAGGTCCTAGAGTTACCAAACTCAGCACACATTGACATCACCACATGACTGATTACCTGGCCAAGTTTGGTGACTCTTGGCTCACAGGTCAGGGAGCTACAGCCAAATCAGTTGGGTAAATATTGATTTGGACTAAAGCCTGAAGTTGGAAACAACAATCATGCTAGGCATAGCAAGGGCATGGAAGTCCTAGAGTTACCAATTTATCACACATTGATATAACCACAGTCTGAGGATCTGGCCCGAGTTTGGTGACTGTAGGCTTAAAAGTCAGGGAGCTCAAGTTAAAACAGTTATGTAAATGATTTGGACTTAGGTCTGAAGTGGGAAAAACCAATCGTACTATGCATAGTGAGGGCACAGAAGGTCCTAGAGTTACCAACTTGGCACACGTTGACATCACCACACTTTGATGACCTGGGTAAATATGAATTTTGACTTAGGCCTATAGTTGGAAAACAAATCAGGCAAGGCATAGCAAGTACATGGAAGGTCCCAGAGTTTGGCACACATTGACATCACTGTGATAACCTGGCCCGAATTTGGTAACCCTAGGCTCAAAGGTCAGGGAGCTACAGCCAAACCAGCTGGGTAAATATTAATTTAGACATAAGTCTGAAGGGATAAAAACCAATCGTGCAAGGCATAGCGAAGGCAAGGAAGGTCCTAGAGTTACCAATGTTGGCACACGTTGATATCAACACCTTCTGATGAGCTGGCCCAAGTTTGGTGACTCTAGGATCAAAGGTCAGGGAGTTACAGCGAAATCCATTTGGTAAATGTTAATTTAGACATAAACCTTAAGTGGTAAAAACTAATCATGCAAGGCCTAGCAAGGGCATGGAAGGTCCTAGCGTTACCCAATTTGGCACATATTGACAGCTTCATTAAAATGGCTCGAGTTTGGTGACTCTAGGCTCAGGGAGTTAAAGCCAAATTAATTTGGTAAATGTGAATTTGGACTTCAACCTGAAGTATGAAAATAGAAACCTACTATGCCTAGTGAGGGCATGGATAGACTTAGATTTATCAAATTTATCACATGTTGACATCACCACACTCTGATGTCGTGGCCCGAGATTGGTGACCCTAGGCACAAAGGTTAAGGAGCTACAGTCAAATCCATTGAGTAAATGTTAATTTGGACTTTAGCCTGAAGAACACTGAGGAAATGGCAAAGTTTGGTGACTGTAGGCTGAAAGGTCAGGGAGCTACACCTATAAGAGTTGGGTAAATATTAATTTGGACTTAAGCCTGAAGTGGGAAAAACCAATCATTCAAGGCCTAGCAAGGGCATAGAAGCTCCTAGAGTTACCAAACTTGGCACACCTTGACATGACCATAATCTGAGGACTTGGCCTGAATTTGGTGACTCTAGGCTTAAAGGTCAGGGAGCTACAGCTAAAAGAGTTGGGTAAACGTTAACTTGGATCTAAGCCTGAAGTGGGAAAAACCAATCGTACTACGCCTAGTTAGGGCATAAAACACATTGACAACACCACACATTGACAACACCACACTGTGACAACCTGGCCCGAGCCTGGTGACTCTAGGCTCAAACGTCAGGGAGCTACAGCCAAATCAGTTGGGTAAATATTAATTTTATCTTAAGCCTATAGTTGGAAAACAAATCATGCAAGGCGTAGCGAGTGCATGGAAGGTCCCAGAGATACAATACTTGGCACACATTGACGTCACCACAATTTGAGAATCTGGCCCAAGTTTGGTGACACTAGGCTTAAAGGTCAGGGAGCTACAGCCAATAGAATTGGTTAAGTATTCATTTGGACTTTAGCGTGAAGTGGGAAAAACCAATCTTACTAGGCCTAGCGAGGGCTTGGAAGGTCCTAGTATTACCAAACTTGGCACACGTTGACAACTCCACACTCTGATAAACTGGCCTGAGATTGGTGATTCAAGGATTAAAAGTCAGGTAGTTATAGCCAAATCCATTTGGTAAATATGAATTTAGACATAAGCCTCAAGTGGTAAAAAAAAAACATTCAAGGCCTAGTGAGGGCATGAATGAGTTACCAAGGTAGGCACACATTGACAACCCCTAACTCTGATAACCTGGCCTGAGTTTGGTGAATCTAGGCTTAAAGTTCAGGGAGTTATAACCAAATTGGTAAATGTAAATTTGGACTTCAACCTGAAGTAGGAAGTAGGAAATAGAAACCTACTATGCCTAGTGAGGGCATGGATAGACTTAGATTTACCAAATTTATCACACGTTGACATCACTCTCATGTCGTGGCCCGAGATTGGTGACCCTAGACACAAAGGTCAAGGAGCTACAGTCAAATCTGTTGAGTGAATGTTAATTTGGACTTAAGCCTGAAGTGGGAAAAAACAATTGTACTAGGCCTGGTGAGGGCATGGAAGGTCCTAGAGTTACGTGGCACACGTTGACATCACCACACTCTGATGACCCGGCCCAAGTTTAGGGACTCTTGGATCAAAGGTCAGGGAGATACAGCCAAATCCATTTGGTAAATGTGAATTTAGACAAAAGCTTCAGATGGTGAAAACCAATGATATAGGTCTTAGCGAGGGCATGAAAAGTCCTAGAATTAACAAACTTGACACACATTGACAACCCCACAATGTAATTACCTGTCTTGAGTTTGGTGACTCTAGGCTCAAAGGTAGGGAGCTACAGCCAAATCATTTTGTTAAATATTAACTTGGACTTAAGCTTAAGTTGAACAAACCAATCATGCAATGCGTTGCGAGGGCATGGAAAGGTCTTAGAGTTACTAAACTTGGCACACAATGACAGCAGCAGATGTCTGATAACCTGGCCCGAGTTTGGTGACTCTAGGCTCAAAGGTCAGGGAGCTACAGCCAAAATAGTTGTGTAAATGTGAATTTAGACTCAAGTCTCAAGTGGTAAAAAGCAATCATGCAAGATATAGCGAGGGCAATTAATAGCGAACGATCCCAGCAAAGTCACGTTTAGAGCGCGGAATTAATACCTAACAAAGGCAGATACGTCACGTTTAGAGCGTGGAATTTATACAGTTCTATTGCAGCAACGTAACATTTGGAGCGCAGAATTAATGCCGATCGATCGCAGCAAGGTCCCGTTTGAAGCACGGAAATAATACCAATGGATCGCAGCAACGGCACCTTTACATCGCGTCATTAATACAGATCGATCGCAGCAACGTCAGGTTTAGAGCTCGGAATTAATACCAACGCACGCAGTAATGTCACCTATACAGCGTGTAATTAATACCGAACGATCGCAACAAAGTCACGTTTAGAGCGCTGAATTAATACCCATGACCGCAGCAAGGTCCGTTTGAAGCGCGGAATTAATATAGATCGATCGCAGCAAAATCACGTTTAGAGCGCGGAATTAATACCGATCGATCGCAGCAACGTCAGGTTTAGAGCGCGGAATTAATACCAATGCACGCAGTAATGTCACCTATACAGCGCGTAATTAATACCGAACGAACGAAGCAACGGCATGTTTAAGAGCGCGGAATTAATACCGATCGAACCCAACAACGTCACCTTTACAGCGCACAGTTAATACCGTGCAATAGCAGCAACGTCACGTTTAGAGCATGGAATTAATACCAAATGAATGAAACAACGGCACGTTTAGAGCGCGGAATTAACCGCAGCAAAGTCACGTTTAGAGCGCGGAATTAATACCGAACGAACGCAGCCACAACACCTTTACAGCACGAAATTAATACCAAACGAACGTAGCAACGTCACGTTTAGAGTGCGGAATTAATACCGATCGATTGCAGCAAGGTCCCATTTGAAGCGTGGAATTAGTACCTATCATCGCAGCAACTTCACATTTACAGCGCGGAATTAACACAGATCGATCGCAGCAACGTCACGTTTAGAGCGCAGAATTAATACCAAACGAACACAGCAAGGTCACATTTACAGCGCACAATTAATGCCGATCGATCGCCGCAACGTCACCTATACAGCGTGGCATTAATATCGAACGAATGTAGCAACGTCACCTTTAGAGCGCGCAATTAATGCCAATCAATCGGTGCGACGTCACCTTTACAGCGCGGAATTAATACCCATCATCGCTGCAACGTCCCATTTGAAGGGCGGAATTAATACCGATCTATTGCAGCAACGCGCCTTTTGAAGCGCGAAATTAATACCGATTGAACGCAGCAATATTACCTTTACAGCGCGGAATTAATACCGATTGATCGCAGCAACATCACCTTTACAGCGCAAAATTTATACCAAATTCACATTTACCAAATTTACCAACAGAGTTGGTTAAATATTAATTTGGACTTTAGCGTGACAAGGGAAAAACCAATCGTACAAGGCCTAGCGAGGGCTTGGAAGGTCCTAGAATTACCAAACTTGGCACACATGGACAACTCCACACTCTGATAACCAAGTTTGGTGATTTAGGGAAAAAAGGTCAGGGAGTTATATCCAAATCCATTTGGTAAATTTAAACTAACGTCTCAAGTGGTAAAAATCAATCATGCAAGGCGTAGTGAGGACATGGAAGGTCCAAGAGTTAAGACACTTGACATACATTGACAACCCCACATTCTGATGACCTGGCCCGAGTTTCATGACTCTAGGAAAAAAAGTTCAGGGAGTTACAGCCAAATCCATTTGGTAAATGTGAATTTAAACTAACGTCTCAAGTGGTAAAAATCAATCATGCAAGGCATAGCGAGGACATGGAAGGTCCAAGAGTTAAGACACTTGGCACACATTGACAACCCCACATTCTGATAACACATTCTGATAACCGAGTTTTGTGACCCTAGGAAAAAAAGTTCAGGGAGTTACAGACAAATCAATTGGGTAAATGTTAATTTGACCTTTTACTTCAACGGGAAAATAATCATACTATGCCTAGTATGCGCATGGAAGGTCTTAGAGGTACCAAACTCGGCACACGTTGAGCTACAGCCAAATCAGTTGGTGACTCTAGGATCAAAAGTCAGGGAGTTACAGCCAAATCCATTGGGTAAATATGAATTTTGACTTAGGCCTATAGTTGGAAAACGAATCTGGCAAGGCATAGCGAGTGCATGGAAGGTCCCAGAGTTACAATACTTGGCAAACATTCACCACACTCTGGGGTTCTGGCCCAAGTTTGGTGACTCTAGGCTTAAAGGTCAGGGAGCTACAGCTAAAACAGTTGGGTAAGTGTTAATTTAGATCAAAGCCTGATGTGGGAAAAAACAATCGTACTACGCCTAGTGAGGGCATTTAATGTCCTAGAGTTACCAAAGTTGACACACACTGACAACACCACACTCTGATAACCTGGCCCGAGTTTGGTAACTCTAGGCTCAAAGGTCAGGGAGCTACAGCCTAATCAGCTGGGTAAATATGAATTTTGACTCAACCCTGAAGTGGGACAAACCAATTCTACTAGACCTAGTGAGGGCATGGAAGGTCCTAGAGTGGCACACGTTGACATCACCACATTCTGATGGCCTGGCCCAAATTTGGGGACTCTTGGGTCAAAGGTCAGGGAGATACAGCCAAATCCATTAGGTAAATGTGAATTTAGACAAAAGCATCAGGTAGTGAAAAACAAATGATATAGGTCTTAGTGAGGGCATGGAAGCTCCTAGAGTTACCAACCTTGACACACATTGACAACCCCACAATGTGATTACCTGGCCCGAGTTTGGTGACTCTAGGCTCAAAGGTCAGGGAGCTACAGTCAAATCAGTTGGGTAAATAATAATTTGGACTTAAACCTGAAGTTGGACAAACCAATCATGCATTGTGTAGTGAGGACATGGAAAGGTCCTACAGTTACTAAACTTGGCACACATTGACAACAACAAGTTTGGTGACTCTAGGATCAAAGGTCAGGGAGTTACATCCAAATCCATTTGGAAAATTTGAATTTAGACATGAGCCTCAAGTGGTAAAAATCAATCATTCAAGGCCTAGCAAGAGCATGGAAGGCCCTAAATTTACCAACCCAGCACACATTGACATCACCACAATCGGAGGACCTGGACCAAGTTTGATGAGTCTTGGCTCAATGGTCAGGGAGCTACAGCCAAATTAATTTGGTAAATGTAAATTTAGACATAAGCCTCAAGTGGTAAAAATGAATCATTCAAGACCTAGCAAGGACAGGGAAGGTCCTAGAGTTACCAAACGTGGCACACATTGACATCACCACACACTGACGAAATGGCAAAAGTTTGGTGACTGTAGACTCAATGGTCAGGGAGCTACACCCATAAGAGTTGGGGAAATGTTAATTTGGACTTAAGCCTGAAGTGGGAAAAAACAATTATTCAAGGCCTAGCAAGGGCATGGAAGGCCCTTGAGTTACCAAACTCGGCACACATTGACATCACCACACTCTGATGACCTGGCCCGAGTTTGGTGACTATAGGATCAAAGGTCAAGGAGTCAGAGCCAAATCCATTTGGTAAATGTGAATGTAGACTAACGTCTTAAGTGGTAAATACCAATCCTGCAAGGCATAGCGAGGTCATGGAAAGTCCTAGAGTTAAGATAGTTGGCATACAATGACAATACCACAGTCTGATGACCTAGCCCGTGTTTGGTAACTCTAGGCTCAAAGGTTAGTGAGTTACAACCAAATCAGTTGGGTAAACGTTCATTTGGACTTCAGCTTGAACTTGGGAAAAAGTAATAGTACTATGCCTAGAGAGGGCATGGAAGGTCCTGGAGTTACGAATTTTGGAGTCTGGTGACTCTAGGCACAAAGGTCTGGAAGCTACAGCCAACAGAATAGGGAAAATATTAATTTGGACTTCAGCGTGAAGTGGGAAAAAACAATCGTACTAGGCCGGACTTGGAAGGTCCTGGAATTACCAAACTTGGCACACATTGACAACTTTACATAACCTGGCCCAGGTTTGGTGACTATAGGCTGAAAGGTCAGGGAGTTACAGCCAAATCCATTCAGTAAATGTTCATTTGGACTTATACGTCAATGGGAAAACAGCAATCGTACGAGGCTTAGTGAGGGCATGGAAGGTCCTAGAGGTACCAACCTTGGCAAATGTTGGCATCACCACACTCTGAAGACCTGGCCCAAGTTTGGTAACTCTAGGATTAAAGGTCAGGGAGTTATAGCCAATCTATTTGGTAAATGTGAATGTAGACTAAAGTCACAGGTGGTAAACTTGACACACGTTGACATCACCACACTTTGATGACCTGGCCCGAGTTTGATGACTCTAGGAATTTGTAAATATAAACGGTCAATCGTCCACTCACACAAAAGTAAAGTTTGGTGTTCCACAGGGATCTGTCCTAGGACCTATATTATTTACCTTATATATGCTACCACTCGGTACCATAATCAGAAACCATAACATAAATTTTCACTGCTATGACTAACGATGGTGCCTCCCTTCCAGATGCGCTGAACCACTTCTACGCCCGGTTCGGCATGGCAACGAGGAAGACCACCCCTCCTTCCGACGACCAGGTGTTGTGTCTTACAGCAGCTGACGTGAGGAAAACTCTACGCAGAGTTGACCCACGGAAAGCCACTGGACCAGACAACATACCTGCTAGAGTGCTCAGGGAATGTGCAGACCAGCTGACAGATGTCTTCACCAACATCTTCAACATCTCCCTGAGCAGTGCCATCGTCCCAACGTGTCTCAAGGCAACCACCATCATACCCGTGCCGAAGAAGTCTTCAGTGTCCTGCCTCAACGACTACCGTCCCGTTGCACTCACACCCATCATCATGAAGTGCTTCGAGAGGCTTGTCATGAGGCACATCAAGACCCTGCTGCCTTCTTCACTAGACCCTCTGCAGTTTGCGTACCGTCCTAACCGCTCAACGGACGACACCATATCCACCACCCTTCACCTGGCGCTCACCCACCTGGACAATAGGGACACTTGCGTTCGAATGATGTTCATAGACTTCAGTTCAGCATTCAACACAATCATTCCTCAACACCTGATCAGAAAGCTGAACCTACTGGGCCTGAACACTTCTCTCTCTAACTGGATCCTGGACTTCCTGACTGGGAGACCTCAGTCAGTCCAGGTCGGACGAAACACCTTCAGCACCACCACGCTGAGCACTGGGGCCCCCCAGGGCTGTGTGCTCAGCCCTCTGTTGTTCACCTGGCTGACTCACGACTGTGCAGCAACGCACAGCTCAAACCACATCAAGTTTGCAGATGATACGACTGTGGTGGGTCTCATCAGCAAGAACGACGAGTCAGCATACAGAGAGGAAGTGCAACGGTTAATGGACTGGTGTAGAACCAACAACCTGTCTCTGAACATAGACAAAACCAAAGAGATGGTTGTTGACTTCAGAAGGACAAGGCGTGACCACTCTCCACTACACATCGACGGCTCCACTGATACACATCAAGAGCACCAAGTTCCTTGGAGTTCACCAGCACTGTAAAAAACATTTTGTTGACTCAACTTAACTTAGTCAAGTCATCTTTTTGCTTTGACTCAGTTAAGTTGTAAAGACATAATCTGTTAAGTTTATTTAACTTAACTAAGTTTTGTTCACACAACAACCTGGTAATTTACTGAACTATTTATTTCAAGTGAGATGGATTTACAGAAATCAGTTTTGTTAACTTGAAACAAATTGGTAGAACTTGTTTTTTTTTTAGTTTTCAGAACCATGCAGTAAGTTCTTTTGACATGATGTGGCTAGTTTTTTCAACTTACTTTACCAAGTTCCATAGATCTAATTAAAGTAACAGGTAAAAACTTTTTTTTTTTTAAATCATCTAATCAAATAATCCAAATAGCCTGCTGAAAAGTTACTCTGAAAAAAAAACATATTGGTATAATTCATTCAATAATAATTTTTTTTATTAACTATTCACATTATGTTCATTAGTTGGCTGAAGCAGAAACATGACCAGTGATATAATTCTCAACTACAGAAAAACAAAACTTTTTGGACATAATTTTAAAGTCAGAGACTTTGGCCTCTGTGCCCATATGACTTCTGTTCTGCAACATATTAGTAACCATATGTTAATGTGAAGTGCCAGAACACAGGCAAATACACTATAGTAACAAAGGTATTGGGACATATGATCATTTACTGTTTCAGTAAAAGAAACTGTCTTTACTGTCCAGGGAAGACTTTCTACTAGATATCTACTAGATAACTAGAAGGAACATTGTTGTGAGGATTTGACTGGATTCAGTGACAACAGCAAGGTCATCACCCCACCTCACCTCCTATTCTCCAACTCTTCTCAAAAGTATTGAATATAGCGTCATCATTCCAGAGAACACAGTTCCACTACTGTTCAACTCACTGCTGAGGGCTTTATACCCCTCTAGTCTGTACCTGGCATTAGACATGGCCAATAGGTTCATGTTGATCTGCTCCAGAGAGTCCTATTCTATTGGTGACACAGATATTCAACTGTGCACACACACAGCTTGTCTAATCCCTGCAAAGACGTATTGCCGATAGAATAAGACACTCTAGAGCAGATACAGCAATGACCTGTGAAGCAGTGGAAGTGGAGCTGTGTTCTCTGGAATGATGGTGCTCTGTGGTGAGATAGGGAGTTGGAGATGAGGTGTGTGGTGATCATCCAAAATCCTGACCTCAACACTTGTTGCTGAATGCAATCAAATCCTCAAAACAATGCTTCAAATCTAGTAGAAAGCCTTCTCTATACAGTTGAGACAGTTTCTCCAACAAAAACAGAACTCCCCCTACCAAAATACACTTTAGGATTTTGTCAATGGAGCATGGAGGCCATGATAACAATCTCCTTAGCACTGCTGTGTCACTCTACACTGTTTATCTAATAAATAAATAAATAATAACCTAACAAGTTGTGCACTATATTGATGGAAGCATCAGGACACCTATTTAAGTGCAATTTCCATTCGTGAAATACTGAATACAAATACAACACCAAAACTGGAAAAACAAACTCTGGTTTGTATAAGAGCAGACTTAGCGATCTTAGTTTCAGATCAAAAACTTAACCTGAAACCTTGCAAGACCCACATTAAACATCAGGTTAATACAAAAATATAGTCATATAACCAAATATGTGCAAAGATGCAGATTATTCAGGAAATTGTTTTTAAATTTACTGCATACTGTAAAACTTGTAAAAATATATGTAAAAATATAAATGTTCCACATTCTGCAAACAGAGGGCAAGAATACAAATTTGTCTTGGAAAACCCATTTTTACAAAACATATAGTAAAATAATAAAATAGAAATTGCAGTTTAAGGGTAGTACCTGAGAAATACATTGTAACAACAGGAAAATACTCTCTAACTCAGTAACTTATTCTTGAGTGTGTGCACTCTTGCAGTGCAGGATTCTATCCCAATGCCCATGAACAGACGCTGGATCACCTCAAAAGTATATTTGAGATCTTTAGGGTAGTTCATGTTCAAAACGTAGAGCAGCCCCATCAAGTTCATAAAAGCATTTGGTACATCACCAAGTTTACGAAGGACTTTGCTGGGAGGGGCTCCTTCACATCCTCTACAACTGCCAGGATCCCAATAGTCATTCCTTTGATTACATCTTCACGATCAGTGGGCTTTATAAAAACAAATGCATAAATTTCACATTTTGAAGTAGCTTATATAGGCACAAAGTATTTCTTACGTTTAGTACAGGTTTTTCGGAATTGTTTCAGTTTTAGCATACCTCACACATCTTAAGGAACTTGGAGGGATTCTCTCTCAAGTACCATGGCAATGCCTGCAGCACGGCTGTCCTCTTTCTTTGGTTTGATGCCTGCAGAAAACATAAAAACTAAAATTACTTGAACCACACCCCACACCCACACCTACAGAGTTAGAAAATTTACATTAACTTACATCCTTGTCAAGGCTCTCCAATATGGCAGACATTTCTGTCATCCCTTCAAAACATTTTGACTGGAACAACTGGAGAAGCTTCAGGAGATGGCCATCAAGACCCCCATAAAAGGACTTGCTAGGGCCATTGAGACAAGCCTGGTGAATTCCATGCTGATCTGCTTCAAAGAGATCACATAAGTTAAACATTAATTGATGATTTTGCATTACTATAGCACTGAGCTGGGCAATATGACATTATTCGTGATAAATCACTCACAGCAGGCTTTTCTGACCATATTGTGGATATCAGTAAAAAAAATTTTTTAAAAAAAGTCACCTGCATGTTTATTTAGAGAGAACATAATTAGTTCTATTTAATCAAATTATTTCAGAAAAGTGTATAAAATGCTGAATACAAGTCACTGTAGCCAGTTTTAGATAGAATTCTTTAAAATGCAGGAATACTTTTCAACATTTATTTTGCCATATTGCCCACCTCTATTTTACAAACTAAGGAGAACAGACAGCAAACAACAACAACAAAAAAAAATATAGCACAAACCTGTCTCAGGGAAAAGTGCCAGCCATCTGACCATCAGTTCTGACACTGGAGGCTCATCTTCCACAATTTCCTGGCTTCTTAAAGACTATGTGCTGCTCACTCTAGTGTCTACAAAAGCCAGATCAAGATTCCTTTTCTTCATTTCTTGAATCATTTAATTTCGTTCCTCTTCCAGGTCTCTTCCTTGTGGGAGGTCTGGAAGGAAGTTTGTTTCAGATCGACTAGACTTTCGCTTCCCTCAGTCAGCCCCAGGACCTCTCTTGTCTGAATTCACTTTCAGTTCTTGACAACCTGCATCTCTTAGCTTTTGTCTATAGTTCCCCATCTTAAACTTTAGACTGAGTTCCACCCATACCACCCAGATGTGGAGCCTGGTTCTTTTAGACAAGGGTGTTTTTCAACAAGAGCAATGGCTACACTTTCAAATTCCTTAATTTCAGGATAGGCTTTGTAGGAATATATTGCCTTAGCAAGTTTGTCTAGAATTTCAGACTTCATGTCTCTAGAAATGGTCAAAAGCACACCATCTTTTCTATAAGTCTCATTGGCCTGGCTCAGCCTCAGCTCAACTTCATATGAAAAGGAAGGAACGTTAAAGCAAGCCGGCCATAGCTGAAAACAGGCTGAAGATGACTGTGAATGGCTGCTTGCTGAAGATGATGTCAGAGATGAGACAGACAAGCCAAACTAGAGTTTGAAAACTTATCTGTACATGGGCTGAAGAGGACCCTCAGTGTCACTTTCTCCTTTGGCAGATCAGCTATACATGTAAGGTTGCAGAAGTCATGAAAGTCTTCATCTTCATACTGAAGATCAAAAGAGTCAGTCAGCTGCAGTTTGCTTCTTAGGATCAGTTTTAGACCATCAATTGAGTCAGGAACAGAATCGACTTTAAGCTTACGAATGTCCTGTTGCGTGATGATCACACGAAAAGCATCTTGTTTGCAGAACACGGCTGTTAAAAAACAAACAAACAAACAAACAAAAACAAACAATAAAATGTTATAACTGTAGAATGCAACCCAAATTAACATCATACATTGTAGATATCATTCTTTTTTTTTTTAGAGATGCATTTTCCCCCCTAATAAGTGTAATGCAAGTATTACAACATTCCTTGAAAATATTTTACCCAAACAACTGTACATTAATGAAGTAGAAAGGTTTTTGGAGTCACCATTACTTTTCCTGCTCGAATGTACGGGTACAGAGGATGATATCCATTTAGCTCACATGGTTCCACAATCTTTAGTTCGGCGTTGTAGTCTTTCATCAGTTCATAACTCCCCAAATGGTCTATGTACCACGCCATGAAGAGTTCAATGATGAATAGAACGCTGCTTGACATAACGATAATTCTTTACCAACTTTCCAATGTCAGGCAGCCCACTGGTGTGTCCCGCAGATAAAAACATCCCTCCCGAATACTTGGTGCCATGGAGACATGCATGAGTTGCGAGACATACAGTGGTAATGGTGGCATATTTGAGCTCTATAGCCTTCTTCATTGGGTGTATGCTGTCCTCGCTAAAAAATGTTTCCGGGCAACGTGTTTTTCAGCTAGACAGCTAGCTACACAATATATTCCCCCAGAGATCCTCCAAGGAACAAGCACGTTGTTGAATTAGGCAGGATTTAATGTAGGAGAAATAATTTTGTAAAACTGAAAAAGAACACACATACAACCAGAGGTAAGTATCTGTAAGAACTAAAAGACATCCATTGTAAATATCCACAAAAAGCTGACAATATATACAATATACTCCGAAGCCGTGTACCAAACCAAAGAAATTAATGTCACAACACACATATAAAGATGTAAACAGCACAAGACTTACGGATGAAGCTGTTCTGTGGGTTTTAAAGCACAGGACTGACAGGATTGCCACATGGAATGCTCCCTCTACAAGCCTATGACAACACTGCAAGTTTCCTGTTCCTGTTAGTGCAGTTTTATGCTTTTACCACTATGTGGAGCTAAACAAAACAGAACGAATAAAAGAGATAAGGCAAAACTACTATCAAATCCAATACAGGGTGCTCTAGCATGTCAGGTTAAATGACAGAAGCATGCCCTACCTCCAGCTCAGGTCTGAACAGACTTGGCAGGTCCAGATAGTAAGCCAAGGAAAGTTGATGTTTTGTAGCAAGAGTGAGCAAGATATTTTTGAAATTCCTAACATCATGCACCACTCTTTTAAAGAAGCTATGTTTTGCTTCAAATCGAACAGTCCAGAAATCAATCAGTGGTCCAAATCTATGAATAAGTTCAGGGTAGTGTTCTAAAAAGTGATGCTTGGGCAGCAAGTGGAAATCTGGAAATCCTTCTTTTAATAAACATCTGTGATCCGAGATTTTAGACTCTAGGTAGCTCAAGGTCTCGACTGAAAAATGCCCACTAGCCAGGAGTTCAACAAGGGCTTTAAGGTCTAATACAATTTGCCAAATTTTGTCATTCTGTGGTATTTTGTCACCAATCATTAGTGGCAGCAGTCGCAATAAAGTCGAACTGTGTCTTCTTTTTCAATTCCAACAAAATGTTCTCATGAGTTTCAACTGTTCGAAGTAGGAAATGTACCTCTCTTACCTCGTGATGGTTTATGTCCGTGCGGCTGGCTAAGCAAAATCTACAGTATTTGTTCACTTTAAAGCTTTCTTGGAAGCCGGCCAGCGAGTGGGCACCCAAATTGTCTGCAGACACATAAAGTACAGTGCCTTTAATACTTGCTCCCAATTTTTTGAACATATAAACCTTGCTGTTCAAGTACTTCCACATCTCTAATCAAAGGCTGAAAAATTACATCATAGCCATACTTTTTCACGTCACTGCTGTAACAGAGACAAGCCAAATAGATTGACTGCACAGCAGACCTATACTGTATTGGTAAATTTGAAACCACCCAATAAACTGCACAAACCTTGTGCTTCTTTCTTGAAGTGCCTAAGGGGTTACAAATTTCAAAGTCGTCTATGTATAGACATAGAGCTATGCTTACATTTGCTTACATTTTCTGAAGACAACAACTGGTTCTCTTCGCACACAATCCGTCCCTGTAGGTTTTAAAACAAGCCAACTGTTCAGAATCTGTATGTTCTCTCTGCAAGATTTTATCTAGAACATTGTTACGATATAACAGTTCTGACAAAACATTCAAAATAGGAACATAAACATATTTTCGTTTGGAAGATGCATCTAAAACATATTCAACAGGCTCAATTACCTTAAACTTTTTCTTGTAAAAGGTAGTTCTTCTATATTCTGAGCCAATTCTGTGACAGTGATACAAGTGGATTTGTTTTTCTGACTCTCTCTTTTACAGCTGCAGTGACTGAATTGCTTATTGTACAGTCGTGTTTAACCAGCACACTTTCAATTAATTTTGATGTGAACTCTTCAGCGATGGAACAGACACTGCAGAGTTTGTTTACAATTTCTTGAGTTGTTGCCTTAGACACATGAAGAACTGTTTGCATCCGAAGTAAGAGGGATGCTAATTTGTGCTGAAGCAAATCATGCAGCTCTTCATCATACTGCACATCATAATTTGACACAAAAATGTCAACAAGGTCCAAATGTGCCTCGAAAGTTGGACTTTCAGAGTTTGAGACACCAGGAGTGGAAGTCTGAAGAATGTCCCCACGAAAAGTCTCTTATGGTACACAGGCGATGATGTTTACTGTTGTGGGCAAGGAAAGTGCTATATACACTGGACTGAAAGTTGCAGTTTTTGGGGCTTTTTAAGTGTGCAAAATACTGTGTAATATTGCAGGTCTCAGAATAATTACACAAATCACAGTTCAGACTGGAGGATGCAATGCAGACCTAAGCAGACTGTCTATGGTCTCTACTCAAATGCTTCTTTAAAGCAAATTCAGTTCTGAATGAGCACACACAATCTTCATAGATGCAGGGAAGGGGACAATTACTTGCGTGATGACAGTGTTTTAATTTGTAGTGCGTCAGAGAACGCTGGCCGGGAGATGAGAAAGAGCAAACTTTGCAACCCCACCTCATTGGCTGAGGGCAAGGGCCTCACACTGTCCACGCAATGATCCAGTGATTCTATAAAGAAAGCAACACAACAAAAAAAGTGCTGGGGGTGGGGGGCGCGGTTTAAAGTTTAAAACAAACTTTAAACACTTTTACTAAAGCAGATAACATTCTCAGTTTCTCATTTTAATACATGCAAAACATTTTAATGCATCCATGTAAAAGTTAAAATGCAAACTGTCTGCAATACATTAAAACATTTAAAATCATGGACTGCTATTCATGTATGCCTAATAAACAATATTTCGTTTTATAATTACACTTCCCTTTAAATTATCTAGACCTTATACTAGAAGCCTTACAATACACTTTGGATTAAGAATAGTATGTTAAAATTCAAACACCTTATTAATTAAAAAATAAAATATAGTTATTAATAAACAAACAAAAAAACAGATGGATAGAAAAAAAAATACAAAAAAAAAAATGATCTATCAAATACGACAAAAAGATAGTATAGAAATTTACAATTAACGAATTTCTTGTAATGCATCAAGTGTCACTTATCAAATAAGGAATAATAAGCAAGCTCGTGTTACGTCCGCAAAAGGAGATGGACTTCAGCAAAGCAGAACATTTCTTCAACGCATGTTTTTTTTTTTTTAAAGCTAAATTATAGTGGCCTACAGCTCGTGAAAAACTGGGGGTTTTCGGCGCTGTGAAGACTGTATCTTTGCTTTCCGTTATGTCATACCGAAAGCCGATAATAACCTAAAATTTGTTTTGCGTCCAATCACTAAAATTGTGCACACACTACTAACAAAAACATTTTCACAAGCATGCCTTACTCCAATACGCCTCATTTAGCTCAGCTACTGCAGGTCCGTTCAGCAACTAGCAGGGCGCATCAACCGCGTTTACAGCGCACAAGTTAATGCAGGCTATAGCGTGGGGGCAAGAGACGAGGCCGGAGGGTAGTCCAAGAATCAACTCCAGGCTACAATGCTAGCTTATGCAAGGCAAGCGTCACGTTTAGAGCGTCGGTAATCATATATAAAATTAAAATATTATAGAATTTTAGATTTGATAATTGCGTATATTATTGTATTTGTTTGTTTTACCGAACGAACGCTGCAACGTCACGTTTGAAGCGCTAAATAAATACCCAACGAACGTAGCAACGTCACGTTAAGAGCGGGGAATTAATACCGATCGATCGCAGCAACGTCATGTAAATAGCGCGGAATTAATACAGACCGAACACAGAAACGTCACCTTTACAACGCACAGTTAAAGCCTGTCGAACACAGCAACGTTACCTTTACAGGGCGGAATTAATACTGAACGAATGAAGCAATGTAACCTGTACAGTGCGTAATTAATACCGAACAAACGAAGCAAGTTCACGTTTAGAGCGCGGAATTTATACCCTTCGACCGCAGCAAGGTCCCGTTTGAAGCGTGGAATTAATACCGTTCTATCGCAGCAACGTAACGTTTAGAGCGCGAAATTAATGCTGATCGATCGCAGCAACGTCACCTATACAGCGCGACATAAATACCGAACGAATGTAGCAACGTCACGTTTAAAGCGCAGAATTAGTACCCATCACAACGTCCGGTTTAGAGCGCAGAATTATTACCGATAGATCGTAGCAAGGTCCCGTTTGAAGAGTGGAATTAATACTGATCTATCGCAGCAACGTCACCTTTGCAGCGCACAGTTAATGCCTATCGATCGCAGCAAAGTTACCTTTACAGCACCAAATTAATACCGAACGAACGAAGCAACGTCACGTTAAGAGCAGGAATTAATACCCATCGATCGCAGCAACGTCCCGTTTGAAGCGCGGAATTAATACCGATCTATCGCAGCAACGTCACCTTTACAGTGCGGAATTAATACCCATCGACCGCAGCAAAGTCACGTTTAGAGCAGGGAA
This sequence comes from Prochilodus magdalenae, assembly GCA_024036415.1. Classification (NCBI taxonomy): domain Eukaryota; kingdom Metazoa; phylum Chordata; class Actinopteri; order Characiformes; family Prochilodontidae; genus Prochilodus; species Prochilodus magdalenae. The sequence goes on along the minus strand of JAMWET010005904.1, from coordinate 400,740 downwards.
TTAATACAGATCAATAGCAGCCATGTCACCTTTAGAACGCGGAATTAATACCGAAACAGCGGTGCAACGTCACGTTTAGAGACTGCGGTAAAGTTGGTTTCATATTGGCATATTCGAACTTCTTTCTTCAATAGCTTTTGAACGGCACGTGCTAAAGGGCTAAAACTTACGAATTGTTGTTGCTGGCATCCAGGACAAGCAGCTACATCATTTATATCGGAAATGTTTGCCTTTTAAAAACCACGAAACACATAGATTTGTACAGGCTGCTGTGGGCGCCGGCTAAGGGACCGTCTACAAATTACACTACGCAGTAAACACGCAGGTGAAGATCAACTGGGAAAGGCACCTCACACTTCAGATAAGCTTTCTGAGCCATAGCAGGATTTTAGCAGATCACACATGAACCTTAAATCAGTTTTTCAGAAACAAAGTTTGTATGCAAAAATGTGGAGTTGTATGCACAAAAATGTGGATGCCTTGAATTACAATAGCTTTAAAACATAAACAAACAAGAACATAACTTTAACTCCAGACTTTTTGGTAACTTTAACCCCTGCTCTAGTCAAAGAGTTTTGTAAATTCATTTCAATAGCTTAACAGTTAGCAGTATTACTCAGAAATAAGCTATATTGAATCAAGTAGCACCTAAACAACATACTACACCTTTTATACTGGTAGCTTTAACCCCTTCTAGTCTGTAGTAAAAGATCTTCATGAATTAATTTCAGTAACTTCTAAACTTATTGTTCATTAATAATATCATTATAAAACTAATTGTAGGCGATCAAGTGCTGTCCACATTACATAGTACACCTATTATATTGGTTTATTAACCCTTGCTGGTCTGTGGTAAAAAGGTTTTTGTGAATTAATTTCAATAGCTTTTGAACGTTCAATGATAATGCTTCAAAACAAGTTGTACTAAATCAAGTACCACCTACACAACATACTATATTTGTGTCATTAACCCCATTGTGCCTGGGCTGAGAGTTTTTGGGAATTAATTTCAATAGCTTTTAAATGTTTTACTATAGCACTTCAAAACAAGTTGTACTGAATCAAGTACCACCTAGACAACATACTACACCTCTTACCCTGACGTGTTTAACCCCTTGTTGTCTGTAGTGGAAGGTTTTTGTGAATTAATTTCAATAGCTCTTCAATGTTCAATGATAATGCTGCAAAACAAGTAGTACTGAATCAAGCACCACCTAGACAACATACTACACCATTTAACATGGCATGGTTAACCCCTTGCAAAGTCAGAATGAGAGGTGTAGCATGTTGTTTAGGTGGTACTTGATTCAGTACTACTTGTTTTGAAGCACTCATTTAACATTCAAAAGCTATTGAAATTAATTTCCAAAAACCTTTTTACTACAAATATCAAGGGGTTAATGATACCAATATAACAGGTGTAGTATGTTGTTTAGGTGATACTTGATTTAATACAACTTGTTTTGAAGTTATACATCTATACGTTCAAAAGCTATTGAAATTACTTCACAAAAACCTTTGACTACAGACAACAAGGGGTTAAACATGCCATGTTAAAAGGTGTAGTATGTTGTCTAGGTACTACTTGATTCGGTATAACTTGTTTTGAAGCATTATCATTGAACGTTCAAAAGATATTGAAATTAATTAAGAAAAAACTTTGACTACAGACAACAAGGGGTTAACCATGCAGGATAACAAGTGTAGTATGTTGTCTAGGTGGCACTTGATACAGTACCACTTGTTTTGAAGTGCTATAGTAACACGTTTAAAATGTATTGAAAATAAAAAACCTCTCACCGCGGACAACAAGGGGTTAATGATACCAATATAACAGGTGTAGTATGTTCTCTAAGAGCTACTTGATTTAATACAACTTGTTTTGAAGTGCTATATCTATATGTTCAAAAGTTATTGAAATTAATTCCCAAGAACCTTCCACTACAGACAACAAGGGGTTAACCATGCCAGGATAAAAGGTGTAGTATGTTGTCTGCTTGGTACTTGATTCAGTACTACTTTTTGTGAAGTGATATAATTACATGTTCAAAAGCTATTGAAAAAAATTCCCAAAAACCTTTCACTACAAACAACAAAGGGTTAATGATATCAATATAACAGGTGTAGTATGTTGTGTAGGTGGTACTTGATTTAGTACAACTTGTTTTTAAGCATTATCATTGAACGTTCAAAAGGTATTTAAATTAATTGAGAAAAACTTTATTACAGACAACAAGGGGTTAACCAAGCCAGGGTAATATGTGTAGTATGTTGTCTAGGTGGTTCTTGATTAAGTACAACTTGTTTTGAAGAGCTATAGTAACATGCTCAAAAGTTATTGAAATTAATTCCCAAAACCCTCTCACTACAGACAACAAGGGGTTAATGATACCAATATAACAGGTGTAGTATGATGTTTAGGTGATACTTGATTTAGTACAACTTGTTTGGAAGCAATATAACCATACGTTCAAAAAGCTATTGGAATTAATTGTGGAAAACCCTCTCACTACAGACAACAAGGGGTTAAATATGCCAGCATAAGAGGTGTAGTATGTTGTTTAGGTGCTACTTGACTCAATGCAATGTGTTTTGAAGCAATATAATTTAACGTCCAAAAGCTATTGAAGTTCATTAAAAAAAAATTCACTAGACAACAAGGGGTCAACCATGCCATGTTAAATGGTGTAGTATGTTGTCTAGGTGGTGCTTGATTCAGTACTACTTGTTTTGAAGCATTATCATTGAACAATGAAGAGCTATTGAAATTAATTCACAAAAACCTTCCACTACAGACAACAAGGGGTTAAACACGTCAGGGTAAGAGGTGTAGTATGTTGTCTAGGTGGTACTTGATACAGTACAACTTGTTTTGAAGTGCTACAGTAACACATTTAAAAGCTATTGAAATTAATTCCCAAACAACTCTCAGCCCAGGCACAATGGGGTTAATGACACTAATATAGTATATTGTGTAGGTGGTACTTGATTTAGTACAACTTGTTTTGAAGCATTATCATTGAACGTTCAAAAGCTATTGAAATTAATTCACAAAAACCTTTTACCACAGACCAGCAAGGGTTAATAAAACCATTATAATAGGTGTACTATGTAATGTGGACAGCACTTGATCGCCTACAATTAGTTTTATAATGATATTATTAATGAACAATAAGTTCAAAAGTTACTGAAATTAATCCATGAAGATATTTTACTACAGACTAGCAGGGGTTGAAGCTACCAGTATAAAAGGTGTAGTAAGTTGTTTAGGTGCTACTTGATTCAATACAGCTTGTTGTGAAGTGATATAATTACTCTTGCAAAAGCTATTAAAATGTATTCACAAAACTCTCTGACAACAGATCAGCAGGAGTCAAGAGTACCAATAGTGGTTAAAATAATTTTATGTACTTGATATGTTTAATTTTGTTTAGAAGCTATTGTAACTGAGACACCCACACTTTAGCAAACAACTCTGCCATGTACTTCAAATAATTCAGTAAAGTGAGCTTTGTAATTAAGATAAGACTTTATTGATCCCGAATAGAAGTAGAAGATATACATTAAAAAAATAAATGGATCAAGAGTTACAGAAGAGCTGTTAACCACAGGTTATAAAAGTGAGGAGAATACATATTCTTATATAGTGCTTTTTAAGAACCCAAAATTCCTTACAATGGTTAGTCCATTAGACCTGAGAGAGTGAGAGGGTTTGTTAGAAAGAAGAAGGTCAGACAGGTAAGACGGAGCAAGATTGGTCAAAGCTTTGTGAGTGAGCAGGAGAACTTTTCAATTGTATGCAGAATTGTACAGGAAGTCAATGGAGATGCTGGAAAAAGGGTGTAATATGGTGGTGTAAGCGGGTGTGGGCGAGGAGACAGGCAGCAGCATTTTGGATTATCTGGAGTTTGGAAATGGAAGAAGAGTTGACACCAGCTAGAGGGCAGTTACAATAGTCCAAACGGCTGGAAATTAAAGCATGGATAAGGGTTTCTGCGGCAGACTGAGAGAGACATCGTCTGCTTTTGGTGATGTTGCGCCAATGGAAAAATGTCTTGACTACAGAGTTGATATGGGCACTAAATGAGACGGTTGGATAGAAGATGGTACACAGATTTTGGATCAGTGGGAAAGGAGAGACAGCTACATCATTAATGAAATATGAAATGTGAAATATTAAATATGTATGAAATATGTAATGTACTAGTCATATACAGGAGCACCTTTGGTGAATACTGTACTAATAAACAAATTTGTTAACAGATCAATAAGACTCTTGTGGCTAAGAAAGCTCATCTATAGTACAATGGACAGTGAGGTGCTTTTCACAGTTGTTCTTCACCTGTGTATTTACTGCGTCATATAATTTGTAGACAGTCCCTTAGCCCTCGCGGCGCCCACAGCAGCCTGTACAAATCCATGTGTTTCCTGGTTTTCAAAAGACAAACATTTCCGATATAAACGAAGTTGTAGCTGCTTGTCCTGGATGTCAGCAACAACAACTTGTAAGTTTTAGCCCTTTAGCATGAGCCGATCGAAACCTATTGAAGAAAGAACCCCTAATATGCCAACGTGAAACCAACTTTACCAGAGTCGTTTAGAACGCAGAATTAATACCCATCGATCACAGCAACGTCACTTTTACAGCGCGGAATTAATTCCCATCGATCGCAGCAACATCAAGTTTAAAGCGCGGAATTAATACCGACCGAACGCAGAAGCGTTACCTTTACAGTGTGGAATTAATACCGAACGAGCGTAGCAACGTCTTGTTTCAAGCGCGGAATTGATACTGATCGATCGCAGCAACGCCGCGTTTAGAGCACAGAATTAATACCGAACAAAAGCAGCAATGTCACCGTTAAAACGCAGAAATAATGCCGAACGATCGCAGCAATGTCACCTTTACAAAGCGAGTTAATACCGATCAATCGCAGCAACGTCAGTTTTACAGCGCGGAATTTATACCGATCGATCGCAGCAATGTAACCTGTACAGTGCGTAATTAATACCGAACAAACGAAGCAACGTCACGTTTAGAGCGCGGAATTAATACCCTTCGACCGCAGCAAGGTCCTGTTTGAAGCGCGGAATACCGATCTATCGCAGCAATGTCACCTTTACAGTGCGGAATTTATACCGATCGATCGCTGCAACGTCCCGTTTAGAGCGTGGAATTAATACTGATGGATCGCAGCAAGGTCCTGTTTAAAGCGTGGAATTAATACCCATCGATCACTGCAACGTCCCGTTTAGAGCTCGGAATTAATATCCATCGACCGCAGCCACGTCACTTTTAGAGCGCGGAATTAATACCCATCGACTGCAGCAAAGTCACGTTTAGAGCGCGGAATGAATATGAAACGAACGTATCAACGTCTTGTTTGAAGCGCGGAATTGATACCGATCGATCGCAGCAACGTCCCGTTTAGAGCACAGAATTAATACAGAATGAACGGAGCAACGTCACGTTTTAAGGGCTAAATTAATACCCATCGACCGCTGCAAAGTCACTTTTAGAGGGCGGAATTAATACCGAACGAGCGTAGCAACGTCACGTTTAGAGCGCGGAATTAATACGATCGATCGCAGCAAGGGCACGTTTAGAGCGCGGAATTAATATCGATCGATCGCAACGACATCACATTTACAGCGCAGAATTTATACCAAATTATTTTCGTAAATGTAAATTTAAGCCTTTACCACTAAGCCTTTAGTGGTAAAAATCAATCATTCAAGGCCCAGCAGGGGGATGGACTGTCCTAGAGTTACCAAACTTGGCACACACTGACAATACCAAAGTATTTGTAGTTTGGAGACTCTAGGCCTAAAGGTCAGGGAGTTGAAGACAAATATGTTGGCTTAATGTGGAAAATACAGAAGTAAGAGGGAATGGAAGGTCCTAGAGATACCAAACCAATCCCACTAGGCCTATTGAGGGCATGGACTGTCCTAGAGTTACCAAAACACATTGACATCACCACACTCTGACGGCCTGGCCCGAGTTTGGTGACTCCAGGCTTAAAGGTCAGACAGCTTGAGCTAAAACAGTTGGGTAAATGTCAATAAGCCTTCAGTGGTAAAAAAAAATGCAAGGCCTAGCGAGGGCATTGAAGGTACTAGTACAAATCTACTGGCTAAATGTTAAATTGGACATCAAGCCTAATGAGGGCATGGAAGGACCAAGAGTTGACAAACTCGGCACACATTGACAGCACCACACGCTGATAATCTGGCCAAAGTCTGGTGTCTCTAGGCTCAAAGTTCAGGGAGTTACTGCCAAATCAGTTGGGTAAATGTTAATTTGGACTTAAGCCTCAAGCGGTAAAAAACAATCGTACGATGCCTAGTGAGGGCATGGAAGGTCCTAGAGTTACCAAACATGTCACACATTGACATCACCAGACTCTGATGAACTGGCTTGAGTTTGGTGATAGTAGGGTGAAAGACCAGGGAGTTACTGCCAAATCCATTTGTTTAATGTGACTTTAGACATAAGCTTTAAGTGGTATAAACCAATCATGCAAGGCCTAGCGAGGGGATAGAAGGTCCCAGAGTACAAAACTTGGCACACGCTGACATCACCACACTCTGATAACCTGTCCTAAGGTTGGTGACTTTAGGCTCAAAGGTCAGGGAGCTACAGCCAAATCATTTGGGTAAATGTTAATTTGGACTTAAGCCTGAGGTGGGACAAAACAATCGTACGATGCCTAATGAGGGCATGAAAGGTCCTAGAGTTACCACACTTGGCACATATTGACATCACACACACAGCACACTCTGACGACCTGGCTCAAGTTTGGTGACTCTAGGATCAAAGGTGAGGGAGTTACAGCAAAATCAATTGGATACAGTGCGACAGTTTGGGCAGCCTTGTTAATTTTCCTGATTTACCTTTATAAAGCATTGATTGTTTGGATAAAAAGAATCCGTTAAATATATCATATAGGGGACAAACACAGTGATATTTGAGAAGTGAAATGAAGTTTATATGAATTACAGAAAGTGTGCAATAATTGTCTAAACAAAATTAGGCAGGTGCATAAATTTGGGCACCACAAATAAAACCTTAACTCAATATTTTACACGTAGTTATATCCGCTGTACAGCCAGGCTCCGCCTACCCCCGCCACGAACAGATACCTAAAACTCGTCCTCGACCATTTCATTAAATGCAAATATTTAAGCAAATGAATGTTTTCATGGTTTGAGAAATAGTTTTTGACCGTAATATGATGCTGCAGCACTGCTTGGCTCAGGGAAAAACAAAAACCATACAACTAACACACATAGGAGAAAATGGATTGCGCATGCGCGAACGGGCGGAATGCGGGCGGAGATAAAAAGCCTCAACTAAGGTGGATTTTCGGCGATAGGTTTTTCAAGCCTGAGTCATGAAATAAGAGAATGGCGCATTTCTGAGCATTACAATCCTGAAACACCAATGTAATCCAACAGCCATAAGCCATGACAAATTCACTCTGACCAAATAAGCTTCTTTATCTCATTTTAGCCATATTTTACTCGTAGTTATATCCGCTGTACAGCCAGGCTCCGCCTACCCCCGCCACGAACAGATACCTAAAACTCGTCCTCGACCATTTCATTAAATGCAAATATTTAAGCAAATGAATGTTTTCATGGTTTGAGAAACAGTTTTTGACCGTAATATGATGCTGCAGCACTGCTTGGCTCAGGGAAAACCACAAACCATACAACTAACACACATAGGAGAAAATGAATTGCGCATGCGCGAACGGGCGGAATGCGGGCGGAGATAAAAAGCCTCAACTAAGGTGGATTTTCGGCAATAGGTTTTTCAAGCCTGAGTCATGAAACAAGAGTATGGCGCATTTGTGAGCATTACAATCCTGAAACACCAATGTAATCCAACAGCCATAAACCATGACAAATTCACTCTGACAAAATAAGCTTCTTTATCTCATTTTAGCCATATTTTACTCGTAGTTATATCCGCTGTACAGCCAGGCTCCGCCTACCCCCCCGCCACGAACAGATACCTAAAACTCGTCCTCGACCATTTCATTAAATGCAAATATTTAAGCAAATGAATGTTTTCATGGTTTGAGAAATAGTTTTTGACCGTAATATGATGCTGCAGCACTGCTTGGCTCAGGGAAAACCACAAACCATACAACTAACACATAGGAGAAAATGAAATCTGCGCATGCGCGCGAACGGGCGGAATGCGGGCGGATATAAAAAGCCTCAACAAAGGTGGATTTGTCGGCGATAGGTTTTTCAAAAAGTCAACAAACAAGGAATGGCGAAATCATGTGAGCATTACAATGTGCGCATTTCGGCGATAGGTTTTTCAAGCTTGATTGATGAAACAAGAGTATGGCGCATTTGTGAGCATTACAATCCTGAAACACCAATGATATCCAACAGACATATGCCATGACAAAATCGCTCTGACAAAATAAGCTTCTTTATCTCATTTTAGCCATATTTTACTCGTAGTTATATCCGCTGTGCAGCCAAGCTCCTCCCACCCCCCCGCCACGAACAGATAGCTAAAACTTGTCCTCGACCATTTCATTAAATGCAAATATTTAAGCAAATGAATGTTTTCATGGTTTGAGAAATAGTTTTTGACCGTAATATGATGCTGCAGCACTGCTTGGCTCAGGGAAAACAAAAACCATACAACTAACACACATAGGAGAAAATGGATTTGCGCATGCGCGAACGGGCGGAATGCGGGCGGAGATAAAAAGCCTCAACTAAGGTGGATTTTCGGCAATAGGTTTTTCAAGCCTGAGTCATGAAAAAAAGAGTATGGAGCATTTGTGAGCATTACAATCCTGAAACACCAATGTAATCCAACAGCCATAAGCCATGACAAATTCACTCTGACGAAATAAGCTTCTTTATCTCATTTTAGCCATATTTTACTCGTAGTTATATCCGCTGTACAGCCAGGCTCCGCCTACCCCCGCCACGAACAGATACCTAAACTTGTCCTCGACCATTTCATTAAATGCAAATATTTAAGCAAATGAATGTTTTCATGGTTTGAGAAATAGTTTTTGACCGTAATATGATGCTGCAGCACTGCTTGGCTCAGGGAAAAACAAAAACCATACAACTAACACACATAGGAGAAAATGGACTTGCGCATGCGCGAACGGGCGGAATGCGGGCGGAGATAAAAAGCCTCAACTAAGGTGGATTTTCGGCGATAGGTTTTTCAAGCTTGATTGATGAAACAAGAGTATGGCGCATTTGTGAGCATTACAATCCTGAAACACCAATGATATCCAACAGATATATGCCATGACAAAATCGCTCTGACAAAATAAGCTTCTTTATCTCATTTTAGCCATATTTTACTCGTAGTTCTATCCGCTGTACAGCCAGGCTCCGCCTACCCCCGCCACGAACAGATACCTAAAACTCGTCCTCGACCATTTCATTAAATGCAAATATTTAAGCAAATGAATGTTTTCATGGTTTGAGAAATAGTTTTTGACCGTAATATGATGCTGCAGCACTGCTTGGCTCAGGGAAAACAAAAACCATACAACTAACACACAGAGGAGAAAATGGATTTGCGCATGCGCGAACGGGCGGAATGCGGGCGGAGAGAAAAAGCCTCAACTAAGGTGGATTTTCGGCAATAGGTTTTTCAAGCCTGAGTCATGAAATAAGAGAATGGCGCATTTGTGAGCATTACAATCCTGAAACACCAATGTAATCCAACAGCCATAAGCCATGACAAATTCACTCTGACGAAATAAGCTTCTTTATCTCATTTTAGCCATATTTTACTCGTAGTTATATCCGCTGTACAGCCAGGCTCCGCCTACCCCCGCCACGAACAGATACCTAAAACTCGTCCTCGACCATTTCATTAAATGCAAATATTTAAGCAAATGAATGTTTTCATGGGTTGAGAAATAGTTTTTGACCGTAATATGATGCTGCAACACTGGTTGGCTCAGGGAAAACCACAACCATACAACTAACACATAGGAGAACATGAAATCTGCGCATGCGCGAACGGGCGGAATGCGGGCGGAGATAAAAAGCCTCAACTAAGGTGGATTTTCGGCGATAGGTTTTTCAAGCCTGAGTCATTAAACAAGAGTATGGCGCATTTGTGAGCATTACAATCCTGAAACACCAATGTAATCCAACAGCCATAAACCATGACAAATTCACTCTGACAAAATAATCTTCTTTATCTCATTTTAGCCATATTTTACTCGTAGTTATATCCGCTGTACAGCCAGGCTCCGCCTACCCCCCCCCCGCCACGAACAGATACCTAAAACTCGTCCTCGACCATTTCATTAAATGCAAATATTTAAGCAAATGAATGTTTTCATGGTTTGAGAAATAGTTTTTGACCGTAATATGATGCTGCAGCACTGCTTGGCTCAGGGAAAAACAAAAACCATACAACTAACACACATAGGAGAAAATGGATTTGCGCATGCGCGAACGGGCGGAATGCGGGCGGAGATAAAAAGCCTCAACTAAGGTGGATTTTCGGCGATAGGTTTTTCAAGCCTGAGTCATGAAACAAGAGTATGGCGCATTTCTGAGCATTACAATCCTGAAACACCAATGTAATCCAACAGCCATAAACCATGACAAATTCACTCTGACAAAATAAGCTTCTTTATCTCATCGTAGCCATATTTTACACGTAGTTATATCCGCTGTGCAGCCAAGCTCCTCCCACCCCCGCCACGAACAGATAGCTAAAACTTGTCCTCGACCATTTCATTAAATGCAAATATTTAAGCAAATGAATGTTTTCGTGGTTTGAGAAATAGTTTTTGACCGTAATATGATGCTGCAGCACTGCTTGGCTCAGGGAAAAACAAAAACCATACAACTAACACACATAGGAGAAAATTGAATTGCATGCGCGAACGGGCGGAATGCGGGTGGAGATAAAAAAACCTCAACTAAGGTGGATTTTCCGCAATAGGTTTTTCAAGCCTGAGTCATGAAATAAGAGAATGGCGCATTTCTGAGCATTACAATCCTGAAACACCAATGTAATCCAAAAGACATAAGCCGTGACAAATTCACTCTGACGAAAAAAGCTTCTTTATCTCATTTTAGCCATATTTTACTCGTAGTTATATCCGCTGTACAGCCAGGCTCCGCCTACCCCCGCCACGAACAGATACCTAAAAAACTCGTCATCGACCAATTCATTAAATGCAAATATTTAAGCAAATGAATGTTTTCATGGTTTGAGAAACAGTTTTTTGAGCGTAATATGATGCTTCAGCACTGCTTGGCTGAGGGAAAAACCAAAAATGTAACTAACCAATAAGAAAATGAATTGCAGCATGCTGCTGCTGCAGGCGGAGATAAAAAGCCTCAAAATTTGGCAAAAACAAAAACAAAAATTTGGAGACAACAACCGAACGGAAATCGATAAAATGAAAACGCGGCGCGGAATGGGCGGCGGAATGCGGGCGGAGATAAAAAACTCTCAACTAAGGTTTCGCTAAGGTGGATTTTTCAAGCAATAGGTTTTTTAATCCTGAGTCATGAATCAAGAGTATGGCGCATATGTGAGCATTACAATCCTGAAACACCAATGATATCCAACAGCCATAAGCCATGACAAAAACTCTGACAAAAAAAATTCTTTATCTCATTTTAACAGCCATATTTTACTCTTCTTATTTTATTTTAGCCATATTTTACTCCTAGTTATATACGCTGTACAGCCAGCTCCGCCTACCCCCGCCAAGAACAGATACCTAAAACTCGTCCTCGACCATTTCATTAAATGCAAATATTTAAGCAAATGAATGTTTTCATGGTTTGAGAAATAGTTTTTTGACGTAATATGATGCTGCAGCAACTGCATGGCTCAGGGAAAAATCAGGAAAATACAACTAACACACATAGGAGAAAAATGAAATTGCGCATGCTGCGAACGGGCGAATGCGGGCGGAGATATGAAATTCAACTGCGGTGATGGCGATAAAAGCCTCAACATGATGAAAAAGAGTATGGCGCATTCAGAGCATTACAATAATGAAACACCAATCTAATCCAACAGCCATAAACCATGACAAATTCACTCTGACAAAAAAAGCTTCTTTATCTCATTTTAGCCATATTTTACTCGTAGTTATATCCGCTGTACAGCCAGGCTCCGCCTGCCCAAAACGAAGATACAAAAAAACTCGTCCTGATGACAAATTCATCTGCAAAATTTTAGCAAATGAATGTCATCAAAGCCAATGATTTTGATCATAATGCATATCTGCTGATTATGAAAAAAAACCATATTGTGAGAAAACATGATACAAACCTGAAACCACATTAATGATATCCAACAGCCACATAAAACAGTCAAATTGATAAAAAAACAAAAACAAAAATTAAATGCATCTCCATACCATGATACAAAATCACGCAATATTTTTTTAAATGCAAATGCGTATTTATCATGGTTTGAGAAAATAAATTCCGCAAAATATAATCAGATACCTAAATGATGCATGCAAAATTTAAAAATGAATGTTTTCATGGTTTTCATGAAAATTTTTCATGCAAAAAAGGCAAATGAAAAAAGCATTTCAAAACATTGAAAAAATGAATTTTTGATGCCATAAATGAAAAGCAGCAAAATGGAATTTCATGCATGCCAAATATTTAAATATTTTAAGCATATTTAGGCTGTATCATATATCAGCTCATATATACCATGCCAAAATAAACCATATATATATATATATATATATATATATATATATATATATATATATATATATATATATATATATATATATATATATATATTATATATATATATATATTTTTATTTTTTTATGATGCCCATCTACAGATACTGAATGCTGCCTGGATTTTTATATATCTCAAGGTTATATATATATACTCTTTATGTTAATACTATTTGACATTTGTTTTTTCTCTTACAGCACTGAATGCTGCCTCTCATTTAAGCTCAAGGTTCTCAACTACTCTTGTAAGGTTCTTAGTTGCACTCCAAATATGAACATAAGACTATGTTTTACTCCAAATATCTGCTACCTGTTAGTGAAATGACAAATGTGGAAATGTAGGGAATGTGGCACATGTGTGTCTAGCAGGCATGAGCTCCTGAAGCATTTTAGACTGCAGCATATAAATTATGGGCGGAACCAGCATTTTCCATGTGCATACCTAAGCTGTCCGTGCACTGTCAAGACATGGAATGCCTTGCATGTCCATGTAAGTAGAATTCATGCTAATCATAGCACTCAGGAGCAATTGGATTGAACAACCTTCACTTGTCATTTGTGCACAAATAGCAATTTCAGTACAAAGAAGGATTATTTTGCCCATATTGGCAATCACCTTAAGAATAATAAAACTGTTACTTGTATGTATACATTTTTTACTCACAAGAACAGATTATAATTTCATGTCATTTGCAGTCATCTAGCATCACAGATCGTAGCTCGGATCAACAAGTGGATTTCCTGACTTCGGGCGAATTGTTCAGATTTGCATAGTACAGGAACGACTGTGTTTTTAATACTGAAGAGATTTTGTGGGTGGTACAGGGAGCATGTCCATGCTTTTGAACTAAGTGCGTGTCCAGCCAGAGAAGCTGTTTCAATTGATCGTGGCGATTTGGCAGATGGCTATCCCTTAGCCGAGTATTTAGTTGGATCTCTGCGAATGCTGATATTGAAAAGACACATTCAGATTTAAGGTTTGCTGTGACTAAAGGTAGTAGTGTGTGGTATAGCTAAAAATGTATTACATGGTATAATTCAAATTTCTGGTGGTTTTGTTATATTAGACATTTAAGTAAACACATTTTTTAGTTTAAGTGCTTTATTTTTCCCCGGATGTCCTTTCACTTATAACCATTTAAACGACCATAGCAAACCAGAACTATTGTTGTGCAAAATAGTAATAACAAATTTGAACAATATGTTGATAAATGTTAATATAACATTCTAACACTCAGCCATGTCACCCAGGAAAACTGTGACAAAGGCAAAAGCTGAAGGCTGAGGTTCTTATCAGGCAACTTTTGTTTTCATTATTTTTTTTTTTTTTTTTTTTTTTTTTTGTTTTTTGATTGATTTTGACCTTTGCTTATAGACGGCAAGAGGTAGTACAAGACTCATCGATGATTACAGATTTCAAGATGAGCTGGCCTGCACTCTTCGAAGTGAATCAAGTAAGTAAATCTGTTTACTTACACAAAAATCATATGTAGGTGACCTTTTAGCTCTGCTATTGCTCTCTATTATTGTGGCATGTTAAAAAAAAACTAAGTAAGATTTAATTAATGATATGCCCTCAAATGTAATTTACATTTAAAATATTAGTGTTGTAATAATTTAAAACAAACCGAATTTGTGTACTACTTTGACTTCTGTGCTTGTAGGTGAATGCAGAGTGTAGAGGAATGAGATGAGGCTTTTCTCTCTCTTGAGAACCTGTTTAATGAAGCACCGCAACAACCGCCATACACCAGCTTCTTTTCCGCTTCCGTTCCACACCCCGTATATAACGGTAGCATACGCGCAAGAACACAACTATCGTATATGACACAGAGTTCAAGCGTATCCAGCGTGATCCAGTTGCAGTCCAAGTTCTTCACAAGGCTGGATTCACTCTCCAAAAACCTGATGAGTGTGTATGCAAAGAAAGGTGGAGTTCTAGCACGAAAGATCAGGAACACCATGGCACGTATGACCCAAGTATGGTCATGAAAAAATGTCCAAACTAAGCAACCTTTAAGTTTCATAACCCAAAACTATTGCAAACACCAGCAAGAAGCATTCCAGTTGATAAAAATGAATAATGGAAAGTATTTCCACACCTTAAATAAAGTAAGAAACAGGTTAACACACAAACAAGATTCCTTAAAGTTGTGGTCATGCTGTAGTGTGTTCGTTCAAAGGCACATTGACATTGATGAAATAGTTCAGCAAAATCTGTCTCTGTCTGTCTGTCTGGCTAGCTATCTATACTGATTTTTTTTTTCTATTTCCTCTCTGAATTGCGGTCTACAGTGACGCCATTGAGGTCAAGCCAGAATGCATCCTACAAAGCCTTTGTGCCTACTTGAATAAAGACCCAGGCAATCTTATTAAAAAGTATACGGTGTGTTTTGGTCATTCTGCCAAACAATATGGGTATTTCATGGAATATAAATTTAGTGTGTTCTTGTACAAATCCTTCTTGATACAAGTATGCTCTCTTGTTTGCCATTAACCTTTTCTTATTATTGTGATTGAGAATATCAATCCTGTGGTCAGGATTGTAAAGAAACTAAAACTCTGTCCACTAGCCCACTGTCAGTTGACAAGGTTGAAAGAAAAAGAAATCGCAATCTTCATGCTGAAAGACCTTTACAGGTTGCCTTGTGTTTATTATTCACACATTTTGGACATTGAAAGTTGTGAAATTGAGTTTAACAACATTTAATGTGTTAAGTTTGTTATGGTAGCAATTGCCATGCAATGTGGCAAAGATGCCCTTAGTTACTTTTAGTTTCAGGGTCTCATTAATACAGTCAAGTTAAAGCTTCTTAAGCAAATGGAAAGCAGCAGATTGTTGTATTTTTATTGGTCCTGTTGACAGTATTTCAGTATGTTACAAAGTGTTGGTAGTTTGGCATATATTAGCCATGTTAAGTGTTTTTTCTATTTATTGTTTTAGACATTACTAAATAACTAGAAGTTTGATTTTTCCTATATGCATGTTAGGAACTGCCATACACTACAATATAAAAAGCTTGTTTTATGGATCTGTTTTGCATATATATGCAAAAAAAAGATGGTTCTTCAATTTGTTTAGTAAAGGTTCTGTATAGATTTAAAAATATTCACGCAACTGTTGCATGCTTAATTGTTTCATATGGTTACCTATAGGACCAAAAGGAGCTTGCAAACAGTGTTGATGATTCTATGTAGCGCACTTTTGTTTGCCTTTACTTTCTAATCTCAGAATTTGAGAATGTCAAAATTGTCTTTTCATTATTTAAGAATGCAATTTCTATGGTTAGGATAACTATTGTTAAGCAGTCTATTTTAGGCAGTTTTATTTTGCAGCAACTCTGTCTGTCATGTTTTTGCCAAGTTCATGTTTCTACCAGTTTTGATTTACTGCAAAAATCATCTTTATCTGTCCTATAAGTCTACAAACCACAAAACATAAGGCAGATTGACTCATATTACATTATGTTAGACCAACTTTAGCCCCATAAGCTGGACCAACATAAATGAAATTAGTGAAATAAACACAGTTAACTATATTACATTTGGTTTCAGTACAATAAGTTGAATAAACATGAGCGAAATAAGCTAAATAAACACAACTAATTATATTACTTTAAGTTTGGAATAACTTGTGCAATGAGTTGAATCGACATAAGTAAAATAAGTTACATAAACGCTAGTAAATCAAGTTCAGCCAACCTTAATCAGTTGCGTTGGAATTGTGAGGCCAGGTAATGTTCAGTCAGCTTTAAATAATTATGTTGGCTCTAATAAATAAAAAAGAAAAGAAAGTTATTTAATTGTGTGGAAATACTTTACATAAATTCAACCAAAGGATATTTTTTTTGAGTGTAGGTACACATATAGATATATATTCACATCTTCATTTGTCAGTATGGAAGAGAAATCTACTGCTAGCAACTGTACCTGTATTAGTCATCCACAAGCTAAGCACACTGGGAATAAGCAACACATTGTGCAGCTGGATCATGGACTTCCTCACCAGCAGACCACAGTGTGTTAGGATGGGTGAACACACCTCACCCTCTCTCACACTCAGCACAGGATGTCCCCAAGGCATTGTTCTCTCCCCATTGCTGTACACTCTGAACACCCACGACTGCATCGCAACCCACAGTTCCAACACCGTCATCAAGTTTGCCGATGACACAACAATAATCGACATCACCATCAAAGATGACATGGGCCCATACAGAGAGGAGGTCAAGCTTCTCACAGAGTGGTGTGCCACCAAAAACCTCGCCCTCAATGTCAACAAAACCAAAGAGCTAATCATTGACTTTAGGAAGGTGGGGAAGAACGCACAAACCACTAAACATTGGAGGCACGTTGGTGGAAAGAGTGAGCAGCTTCAAGATCCTCGGTGTCCACTTGACCAAGGATCTTACTTGGACAATTAACACGTTACACATTGTTAGAAAGGCCCAACAATGCCTTCACTTTCTACGAAGGCTGAAGAGAGTCAACCTGACACAGCAGCTTCTCTGCAGCTTCTATAGATCCACCGTGGAGAGCATCCTGACAAGTGCATCACTGTGTGGTATGGAAGTGCCACATCTGCTGAGTGCAAGGCCCTGCAGAGGGTGGTAAAGACTGCATAGCACATCACCGCAACTACCCTCCCACCCATACAGGACATCTATGACAAGACATGTCTGAGGAAAGCAGTCAACATATCCTTAGATCCCACACACCCCAGCCATCTCCTGTTCCAAACTCTGCCCTCCCTGTTCCAGAACTCTGTGCCCAGAACCACCTGGTTCAGGAACAGCTTTTACCCCAGGGCTGTCAAACTGGTCACACCAGCAGCGACTACCAGAACATGACTAGAACACTAAAGACTGCCACTGATTTCTAGCCGGGATCCCGCAGCACACACTGGGCTCGCGTACCTCACAGGACTGGATGCACTGCACTTTAACTTTACCTGTATACCTGAACATCTCATCTCAGCTGTGTACTTATTTATCTATACTGAACATCTGTGCTAGGCAATTTAGCTGTTACTTGAACATTTAAGCTGCTATTCTCCCACCTGCACTGTACACCTTATATATCTATACTGTTTACAACCACATACTGAGCTGATACTGCTCTTACTCCTTGCACATGTCCTGTACACGAATTGTACTGTTTGAACACATTGTTTTTGTCTATTTGTCTTTGCACTACACTATATTATAGTTATACTGTACAACCCTGTATTGGTATAATGACAATAAAGTTGAATTGAATTCTTTTGAATTTTTTTCTCGTAGTTATATTACAATCATGTGAGCATTACAATCCTGAAACACCAATGTAATCCAACAGCCATAAGCCATGACAAATTCGCTCTGACTAAATAAGCCTCCTTATCTCACTCTAGCCATTTTTTACTCGTAGTTATATCCTCTCTACAGCCAGGCTCCGCCCATCCCCGCCAGGAACAGATAGCTCAAACTCGTTGTAGCATCCCTGCTGAACAACAGATTGGTGCTCAACTGATGGTCTATGTGTCCTTTATTCATCTCTTCACATAAACACACCGTATGAAATAAATACCAAAGAACAAAAACAAAACACAAGAAAATGCTCAAATCACAAGATAAAACCAGTCCCACACATTTAAAATATACTCATGTCAATTTATCAACACCTACGAAGTAAAATAAAACTTCAATAACCTAAGACACTACATGCTCAGCATTTCAACAATTGTGCAAGCAGTACAACAACCACTTGGCTAAATACATTCACTAAAGGTTAATAGGTTCTACCAAATAGCTTAACAGCTTTACCTTGTTCACCTACAGCAGAGTCCTAATCTTTTTCAAAGCCTTTGAACTAGTAGATTGTTTGGTGTGTCCATTGTTTTTGATGAACAATGGCTCCCCACCATTTTACTTAAAGAGCTACCTGACTCACCTTACTTCCTGCTTAGCTCTCTAATGCTGAGCATGTCAAATTAAAAGACACCACTCGCTCTCAGGCTGTTTGCACAATTAGTTACACTCCCTCCAAATCATACAGGGTTTCTGCATTAACAGTGCAAACCATAATGATTTCCTACCAGTAATTAGATACTCATAATTGTAAAAGGAAAACCATGAATCAAATAAATAAAAAAAAAAAAAAAAACAAGCCCAAAAAAAAAAAAAAAAAAAAAAAAAGGAAAATTATGCCTCCACTAACAAAAATTAATTTATGCACTGAATGTTCAACCACTGACAGCTTATGATGCTTTCCTCCACTACTCAGCTTTGAATTCCCGAGGGCTATCTTAACTCTCCTAACAAGTCCATCTTGGTCAGAATTGGCCTCTACAGTTCTTGCCAACCTCTATTCATTCCTGAAAAAAAAAATAAAAAAAAAAAAAAAAAACAGTAAAAAAAAAATAAATTAAATTTTATAAAAATGATACTGTAGAATATTTTAATTTTACTGTAATTTTACACAACATAAAATACCAATAATAACTAAAAAATATACAGTATGATTCTGTATATATATACAGCTAATTAAAAATAGTTTTATGTAACTGTTAAATTACACCAAATTACTGGCAACTAAAATTGTAAAGTAAATTGTGATAATGTAAATTAACAGTATAATTATTATACTATAAATGTAGAAATTCTAGTAATAACTGTAAAAAAAAAGCAGGTTCTAGTAAAAAAAAAAAAAGTTACAATAAAATTAATATTTTTATAGCTAAAGAGAATGGGAAATGTATACAGTAATACCAGAAATGATTTAATTTCATGTGAAGTATAGATTTAAATTAAATAAAGCATGACATTTCAAACCTCTAATACCAAGATAATGACTCCTACCACACAAAGTTTTGATTTTGTCTAATTTACTGCAGAAGCACAACTTTACAAATACAAGCAAATTAAAAGCATGCAAGAGATACCCACTGCAAAACCCAAATATTCCGTTTTTTTTTTTACCATCAAAGTAAAAAGCTTCTTTCAAAACAAGTACTTTCAACACAAATCTAGTGCTTAAACTGTTCAACTTCTTGGAGTATCAAGAGAACTTTCAAAGAAAGGTCAACTTGCTCTATGTTCTGCAAAAATACCAAAACAAATGACTTTTCTGAGTAGAGTGCAGACAAACAGTGTTTAAAACATAAAACAATACTAAGCTACATGAACTGTAAAATTATATTAAAAAAAACAAAAAAAAAAAAACAAACACAGACCAGCTCTGCAGGCAAATGGCACAAACTTTTCCTAAAGAGAAAGCCACTCAAAGTCCATCAGTTTCCTGAGCAGAGTGCAGACATGTGGATTCATTCCAGATCGTTTCTTTTCCCGCTTTCTGGCAACAACCTTTGATCCAGTTCCTGGGTTAATACCCATCATTCCTCTGCAAAATAAACCAAATCTTTCAGTAATGTTAAATATGGGTTGTTAAATAAGGTGGCAGATCTGATCTGACACACTCAGAACTGTGTCAGATTAAATATATATATATATATATATATATATATATATATATATATATATATATATATATATATATATATATATATATATATATATATATATATATATATATATGTTTAACATGAATATAGCCACAGATCTTAGTGTGATATTCAGTGACATATGGAAGTATTTTGCTGTGCACAATATTGTGTTCACTGGATTATTTTACTTGTGGTTTGTGCCATTTTGCACTTACATCATGAATATTAATGGTCAGGAAAACTTGCTATAAGACGATAGCTAAGATGTTTGTGTCTTGTCCCAAACTGTTATGAAGCCCTTCCCCAATGCTGCACCACACACCTCTTAAACTATTTGTGTTACCTTTGAACGAACTCCACAATAGATGCTGCTTCCTCCTCCTCCTCCAAGTGCTACCAAGTTTACGGTGTAATAAATGGCAAATAAAGCAGCAAGGCCTTCAAAAAAAAAAAAAAAAAACAACCTGACCCCAAAAAAAACACAATTCTGTTATGTACTTCCAACAACTGACTGCAGTACCACACATATGAAAATAAAGTATACTGACAAACTGGGAGAAATACAAGACAGTGACAGATTCAAAGAAAACATGCCAATTGCAAATTTATCTAGCTAACTGGACAGGTTTAAGATTTTCAAAACTACCGGGTTATACAATGTTATAGTTAGACATTTTAGACAAAATGCTGTCTACTGAAGACCCAAACTTAAAATCAAAGCAAAAATGGAGATACATACATTTACAGAGAGTAACAAGGCAAGAGAGTGAAAGGGCATGTGTGTAAAAGAATTTTAAAAGACCAAAAGACATGGAATACAATATTTGTTTTGTTTTTTTTTAGGTAATTGATTTTTTGGCAGAAAACATTGTTCAATCCCATTCAAAAAAAAAGCTGCAAAACTAATTTACTTTATTTTTTAAAGTTTCCATGAGGGGAAACCAATGCATTAATATACACCCAACTACCCATTTGCACTGCAGTTATAAGGAACATTTTAGCCTCAATTGCTTTTTGAAGAAGGCATGATAAAAAGCAGCCAATTGGAAAAGAGATCATTTACATACCAGTGTTAAAGGCACAATAGCAAAATAGACTATTTAATTCTAAGGAATAAAGTCAGACACACTCTAGACTTTGGGGGAAAACTAAATACAAGGAGATTTAAGGGGGCTTTAATAACCTTGGATAATTAGCCGGGGTGAATCTGGTAATGCAGCTGTTCTATGGATATCTGCTGCAGTTGCTGCCACCTACAACACAAAAAAAAAAAACACACAAACACAAACCAACAAACAAACAGCAACAAATTAAATTTCAATATTATGCTAAACAGCAACTAACAGTTAACACTTCTCATACAGGAGAGGTCTTATGAATTACATCAGCTTCTAAAAGAAGAGATTCAAATTTCTCCTTAAAGTGGGCCAAAAAGGAGAAGCAGGATGCAAGAGACCAAAGAAATTTTATTGTCCAGACTTCAACACGATGGCACAAACCTCATTGTTTATTGCCTTTTCTTGATGGTAGTAGGTGACCTCCATAAACTTACAAACTTCTTCCCTGTCAGCCCCAGTCATTCCCTCATAAGAATGAAGCTGTAACATCTGCTTACGTTTTTCTTCTAAGGGTTTCATCATTTCCCCTAAAAAGGGGGCTCTTCTGGCTGCCAGTGAACACAGCCATATTGATCAGACTGTGTTAGATCAGTTACATATGGCAAAGGTGCCACAAAAAGCCTAAAAGAAACTCATATAGTAAAGTCAGCAGGCACACAAGCAAGGGACTAACATGCACTAAAACGCTAGGTAATTTAAATTTTAAGTTACTTAAAAAAAGAAACAAAAAAATGTAAAAACACTCAAAAAAAACGGACTGGACAAGCTAAGCCGCTAGCGTCTATCACGCAACAGCCGAACTGTAAACTGTATAATGTGCGCCTGAAATGATTTACAGCGCTAATGTTGCTGTGAAGTGATAGCCAGCTGCTAACTAGCTAGCTAGTTACTCAGAGAAGTGCTGCTGAACAGATACAGATTGAACTAGAGAGCAGACGCTTGCAGCTTGCGATGACTGGGATAAAATAAAAGCTTAGAGATAAAATCAAATTTATTTTGCCAAAATACAGAATATATAGAAATAACTTGTGTAAGTGCACACCAGGTCCAACGAGGCGCCAAAATCCAAACCTCCACTTTCAGAACTCGTCCGTAAGCTGTCCCAGAGGTCCTTGCGCATTTATGCACTTGCTGTAAATTCTACAATAAACTGTTAAAGACTGGACACCAACACCCGAATCGAAGCCAAATACAGTAATACGCTGTAGTATATGAATACAGGACGTTCTTGTAAATGTTTACTGTGAAAATTACAGCAATTGTTTACAGTGTAGGCAGTTCTTCCTCTCTTTGAACCACTACATCAAAAATTCGCAAGTTTCTTTTTGAAGTACGCCAGCGCTGTCTTATTGCTATTTTGGCTAAATACTCCTTCTTCCAACGACTCCAAAACTGTTCTGCAAGGTACTATACTCTTTGCCATTCTCTTGCAAACATAGATGTCCTCTTTAACAAACTTGCCAGGAGGAGGCAGAGCTGATTAATTTTTTTTTAATTAGTGTAGTAATAGGTGTTAAGCTACAAGGATCACCTAGATGGTTCACGGTAAGCGGACAGCTATTGATTATACTCATTGCGTCATAAAATAATGTTCGCAGGGAAGAATCATCTAACCTACTCAAGGAAAGGGCGAGAGTAGAACTAAGAAGGCTTCTCACTGTCCTTATCTGCCTTTTCCAAACTCCAAACATGGCTAGAGTAAGGTGCATTCATGTTAAAATCACACTGGTTATCAGTAAGAAATGCAGCCAGCTTCTCTTGATCAATATCCTTGAGGGCTTCCTTAAATTCATTTTTGGCACCAATGAAATTCCTTTCTTGATCAGACTTTATTAGGCGTACTGCCCCTTTTATTGCTATAAAGCATCGTAAAGCATTGATAAAGGCATCGGTGGACAAATCATCTAGCATCTCTGTATGCACTGCCCGTGAACAAAAGCATGTAAAAAGAAGGCCATAGCTCTTATGAATCCAAAACAATCCATACCACAATATGTAAACGGTGGTGACAGATTTACTCGCTCTTGGGGGAGCTCTGCTACTTTCTGTTGTTCCACTGGTCTCCTGAATCTTCTGCACCTAACACACTGGTGAGGAAAAGAAGCCACTACTCCGTGAATGTCTGGAATCCAAAACCCATTTGAACAAATTTCATTTATAGTCATTCCTTTGCCCTGATGCTTAACCTTCTCATGATAATGAGCGACTATGAGATTGGTCATGTGATGGCTCTTAGGAAGGACAATAGGATGCTTAACAGAATTAGGTAGGGAGGAATAAAGCAACCTTCCTCGCACCCTCAAAACACCATCCTTGTCAACAAAAAGATCCAAATGGTACAATGGATTACAAAAGGGTAATTGCTCAACTTTGCTCAAGATCTTCACAGAGAAGATCTCTTTGCAAGTCCGTAACTATAACAAGTACTGCAATTTCCCTCTCCATCACTGTTGTAAGACTAGTTGATTTGTCCTTTCTGGCTCGACGTAAAAGACAAGCAATTCCTCCAATACCTCGAGTCCAAGATGAAAAATGGCTCAGATGATCCACTAAACTTTTCTCCTCCATTTTCCTCGAGAAAAATACCTGAGCCTTCACTTCAGGATCACCTAAAGGTAGTTCCAAAACACCATCCTCAAAAAATTCAATCTCCCTTTCCCATCAGGAATCAGGGCCAGTAAACCACTTAGAATGTAGAAGTTCACCTCGGGATGCATAATCAGGCAGGGTTAAATTCTGTTGGGCTGTAATGCCACTGATGGGGTTTGTACTGAAGTTAATTCTTTGGACCCGACTGGCCACAAAAACAACATTTGAATCAGTCCAAAATAGTTCATCATCCACCTCACCCCATCCTTTTTGAGCATATCACTCATCTTTACTGAGATAACTGCTGCTGTTAGCTCAAGCTTTGGTATGGTAGTAACTTTGGTTGGAGAAACACTGGACTTTCCCATAACTAAAGTACAATGAGCCTTCCCCTCATTATTTCTGAATCTCACATATGAGCACTGCCCATAGCCTTCATTGCTAGCATCAGAAAAATAATGAAATTCAGTTCTACTAGTTTTTCCAAAACCATCTTGCTTGCAAAAATGAGGCATCTCTACTTTCTCCAAATTCACAAGATCACTCTTCCAAGCTTCCCACTTTGGCTTAAGCTCATCTGTTAATGGATCATCCCAACCTAAACCCTTTCAACACCTAAAAACTCCATGATGGGAAATATATCATTTTTCTCCCAGTTTTCCCCCATCTACAAATTCCTCTGCATCTTTCTTTTCAATAATTCTCAATATAATCTGCCTTACACTTCTCATCCCTCAGGAGCTTCCTTTTTAGATGTACAAGTCTACAAAGGGCGAACGGCTTATTGTCAGGCAATTTCGGTCTTTCTTTGAAAGGCAAGGGCAATTCATAGTGGCCATGGTTATTCCTAACAATGTTATTCTTCAACTTGGGAAGAAAGAAAAGATCATCTTGTGAAACAGGTCTCTCATCACCTTAAATATCCTTAAAATCAAGTACATAGATTCAAGTACATGAATGACATCTATCGTTGCAATGCATGGAGACTCTTTAATCACAACTTTGTGACATACACTAACATGACTCAAGGAGTCAGAACGTGGACATGAATGTCCTACGATACTCCACCACAAAACTTTGCGTACAGCACCCCAAAAACTTTGCGTACAGCATACGGTTCCTCATTTCCACACAATATCACTTAGCCTATCAAAAGGCGCACTTCACATTCCAGCAAAGGAGGGATCTTTGTTGCAATTGTGCGCAGATGGTTCCACTGTTTAGCTGTCTAACAGGTGGGGTTCACGGTTTACAGGAATACAGTTTTTACTATAGGAAGATCAATGTAAACTGCTGAACTATACCCTCTTACTCTAAGGCCCATAACTCACTCGCTGTTCACTGTCATGCTTCTTCCAATCATAGTGGTCAGTTTCAGTTTAACAGGCTGCGTATCTATTCCAAGTGTATTGCTAATACCTTGATCCACAAAGGTAGTGTCACTGTGTGTCAAATAATGCATAAAAACGAGCCTTTCCACTGTAGGGTTCGCCTTTGAGGACACCCACACTGGAACAATCTTGGACAAAATAGTAGAACACTTATCCCCAGTTATACTGAGTGAAACTGCAGATGCCGCCTCGTGGCCTTGACTTAAAGTCTGAGGACCACCATATTTCTCCATGCCATAATAGTTGTCATGAAGGCTGGAAGGATGTTTCTTTCTACAAATATCACACACAAGGCAAAGACCACAATCTCTAGCTCTGTGTCCTGACTTCAAACAACCAAAGTAAAGTCCCTTCTCTTTGACATAATTATGTCGAGATTCCAAGGACTTTGACTTAAATTCAGGGCAAAGATTAAGTTGATGATGCTCTTGACAAACTATGCATGCTTGCCTTAAGTTCTCTCTAGGTACCTCCCTTTGCTTTCCATCCAAGGCTGCCTGGGTATTCAAAATGTTAACGTCGCTCTTGATTCCAAACCCAAAGCCCCAAAAAGCAAGCAATATCTGCCTCAAAAGCTACAAAGGCTGCAAATTCCTTAAAACTGGAAACTCCTTCTTCGAGTTCAGAGCCAATTACTCGATTCCAACAAGTAATGGCCCAGTCAGGAAGTTTCTGGACCAGTTTCTGATTCTCTTCACAGTCGTTCAGGATGTCCAAGCCATTCCCGTGTGGTATGGCATCCTGACATGAATTCAAAAAGTCTGAAAACTCCCTTAATCCAACTGCATCCTTAGCCTGTATCTTAGGCCATTGGGATAATCACTCTCTAAAGGCCCTTTGTATGACAAAGGGATGACCATATCTTTGGTTTAAAAGATTCCAATCATCAAAAAGGTGGAAAGGAAGCTGCAAGACAACAACATGACGAGATCTGGGGAGCAATGAAAACCATCACAGGCTGCAAGAACAACCGCGGCAGCTCAGTAGATGGGGTTGTGGACAGAGCAAACCAGTTTAACACCTTCTACAACAGGTTTGACTGTCCTGCTCCTGCTGCCCCCTCCTCCAACCCATCTGCAGCTTTTACCTCCCTGTCTTCTCCACCATCACCACACCTCACCATCCACCACCACCCATCCACCACCACACCCACCCCACCACCACCACCACCTCACACCACCTTCATCACCCCCACCTCCACCATCTCAGTCATCACCACCACCAACACCATTATCAGCAGGAAGACAAAGCAACTCCCACAGTTCCCACTGTCCCCCAACCTTCATGGCAGACCAAGTCAGGAGACAGCTGAGGAGACTACGCCCCAGGAAGGCGGCCGGCCCAGACAAAGTGTGCCCCAGAATGCTTAAGGCATGTGCTGCCCAACTGGGGGAGCCCCTCCAACATGTCTTTAACCTGAGTCTACGTCTCGGGAGGGTTCCTGCCACGTGGAAGACAACCTGCCTCATTCCAGTCCCCAAGAAGGCACACCCGAAGGAGCTGAATGACTACAGGCCGGTTGCTTTGACATCTCACGTGATGAAGACCATGAAGCGACTGCTGCTGAACCACCTCAGACCTTTGGTCCACCACTGCTGTTTGCGTACCGGGAGAAGGTGGGAGTGGAAGATGGAATCCTGCTAACTTTTACACAGAGCTCACTCTCATCTCTCACTCTCATCTGGACAAGGGGGGGTGGTGCTGTGAGGGTCATGTTTTTCGACTTCTCCAGTGCCTTCAACACCATTCAGCCCCTACTACTGAGAGACAAGCTGATGAAGATGGAGGTGGACATGCACCTGGTCACCTGGATCACTGACTACCTAACATGTCAGGATCAGGGACTGCTCCTCTGATACGGTGATCAGCAGCACAGGAGCACCACAGGGGACTGTTCTCTCTCCAGTCCTGTTCACCCTGTACACATCGGACTTCAAGTACAACTCGGAGTTATGCCACATGCAGAAGTTCTCTGATGACACTGCAATCGTGGGGTGTGTGCATAATGGTCAGGAGAGGGAGTACAGAAGCCTGGTTGAGGACTTTGTGGAGTGGTGCACTACCAACCATCTGAAGCTGAACATTACCAAAACCAGAGAGATGTGTATAGACTTCAGAAGGTCCAGGCTCTCTGAGCAGCCAATCTCCATCAATGGGGTCGATGTGGAGGTGGTCAGGTCCTACAGATACCTAGCTGTGCACCTGGACGAGAGGCTAGACTGGTCAGTAAACACTGACACAGTCTACAAGAAGGCACAGAGCAGACTGTACTTCCTCAGGAGGCTGGGGTCAGAAACTCCTGCTGATGTTCTACCAGATGTGGTGGACCATGTCATTTTCAGTTTTGTGGCAAGAGCATCAAAGTGTTCAACTACTCAGTAAGCAAATGCTGAGTCTTTCATTCCGGTCACTTGGACATCTCTTCCCTCTTAAATGTTGTTGTGAAAGCTGCCTTCTGCTGGGACTAGACCTGGAAGTTTTTGACACTTGATACTGCTACTGGATTTGAATTTCCCTCTGGAGAATAACAGTTTCCCTCAGCTTTTTTTTTTTTTTTTCATGCATCAATCTTGTTGCATTTGAACTTCTCTTGCATCCGATATACTGTCATCTTTTTTTTTTGTATCTCTTCCCTTTGATATACTGCTCCCTTTTCTGTAAGTGTTCGCGAACGGCAAGATCGACGTTACCCTTCGTCAAACCCTTGCAGCTGAACCTGAAGGTTACAAAGTAAATTTTAATTCTTGTCAATATCATTTTTAAGTTGTTGTCTTTCTGCTGGCTCTATTGACTTTTCTAATGCTATTTTTTGACCTTGAACTTCAGCTTGAAAGTTACTTATTTGCTTCTCTATTTGATCAATATTAGATAATGAATTAGATGAATGTGCCATTTCTATCCTTAGTTATAAGTTAGTTATAACCTTAATACAAACAATGATCTACCTAAACAACGAAAAACAATTAACAATCATTTTAAAAAAAGAAACAAGAAGAAACAAAAAAAAAACCAAAACAATCTTTACACAAATACAACTTGCTATGAAAAATATTCATGCGCTTGAAAGTGACAAATCAGGGGAAGGGCTGTTTCCAAATACCACGGCCACTCAACAGTTTGGTTATTGGGGTTGTTGCCTTGGAACCAAAAAAAGTTCCGGTCTTCAGGTCTGACTATGAAGCAGTGGAAGATCTGCTGAATGTCTGCCATAAATGCAACTGCATCCGTCCTGAACCTAATGAGTACTGCAAGAAGGCTATTGTTGAGGTCTGGGCCCTTCAGCAGAACATTGTTCAGCGACACTCTATCCCAGCGGGTGCTTGAGTCGAACACAACCCGCATTTGATTTGGCTTTCTTGGATGATATATGCCAAAAATCGGGAGGTACCAGCACTCTTTGTCTTTCTCGAGTGGTGGGGCCAATTCAGTATGTCCACACTGGAACACTTTGCCCATGAATGTCAAGAACTGGTCCTTCATATGTGGCTTTGACTTAAAGGATCGCTGTAGGGATGTGAAATGATTCCAGACTTGAGCCCTGTTGTTTGGAAGACGTAGTCTTTGAGGTTTAAAGGGCAAAGGAGCCACCCAACTGTTGTCAGCATCTCTGCAGAAACCCCTTTCCATGAGGTTCAGAAAAATCCTATCTTCCACAGAAGATATCCTTTCATCATCTCTTGTCCTCTTGAATGGAACATGACCCAGAGAATTTTCAATTTTCAATTGTGAAGGAATGTTAGTAGAGACCATGTCATCATATTTCTCCTTTATGTGATAATGGTTTGGACATGGTTTAAAGACAGTCATACGACCATTCTCCAGAGCGTTGGTGAACAGAGTACTGATGGGCGCATCATGTGGTCCGTTGATTTGCTCACGTACTTTTGTGAATTCTCATGATGTCCCTTCCAAGCAACATCAAAATTAGAGAATCAGTATTTAGCTCTGGAATCTGTGCTGGCAGTGAGTTTAGATGCTTATGGTGGAAAGCAGCTTCGGGAGTGGGAAATTCTGTTCTGTCATTACGGATGTCATCACATTCAATGAGAGTGGGTAGTGAGATGCTGACTTGCTCATCCATAGACTCAACCTGGAAGCCACTAGGCTGTCTTCCTGAGGTGCTCACTGTTCCTGCCCACGTCTTCAGTGTGTAAGGGGAATTGACGGCTTTTTCTGATTCCAAAAATATAAAAAAAGCTTCACCAAAGAATGATTACTTTGATCATCAGTGACTGTATATAGCTTAATTGCCTTTTCTTTCTGGCCAATTGGGAAGACCTTTACTAAACAAAGCTTGGAACAGGACTTCTTACCACAAATCTCCGTGCATGTGGCCGTCACTGAGTCAGAACTCCCAGTATCTTCCTCCCCACCATGCACAGTCACAGGTGATGAGGTCTTTGTGGGCTGCAGAGCAGGTCTAGGATGAAGAGCAGCAATATGCTTCTCACTATTACATTTAGTGCATTTAACAATTCTGTCACAGGCTTTGGCAAGATGTAAAATGGAACCACAACAATGATAACAGATGCTATTTTGCTTGAGAAAGGGTTTTCTGTCCTCTAGGATTTTTTCTCTAAACCCACAACGTTTGTATAGTGAATGAAGTCTGTTGTGTATGGGACATATCTTGGTTGGATCCACAATCTTGGCACGCATTGCCTGCATAGGTGTGGTAGTATCTGCGGCGACATCCATCTTGTGGACTGAGATAGGTGTCCTGAACTTGCCATCTCTGGAAAAGCGTCTCTCTACTCTTGTGGTATTTCCAATGAGAGGAGCTAAACTAAAACTCGGATCATTTCGCATCTTCGCTTGCTGACAGACAAAGGTCACATAGAATGAAAATGTTGGGAAAGGTATGTTGTGCTCATGCTTGTATTTAGAGCCTTGAGCAAATGGCAACTTTTGCACTATGCCACTTATTCCTCGAGCTGTGTCCAGGTAAGCAAGTCCTGGAAAGGCACCTTCCTGCTTTGCTCTCTGCAAGATGATCTTCCCTGATTCTCAAAGCCTGTCAATCACTTTCCTGCTTTGCTCTATGAGAGTTTCTGTTGTTCTTTATTAGAGATTCTCTCAAATCTGTCACTCATCTTCCACAGCGATTCCTCAATGACTTCTGGAATGACTTCTGGAGCTCCGTAACACTGATTTAGTCTCACCCATGCCATCCGGAGATCTTTCTTAGGGTCGTTCACATGTAGAGCCCTCATCCTTTTCACCTGCTCCGCAGAATGACGACCAAGCCACTTAAACGAAAGGTCATGTTCTTTCTTTTTCGGTCACACTTAACTTCCCAATAGTATTTACAAATGATGCTCGCCAAGCTCTATAATTCCCGGGTTAATCACCAAACTGTAAAAGCCCAGTGGTAACAATTTCTCGTCTAGCCATGAACTTGATGATGTTGATTATACTTTGGTTGTGAAGTTGCTGTCCCTGTTGCAGGTGAGCTTGATAATGTCTGGAGGTGGGATGGGTGGAAATTGATTAACACTGCTTGCATCACGTTGATCCTGCAAACTACTGTGTTGCTCTTCTTTTATTCCATTACCATTTCTGTGAAGAGAAGGGCATGCCTGGTCATATGTCTTTTGCCGTACCACTGATGGAGGAAGTTCTACTGTTAGCCTCATATCATAAGGTTCTCTCTTGGTGATGCAGGGTGGCAGAGGATCTTGAATTGACATTCTGTCTGATTGAGGCTCATCTGAGTGAGAAACGTCTAGATTTTTGATTTGACTCCATTTTGATGCTTAAATTTGACAGAGTATGCTTTTATTTAATTTCTCCAGTGCACTGCATGGTATTTTTTGACTCTAGCTCCAACTGACTGTCAAGTGTTGTTGACTGAAAAAAATCACCCATCCTTAGAGCTTAGCTTAAGCTTTAATGCTTCAGCTTTTCTGCTGCACTTTTTTCTTTAAATGCAAGGCATCTAAGGAGGCTTCCAAATGTACTTTCTGTATTTTTACCTTTTCGGAAAAGGCCACTAGAGCTTTAGATTGCTTCAGCTTCAGCTGGGCAGCATGGGCAGCAGCTCTGCAGCTCTGCTAGTAGAGGACCCTTGTGTGCGCCTTGATGACCGCAAGACTTGGGACCTTGTATTTAAGGAGTGACTTGGCGTTGTACCCTCTCCTTCCATGATAAGGCAATTATCTTACTGAAATTAGATCATCTAGGCTACAGCAGGGCCAAGATGATGCACCAATATCTTTGTCTTTGTTCTCTATCTACTACGGATCAGTCCTAAGAAAAGTTTTGTTCCTTCCTTATACTCCTCCATAATAATTTGACAGGCAGTTAACCTCATTTCCCATTTCCATTTATAATTTGACAGAGTAATGCAGTTAACTCATTTCCCATTTTGCACACAGAGTAATTGTTTTTTTTTTGTAGCAAACTGAGAAAAGGTAAAACCGAAACAAGACAAACACGAAACGTGCTACAATTAGAGGAGATTCAAGATGCAAACGAACACCTAGCATATAAAATACTACATTGTACCACATGATAAAAGTGTCAGAAACGTTAGCATACCAACGATGCTTGAAAAGGGTATAAACAGATAATAGATGGAACAGGATGACCCGGCAGGTACAACCATGTTTGCTTCTCTCTATTCACTAACAGGCTACTAGTGATGACCTCATTAAAACCAGACAAACTAAATGGAATTGCCAAATAAGTCCACTAGGGAGCAGAAAAGCGCATTACATCAAATCACCACTATAGGCAACACATCTGGAAAAGCGTCTCTCTACTCTTGTGGTATTTCCAATGAGAGGAGCTAAACTAAAACTCGGATCATTTCGCATCTTCGCTTGCTGACAGACAAAGGTCACATAGAATGAAAATGTTGGGAAAGGTATGTTGTGCTCATGCTTGTATTTAGAGCCTTGAGCAAATGGCAACTTTTGCACTATGCCACTTATTCCTCGAGCTGTGTCCAGGTAAGCAAGTCCTGGAAAGGCACCTTCCTGCTTTGCTCTCTGAGTTTCTGATGGTCTTTATTAGAGATTCTCTCAAAGCTGTGAATCATCTTCCACAGCGATTCCTCAATGACTTCTGGAGCTTCGTAACACTGATTTAGTCTCACCCATGCCATCCGGAGATCTTTCTTAGGGTCGTTCACATGTAGAGCCCTCATCCTTTTCACCTGCTCCGCAGAATGACGACCAAGCCACTTAAACGAAAGGTCATGTTCTTTCTTTTCGGTCACACTTAACTTCCCAATAGTATTTACAAATGATGCTCGCCAAGCTCTATAATTCCCGGGTTAATCACCAAACTGTAAAAGCCCAGTGGTAACAATTTCTCGTCTAGCCATAAACTTGATGATGTTGATTATACTTTGGTTGTGAAGTTGCTGTCCCTGTTGCAGGTGAGCTTGATAATTAATGTCTGGAGGTGGGATGGGTGGAAATTGATTAACACTGCTTGCTTCACGCTGATCCTGCAAACTACTGTGTTGGTCTTCTTTTATTCCATTACCATTTCTGGGAAGAGAAGGGCATGCCTGGTCATATGTCTTTTGCCGTACCACTGATGGAGGAAGTTCTACTGTTAGCCTCATATTATAAGGTTCTCTCTTGGTGATGCAGGGTGGCAGAGGATCTTGAATGGACATTCTGTCTGACTGAGGCTCATCTGAGTGAGAAACATCTAGATTTGACTCCATTTTGATGCTTAAATTTGACAGAGAATGCTTTCATTTACATTCTCCAGTGCACTGCATGGGATTTTGAGACTCTAGCTCCAACTGACTGTCAAGTGTTTGACTGAAAACATCATCCATCCTTAGAGCTGCTTTTAATGCTTCAGCTTTTGCTGCTGCACTTTTCTTTAAATGCAAGGCATCTAAGGAGGCTTCCAAATGTACTTTCTGTATTTACCTTTTCGGAAAAGGCCACTAGAGCTTTAGATTGCTTCAGCTTCAGCATGGGC
Organism: Prochilodus magdalenae; assembly: GCA_024036415.1. NCBI lineage: Eukaryota > Metazoa > Chordata > Actinopteri > Characiformes > Prochilodontidae > Prochilodus > Prochilodus magdalenae. Next base: position 367,460 of record JAMWET010005904.1, on the reverse strand, counting down.
CATAGCAGCAGCTCTGCTAGTAGAGGACCCTTGTGTGCGCCTTGATGACCGCAAGACTTGGGACCTTGTATTTAAGGAGTGACTTGGCGTTGTACCCTCTCCTTCCATGATAAGGCAATTATCTTACTGAAATTAGATCATCTAGGCTACAGCAGGGCCAAGATGATGCACCAATATCTTTGTTCTAATCTACTACGGATCAGTCCTAAGAAAAGCCTTTGTTTTAATGTTCTGTCCTCCTTATACTCCATGTATAATTTGACAGGCAGTTAACTCATTTCCCATTTACCACACAGTGGTAATTAGTAATGAGTAATTAGTTTGCTTGTTTTTTTGTAGCAAATTGAGAAAAGGTAAAACCGAAACAAGACAAACACGAAACGTGCTACAATTAGAGGAGATTCAAGATGCAAACGAACACCTAGCATATAAAATACTACATTGTACCACATGATAAACGTGTCAGAAACGTTAGCATACCAACGATGCTTGAAAAGGGTATAAACAGATGATAGATGGAACAGGATGACCCGGCAGGTACAACCATGTTTGCTTCTCTCTATTCACTAACAGGCTACTAGTGATGACCTCATTAAAACCAGACAAACTAAATGGAATTACCAAATAAGTCCACTAGGGAGCAGAAAAGCGCATTACATCAAATCACCACTATAGGCAACACATGTACGTAATGTGTTTTTTGTAATTTTGTTTTGTAAATGTGCATCCACCAGGCAGCAGATTAGGTCCTCATTCAAGGATCCATTGAGAAGACCACACTGGGAATATATGTATTCAAACCAAGCGATGGTAGTCGGCAACCGGACATCGGCATCGTCTTTGAGGTGACGTTGGAAGAGTTGGATAATGTCGCATTAGCTACTGCCATGTTCTTTGGCCTAATGTAAGCCCTGAGCCTAACCTACCATCTTGAGCTTAAGTATACCTTCGAACCTTCGCAGCTGCTTCAGCAGCTGGTCAGCTTCAGCAGCTGGTCATGGAGCTGGAAGGCACACCACTCTCTAAAAAAGCCCAAGGCCTTAAAACAAGAGTTTATCAATGAACTGTCATGACTTGGGTAGAACTACTGAATAGAGGGTAGCTTACTACTCCTTCTACCCTTTCTGCTTCTTTCAGTTTGTATTTTTGTGATATTCATATTCACTTTGTTCACTTGGGAGGCATATCCCTTAAAGGACGCACAGACCTCTACAGGCTAGACAACGGCACCCTGACTGCTATTAGGTATCAGGATGAAATCCTTGAACCCGCTGGTGCAGTGGGTCCTGGGTTCCTCCTGGTGCACAACAATGCCCGGCCTCATGTGGCGAGAGTATGCAGGCAGTTCTTGGAGAATGAAGGAATTGATACCATTGACTGGCCCACCGGCTCACCTGACCTAAATCCAATAGAACTCCTCTGGGACATTCCGTTTCGGTCCATCCGAGGCCACCAGGTTGCACTTGTGATGGCCTGGTCCAGATCTGGGAGGAGATCTCCCAGGATACCATCCCAGGATCCCCCAGGATACCATCTGTCGTCTCATTAGGAGCATGTGGAGGCCTTACAAACTACTGAGTACCACTTTGAGTTGCTGCAATGGAATTTGAGTTAAATGGACTAGCCTGCTGCATCATTTTTTTCGCTTTGATGTTCAGGGTATCTTTGAATTCCACCCTCTCTAGGGTGATCATTTTAACATCATTAAACAATGTGGCATCCTTTCGTTCCTAACACATTACCCAGTCTATATGAGGAAAGATATTCGGCATGATTATTTTTTTTGATTGAGATATAAAGTGTTTTCAAAGTGTACCCTGTATTTTTTTGAGCAGTGTATAAAAGTAATGTTGATTTTACAGATTATAGCTGAATATTATTTACATGAAAGAAATGCTTTAAATGAACATAATGTCATGTTGGTTTAAGAAATAAAAATTTAGTGTGTGGAAAATGAAAGCATTTTGAGTAAACGTAACTATAATATGTGCAACCGATGTACATATTTTTTGTCATGGAAATCCAGCAGACTTCTTTTTTCAGTGCAGTTGCAGTTTCAAAAACACTCCAATCAGAGCATTCAAAACAGTTTCACAGCTCCTGTTTTGCTTCTATTGTCCACTTCTTCACTCTTTGCACAGTTTTCAGCTTCTGCCTAAATTCTTTAAATCAACTTAATTTAATCATGGACAGTGGTTCCACACAAAAGAAATGTGTTTACTAAACATGAAAATATCTTTTTACGGATACACAAAAACCCTGTGTGAAAAACACACAAGTAAATTAGGCTAATTCAGCTCAAAGTAGTAATATTAACGTAATCCAATTCAAGTACTTTAAATGTACATATATAAATATGTTTCTCTGAAGATATAGATATTCATTAGTTGAATTAGATTCACTTGCGTTTATCCAACTCAATGCATTTTCATTAGATCTACATAATGTGATTGTGGACAGTGGTTCCATCTAATTGAATTATGTTACTACAACACAAAATTCTAAAATTCAAATAACATTGCAGGGTAATAACCATGTGTTAAGTTTTAAGGGGTGGTGAGGAATAAGAAGATCACACATGTAACAAATGCACATAAGCTGTATTTAGAAAAAAAATACAGAAAGTGCAATGCTTTAAACTTAAATACCAGTACAATGAAATTTAAATCACCTGCTGGTAAAAGTGAACACATTCCCTGAGGTTTACAAGGTGCATAAACAATACCTACAGAACGTGCAGTACTTCCAATGTCTCTGGTCAGCATTTAACATAGAGTGGGGTGCGAAAGTTTGGGCAGCCTTGTTAATTTTCCTGATTTACCTTTATAAAGCATTGATTGTTTGGATAAAATAATTCCATTAAATATATCATATATATATATATACATCATCAATATATCAATATATCATAAAGGGGACAAACACAGTGATATCCGAGAAGTGAAATGAAGTTTATATGATTTACAGAAAGTGTACAATAATTTGTTAAACAAAAGAAGGCAGGTGCATAAATTTGGGCACTGTTGTCATTTTATTGATTTCAAAACCTTTAGAACTAATTATTGGAACTCAAACTTGGTTTGGTAAGTTCAGTGACCCTTGCCCTCCATACACAGGTGACTCCAATTATGAGAAAGGGTATTTAAGGGGGGCAATTGTAAGTTTTTCTCCTCTTTGCATCTTCTCTGAAGAGTCGCAGCATGGGAGTCTCAAAACAACTTTCAAATAACCTGAAAACAAAGATTGTTCACAGTCATGGTTTAGGGGAAGGATACAGAAAGCTATCTCGGAGATTTCAGCTTTCAGTCTCCACTGTGAGAAATATTGTGAGAAAATGGAAGACCACAGGCACAGATCAAGTCAAGGCTCAAAGTGGCAGGCCAAGAAAATGGAAGACCACAGGCACAGATCAAGTCAAGGCTCAAAGTGGCAGGCCAAGAAAAATCTTGAATAAACAGAAGCGAAGGATGTTGAGAACAGTCAGAGTCAACCCACAGACCAGCACCAAAAACTTACAACATGATCTTGCTGCTGATGGAGACACTGTGCATTGTTCAACTATTCGGCACACTTTACACAAGGAGATGCTGTATTAGAGAGTAATGCAGAAGAAGCCTTTTCTCCACCCCCATCACAAACAGCTGCTTGAGGTATGCTAAAGCACATTTGGACAAGCCAGCTTCATTTTGGAATAAGGTGCTGTGGACTGATGAAACTAAAATAGAGTTATTTGGGCATAACAAGGGCCGTTATGCATGGAGGAAAAAGAACACAGCACTCCAAGAAAAACACCTGCTACCTACAGTTCATGCTGTGGGGCTGTGTGGCCAGTACAGGGACTGGGAATCTTGTTAAAGTTGAGGGACGCATGGATTCCAGTCAATATCAGCAGATTCTGGAGACCAATGTCCAGGAATCAGTGGATCTTCCAACAAGACACTGACCCTAAACACTGCTCAAAATCTACAAAGGAACAAGTACAACATTCTGGAATGGCCATCTCCAGACCTGAATATTACTGAAAATCTGTGGTGTCACTTAAAGAGAGCTGTCCATGCTCGGAAACCATCAAACCTGAATCAACTAGAGATGTTTTGTAAAGAAGACTGGTCTAAGATACCTTCAGCCACAATCCAGACTCTCATTAGAAGCTATAGGAAGCATGTAGAGGCTGTTATTTCTGCAAAAGGAGGATCTACTAAATATTGAGTTAAGTTTTTTTTTTTTTTTTGCCTAATTTTGTTTAGACAATTATTGCACACTTTCTGTAATTCATATAAACTTAATTTCACTTCTCAAATATCACTGTGTTTGTCCCCTATATGATATATTTAACAGATTTTTTTATCCAAACAATCAATGCTTTATAAAGTTTGATGAAAATTAAATTTTGTTTTAAAGATTTTAATTATATAAAAATATCAATCAAATCAGTCATAAATCAATCAGTCCTGACAATGGCATTAACAGCATATGGTGCTACACTTCCAAAATGTCTTCTATTTCTAGAATTTAAAATGTAATAATCAGAATACTCAAAAACAATACAACACACTGAAAGTGCCTCCAAAAAAAAAAAAAAAAAAAAAAATAAAGAAATAAAATAATCATTAAAGGGTATGCACCATTCTGATTGCAAAAAAAAAAAAAAAAAAAAAAAAAAATTTTAAATTTGAAAATTTTTAAAAATGCAGCATACAGTTAAGCAAAACACTTTGAAAATAGTATTTAGCTCCCTTGAATCTGTCAAAATGCAACAACAGTAACCTTAAGAATTATCCATAAACTTAAACATAAACATATGATTAGCACCATGCCAGATAGGCTTAATACTTCCTAAATCAAGAGCATCATTAACTAACCCTACAACTCACTGAAGAGCTTGGATTTCAGAGCCTGAGCTTTGTGTGACAAATTGTTAGCATATAGTTCCAAAAAGAGTTTCTGGACCACCTCAAAGGTATATCTGAATTTGGGAGTGTAACTCAAGTTAAAGGCGTAAATGAACCCAAGCAACAATGCAATGGCAAGAGACACACTGTCAAGGTCTTTCAGAACCACTACACCTTCAATAATCACTTCAACATCTGCATGGAGGTCCATGGCTTCAGCTCCCTCAACTCTGGTTGCATAGATACCCAAGACTCCTCAATTCCACGTTGAATTGCAGCCACGTCAGAAACCTATGAGGGAAAAGGAAAAAGAATGTTAAAAAACAGAAATCATTAATTCATAGTACACACATTTCATTTAAGTACCATTAAAGTAATTCATTCCATTTAAGTACCATTAAAGTAATTCATCATATTTACTAACCATATACTGACGAATGAGGTCATCCGGCTCCTCATTCAAGTAGAGACACTGAGCTCTTTTTGCTTCAACGATGTCACTAAGGATGGAAAGAGTAATCAATATTCTGTAAAAAAAACACTATTGCACTTTGTTAAACTAAAAGCATTCTTAATTTAACTGGTCATAATCAGCATCCTGTTTGCTTCCATATTCACTCGTTTTTTGTTTGTTTTGTTTGTTTTTTTACTCATTTTTTTTCCCCAATCACAGCTTATTTTCTTTCTTACCTACACCATCTTTGTGCCTTACTACCCATTTCTGCATCTTCTCTCATATCGTCCACACTTCTACTTAAAAGTATACTTCTTAAATTGAATCGAATGCAACAAGGAATACCTGTGCCATGGCCGTCACAAGTTGCATAATCTTTCGTCATTGGACCCCTCCTCTTTTGGCAAACACTTTTAAAAGTTTTGCAGAGTGCAGATCCAGCTTGGAAAAGAACCGTGACAGCAGAGAGACTGTTGTAGTCTGCTCAAATTCTGTGCTTACCTACAAACAATCAGATGCACAGAATTTACAAAAACTTTCATTTGGGAGTGGGATGAATCTACTTTCCTTGACACCTGCAATCACTTACCTTTTTTGTTCTAAAAAGAGCAGGCCATCTTGTTTTGAAGTCTGCGATAAGAGGCAATTCCTGGATAATGTCTTACCTTCTCAATGCAAAAATCTTGTCCATTACCACTTTCACGGTCTGGTCATTGTCCTTCTTTTTAACTTCTAAAAGAAGGGCCACTCTTACTTTCTCAAGACTCTCAGCAGTTTCGCTGCTTGGATACGAGGGACAGTAGTTCACTTCCGCTTGTAGTGGTTTCTTTACACCGTATGCTGGGCTAGTCTTTCCTTTCTGTTTGAGTGAATTCACAGTGACCTCCACACAGCCAACATTCCTCAATTTTGTTCTATAGTATTTCACTACAACCAGTAAACTGAGTAACTGAGCTTTGCTCTTTCAAGCAAGGGTGCTTTCTAATAAGTGCTTTGGCCACTTCCTCAAAGTCTGAATCTTTTGGATAAAGTTTGTACTTCACAATTTCTTCTGCAAGTCCATCTAAAATGGAATATTTCAGTTTTGGGTCAGGGCTGAGTAATGTTCCATCTTCGTTGAAGGTTGTATTGGCTTGTTGCAACTTGAGTTCGGCATCATACGAGAACCTGGGCACAACAAACATAGGGGGCCATGGAGAAGACTTCAAGCTGCTGACTGACTCTGAGGAAGACTCAAGTGATGAATCAGAAGATGACCTTGATGTAGATGCAGGAGTTGACAATATAGCTGTATCAGAAGAGGAGCATGAGGGAGAGAGACCTGGAGAGAGAGAGAGACCTGGTGTGGGAAGCAACCAAATATGCGGGAGGAGGGCTACCATCTTTGCACAGAGCAACATGTGTAGAAGGGGAAGACTCTGGTACAAATACAACCTTTACGGTGGCTTTGTCCTGAAGGTCTGATGGCAATGTAAGGTTTATGAATTCATTGTCAAACTCAGGATCCATGAACTGCAGTCTAAAACTTCCAGGCAAATTACACTGCCTCTGAACTTCAGCCAAAAGATTGCTCATCAAATGTGGTATACCATCTTGAAGAATTACCTGCTGTCAGTTTTCTCCAAGGATGACTCTTAGCCTGACTGAAGAAGCCATTGACATTTTAATAGACCTGTAAAAAAAGAGTAATAGGATAAAAAAATATGTAGTTTTGCAAGTTCTCATTTTTTTCTAATTTTACACAATACAGTGTACAGTAATTGTCACACTTCCAAAACATCTTCATGATATTTTGAACTCATCTACACATGTACATGTCTTTTTAAAGTCACCATACAAAAGGGACCAACCATATACTCTTCCAATGGATATGTGTATCAACTAAATCACCAAAATCAACAAAGAAAACATCCCTTGTTGGTGATTCAGTCAGCTCAACAGCCCTGAAGTGTTCTCTGTACCATGCACAAAGTCTTTTTGCTATGAAACACAAGTTCTGCTGAACAACACATATCTGCACTATTTCTCCAAACACAGGGAGGCCACCAGTAGATCCATGCACAATGATCATACCTTTTTTGAAGGTGAAAACCTTGTTGGTAACAGTCTTGTTGTCAGGATATGTCCCTCGAATAGCCTGGGCTATTTCTGCTCTCAAAACATCTAGGGGTACCACTGAGACACTACACACATCAAGTGCAGACACACATCAAGTGCAGATTTTCCACTAGATGCTTTTTTTTTGAAAAGAAAAAGATGATTTGGTGTTTCACTGCAAGTTAAAAGGGGAAAAGTTTCTGTTTCTGAAAGCAATTTGTGTGTGTGTCGTCCAACCTTTTTTTTGCTGCTGTGCTTTGCTTGAAAGCGCATGGTCCAAAACAGTACAAGTGGACCAAACAGCTTAATCATTTCTCTATAATGCTCCAGATAATGGTGTTTTGGTAGCAGTTTCACATGAGGGAAGAGTTGTTGGTACTTCTGCCTGTGTTCAGAGACCTTGCTCTCAAGATAAGCAACAGATTCCAACTGCTTTTTGGGCTACAAATGAACCGGGGATTACATGAGGCTTGTTGGTTTTATCAACCCCCTTGTAGGGAAAATGCAGTATTGACTCATTAAGAGTTTGCAATGTTACATACTTCTTAGCTATAAGCAAATCTAAGCACAGTGCAAGCTCAAAAAGGTCATGCATGACATCTGGGGGGTAGCCAGAAAGAACATGAATATTTTACTAAAAGCACATTGTTTTTTTTACACCACAACAGCTAGTACCATTTTTCATTTTTCAAATTTAAATTTAAGATGAGTTTCATGATCATCTTTACTTCTTCTGTCAAACACACTTGACCAAACCTTGTTCAACTGCATGTCTGAACTTCTCCCCAAACAAAATCAGCAGAAATACTCTCCAGAGAAGCTCTCAGGAAAACCTGCGCTCCTAACCATGTGCTCCTAAGTTATCTGCCGCCACAGCTTGAATTGTGCCTTTCACTGACTGCCCAAGCAGAGGGACAAAAATACCATCTTGTTGTAGAGTTGAAAGGTCATGCAAAAGAGGGTCCAACAGTTTATCGTATTCATAACGCTTCACATTGTCACTTTTGCACAACACAGCCAAGTAGATGAAGACAACGCTGAGTGAGAGCCTGGGGATAAATTGCTCAAAATCCAGTAAACAGCACAAAGCTTATGTTTCCTCCGTGAAGTACCAAGTGGATTACATATTTCAAAGTCATCTAAATATAAAGTTAGTGAAATTCTTATAGCTTCATCTGAAAAGAAGCTGTTTCCTTTGAAGTGATCACCATCATTATTTGATGTGTAAAGCTGTTTGCCATCCAATAAACTTTTTGTGTTTTGTGGTTTTTAACTATTTTGTTAACAATATCTTGCCTAGTAAGAAGGTGTTAGAGGGACTGTAATAATGGAAGATACTGAAAAGACTTCCTATCTTTTTCATCAAGAATGTATTCAACTGGTTCAACAACACTGAAGTGATCGTTATAAAATTTTTTGCATTGATATGCAGTGCTTAGGACCCCACCTTTCCCAATAGCTGTGTATAACGGGTGTAATGCACTTACATTGGCAATGTCGTTAAGGACTGACTTCTCAACTGCAAGATTATGTTTCTCAAACACTTCTTGAAGCTTATTTTCAGAGAGAGGGGAGGAAGCAGAAGTTAACAGATAATGCAGCTCTTCTAGAAACTCATCTATTGCTGTGGCTGGAACATGAACAAAATGCTCCAGTTTCAACAACATTGCAGCTAAATTCTCCACAAGTGTAGCAATCAATTCAAAATGTGAAAATCAAAATGTGTATCTCCAACCTCAGAAACATCATCCTGCCTCTCTTCAATGTCAATGTCAGACTCCTGATCGTTTTGTGTGATTGTAACTACACCCAATTTAAAATCACGTAATGAATGTGGGTTGTGCTTTTTGTTTTTGTGGGACTTAAAGGTTCCATACACATTTTTCTGAAAATCACAGGCAGAAAACATACAACACACAGTTTCATTTCTCTTCAGATGTGTCTTTACATGAGCAAAATTACATCTCAAAGAAAGCTCAGCACAGAACAAAGCACACAACAAAAAATTACAACTAAAGTGAACCAACTGAACTACCTCTGGACCAGAATGTTTTGCATGCATTCGACTTAAATAAATCAAAAGAGCGTTCCATGTCTTAAAACTACAAGTACAGTTTAAATAAGTGCAAGCGTAACGTTGGCTCCGACCATAACGCCCGTGCTGCAATTTGTAATGTTTCAATAAATGAGACTTGGATGACACTGAAACTCCACAATCTTTACATTCCCACATTCCTTCTGATCTTTATAGCTCAGTGTGCTCAGTCAAAACAGATTTATATTTTCCTGTGTAGCTCTTCAATATAAAAAGATATTTACCACTGAAATGTGACAATCCCTCAGCAGCTAAACCATCTTAAACACCTGCAAACGGAAGAGAAACAAGAAATGAGCCGCCACCGTTTTCCTGGTCGTTGCCATTTTTTCCAATGTAACAATGCAAACGGATTTATGACCCATTGCTTTTAAACTGCTTGTTTTAAATAACGGTCACAAATCCATGGTGTGCACTGCATAATAAATGTTGCAGTGAAATAACCTAAGTGCCAAAACGAAAAAGCATGGAGTGATCTTCAGACTTTAATGTTTCTTTAAGGTTTTCGTCGTGCTTACTGAACAAGCCACATCACGTGCAGTGTTTTGATCAAATGCGCCGTCACTGCATATACTACATGTTTTTTCTTCCTCTAAGACATTTCCTCACCTTTCTAGGAAGAGCAAAACTGCTTTAGCACTCCGGCAGTGCAACATTAGCCACTACACAACACTCACTCCACACTTAATACGCAGCGAATGCACAAAAAATATGTCTTGGACATCCCTAATCTGTATTTGTAGTCTATTTTTGACATTGGAAATTTCCAGAGAAAGTCAGAATAACGGTAGCTATCCGATGTTAATATTAAAACCTACCCGTAGAGCGCCGTTAGCGCTAGCATTAACACGACAGTTACTACATTTATTTTAAACAAATACAAATACCAACAATTAAACTTTAATATCATTAAACCAAATGACAGTTACAATAAAGCAATATCACAGCATAAAACAGCTCAGTCGGAGCGTATTTACACAAATGAAACTCGATTTTGTAATAATTGGAATTACCTGAGACGCCATTGTTGTAAAAAGGTTCGCTCCCTGAAGAAACACCGTCTCCGTTGCATCACATCCGGCGTCGTCAAGCGAAGTCATTGAATTGAGTTTCAGGAAAAGAAAGCAGTTGAAATAAGCAATAAGAACAAGAAATATTTAAGTACAATGAAAACCCTAGTCAAGTTTTAACTTGTTTAAACAATTTGAGTAAAGAAAAACACATATGCATATGCATTTATGTTAAAAAATGCAAGTCATATCAAATTTTATTATGTAAAAAAAATGATGTCAAATTGAGTTTATATGTCAAAACCCCATTATTGATGTATAGCTTGGAATAAGTTGAAGGTCACATTTAAACAATAACTCACTTTAGCCAGCATATTAAGGCCGGCATTAAGATCAGAAGTAGCTAGTATAGTTTTAACAATATATAAGAAATAAAATAAAAATGATAGGAAACAGTAAGTACCAATTTTACAAAATTCCACCGCTGTACAGTGAACCCCCCAAAACCAAACCCCCTCGACCCAAACATTAAAACTGGGGGGGGGGGGGAAAGCAAAAAAAAAAAAAAAAAAAAAAAAAAAAAAAAAAAAAAAAAAAAAAAAACAAAAAAAAACAAAAAAAATACAGCACTGCTTTTTTGGGGAAAAAAAAAAAATCCACTAGGGAGCAGTATAGGAGAACCACTATTTTGGCAGTTGAAACCGATAAAAGTTGAAAGTGTAAAAATGATGTCACAAATGTTAAAACCCTTTTATTGAGTGTATAGCTTGGAATAAGTTGACCATCAAAACCCTTTTATTGAGTGTATAGCTTGGAATAAGTTGAAGGTCACTTGAACAATAACTCACTTTAGCCAGCATAGAGAAAACAGATAAGGCCGACACTTAGGATCAGAGGAGTAGCTAGTTTGTTCCATTTCGAATGAAAAGAAGTAAATGAAGATTCTGGACCCATTTTAAAATCACATGGGGCAGTAAGCTCCTCCAGCCGTAGTTATCCGCCCCAGCCAAGCCCGAACCCCCCCGCTAAAACTCGTCGTCGTCGTCGACCATTTCATTAAATGCAAATATTTAAGCAAATGAATGTTTTCATGGTTTGAGAAATAGTTTTTGACCGTAATATGATGCTGCAGCACTGCTTGGCTCAGGGAAATAAAAAAGCCATACAACAAGACCCAAAAGCAGAAAAAGGAAATCGCATGCGCGAACGGGCGGAATGCGGGCGGAGATTAAAAGCCTCAACTAAGGTGGATTTCGGCGATAGGTTTTTCAAGCTTGATTGATGAAACAAGAGTATGGCGCATTTGTGAGCATTACAATCCTGAAACACCAATGTAATCCAACAGCCATAAACCATGACAAATTCACTCTGACAAAATAAGCTTCTTTATCTCATTTTAGCCATATTTTACTCGTAGTTATATCCGCTGTACAGCCAGGCTCCGCCTAGCCCCCCCAACGAGCAGATACCTAAAACTAGTCGTGGACCATTTCATTAAATGCAAATATTTAAGCAAATGAATGTTTTCGTGGTTTGATAAATAGTTTTTGACCGTAATATGATGCTGCAGCACTGCTTGGCTCAGGGAAAGAGCAAAAACCATACAACTAACACACATAGGAGAAAATGAACTTGCGCATGCGCGAACGGGCGGAATGCGGGCGGAGGGGCGGAAAAAAAATCAAAAGCCTAAGATTTTCGGCGATAGTTTTTTCAAGCCTGAGTCATGAAAAAAAGAGTATGGCGCATTTCTGAGCATTACAGTCCTGAAACACCAATGTAATCCAACAGCCATAAGCCATGACAAATTCACTCTGACCAAATAAGCTTCTTTATCTCATTTTAGCCATATTTTACTCGTAGTTATATCCGCTGTACAGCGCCTCTGCTAAATGCCTTAAATGTAAATGTAAAATGGATTTGCGCATACGCGAACGATCGCAGCATCATCACGTTTAGAGCGTGGAATTAATACCGAACGAAGGCAGGAACGTCAAATTTTTCAGGTCGGAATTAAACCCAATCGATTGCTGCAATGTCACGTTTACAGCGTGGAATTAATAGGTTGGTTTAAAACTTTATGTTAAGAGAACTACAACAAAATTGTAGTTTAGCAAAGTATTGTTTTTATGCTTCATGACCAAGCAATGCTATACTTGCCATACAAGAAATCTTTACATCAGATAAATAATTAAACTGTTCTTATAAATCAAAATATTACAGCAACATGATGCATTAGGGTTTCTGTGTTAACTCTACTAAAACTACTTTGTTTGACCTTTAGGAAATAAAACTTTTTTTTGCTCACTTATAAATACTTACTAATTCCAAATCTAAATCTTTAACATAGTGTACAATATACACATTAAGACAGTGATAAAATGTGAAATTAGGTTACATTACTTTATTTCACATGTAACTGACAAATGGCAGAAACAAAATACAAACCTGCATTTCCCTCAGCATTAAAAGGCATACAAGAGCTATGTAAACATTCTTTAGTAAACAAAAATGAGTTTACTAAAGTGAGTTAGTGCAAAAATGAGATCATTCCAAAACTTTAACAAGCTAAATGCTCAAAATAAATTATTGTGATGAAGACTATGCCAGCTGCTGAATATATTGTTTGAGAAAGTAAAAGTCATTTAAAGATAATTTAAGATTATTTAAGCAAATAAAACTGTAGCCAACTAAAAAAAATGGAATTTAGTTCCTTAGCCTTATCCAACACTTGCAAAATAAACAAAGTGCTCAGGAAGTAACCATTCTGACTGGATTTACAGTAATGTAAAACCTACTTTTTAAAAGCCAGACACTCCCTCTCTCTCTTATATCTCTCTCTTTTGCACAGTGGGGTGCGAAAGTTTGGGCAGCCTTGCTAATTTTCCTGATTGACCTTTATAAAGCATTGATTGTTTGGATTAAAAAAATCTGTTAAATATATCATATAGGGGACAAACACAGTGATATTTGAGAAGTGAAATGAAGTTTATATGAATTACAGAAAGTGTGCAATAATTGTCTAAACAAAATTAGGCAGGTGCATAAATTTGGGCACTGTTGTCATTTTATTGATTTCAAAACCTATAGAACTAATTATTGTAACTCAAATTTGGTTTGGTAAGTTCAGTGACCCTTGACCTCCATACACAGGTGACTCCAATTATGAGAAAGGGTATTTAAGGAGGGCAATTGTAAGTTTTTCTCCTCTTTGCATCTTCTCTGAAGAGTCGCAGCATGGTAGTGCTGATGGGGAAGGACACAGAGAGCTATCTCAGAGATTTCAGCTTTCAGTCTCCACTGTGAGAAACATTGTGAGAAAATGGAAGACCACAGGCACAGTTCAAGTCAAGGCTCGAAGTGGCAGACCAAGAAAAATCTCGAATAAACAGAAGCGAAGGATGTTGAGAACAGTCAGAGTCAACCCACAGACCAGCACCAAAGACCTACAACATGATCTTGCTGCTGAGGGAGTCACTGTGCATCGTTCAACTATTTGGCGCACTTTACACAAGGAGATGCTGTATGGGAGAGTGATGCACAGGAAGCCTTTTCTCCGCCCACATCACAAACAGAGCCGCTTGAGGTATGCTAAAGCACATTTGGAGAATCCAGCTTCATTTTGGAATAAGGTGCTATGGACTGATGAAACTAAAATAGAGTTATTTGGGCATAACAAGGGCCGTTATGCATGAAGGAAAAAGAACGCAGCACTCCAAGAAAAACACCTGCTACCTACAGTAAAATTTGGTGGTGGTTCCATCATGCTGTGGGGCTGTGTGGCCAGTACAGAGACTGGGAATCTTGTTAAAGTTGAGGGACGCATGGATTCCAATCAATATCAGCAGATTCTGGAGACCAATTTCCAGGAATCAGTGACAAAGCTGAAGCTGCGCCGGGGCTGGATCTTCCACCTAGACAACGACCCTAAACAGTGCCCAAAATCTACTAATGCATTCATGCAGAGGAACAAGTACAACGTTCTGGAATGGCCATCTCAGTCCCCAGACCTGAATATTATTGAAAATCTGTGGTGTCACTTAAAGAGAGCTGTACATGCTCGGAAAACATCAAACCTGAATGAACTAGAGATGTTTTGTAAAGAAGAATGGCCTAAAATACCTTCAGCCACAATCCAGACTCTCATTAGAAGCTATAGGAAGCATTTAGAGGCTGTTATTTCTGCGAAAGGAGGATCTACTAAATACTGAGTAAAGGGGTTTTTTTGGTGCCCAAATTTATGCACCTGCCTACTTTTGTTTAGACAATTATTGCACACTTTCTGTAAATCATATAAACTTCATTTCACTTCTCAAATATCACTGTGTTTGTCCCCTATATGATATATTTAATGGAATTTTTTTATCCAAACAATCAATGCTTTATAAAGGTAAATCAGGAAAATTAACAAGGCTGCCCAAACTTTCACACCCCACTGTAAGTAGCTATAATACAGACGTCAAATAAAATTTCACTCTATGCAGATGATATACTGTTGTTTATTTCTCATCTCGAAGATTCTCTTCCAAACATTCTGGATCTGTTTGATTCCTTTGGGTCCTTCTCTGGATATAAAATCAATTGGGATAAAAGTGAACTAATGCCAATTATCGGGGTAGTCCCTTCCAAATTGAAATCCCAATCATTTAAAAATTTCTGAAGACAAATTTACTTATCTAGGCATTACAATATCTAAACAACATTCCTCGTTATCAGAGGATAACCTATCTGTACTGATGGACACATTTGCTAAGAAACTACATTTCTGGCGTACACTTCCCCTTTCGCTTATTGGTAAGGTCAATGCTATTAAAATGTTTTTTTTTTTGCCTCAGTTACTTTATGTGTTCATCAGATTACCAATTTTCCTCCCCAAATCTTTTGTCAAGCCGTATAATATAGGTGCAATTTTATTGTCTCCCACACCAATACTCAAATCCTGCTACAAAGGTAACCCCATTATTCAATCCACAATCCGTATCTGGAAACAAATTAGGCAACATTATAAACTGCACCAATTACTAGCGATTACACCAAAAGCGGGATCTCAATACATAACGATATGTGGCAGGAGGCTATGACTGAAATTCATTCATGTTCAGTTAATGCCTGTCATTGCTTGATTCAGTTCAAAATATTACATCGGATTCACTTTTCAAAGGTTAAATTTGATATTCATAGATATTTCCCCCTTGTGTGATAAATCTGGTAATACAGAAGCATCTTAGACACATAGCTATGTTACTTGTCCCAAATTGATTATTTTTTGGAATGAGGGCTTCAATATTGTATCCAAGATATTAAAGAGTTGAATATACCCTGATCCTTTTTTAATAATCACTGGTTGCTCGGACCAACTCAGGAGTTTACAAACTACCCAGATTCATTTTGTAGATCATACGTTGCTGCTAGCAAAAAAATCTGTGCTCTTATTTTGGAAAAAAAAAGAAACTCCATCTGTCAATATCTGACTGAAAGAAATGACAGATATGTTGTCCTCGAGTGACTTCGTTTCCAATTCTAAGATTGGAAATCTACAGTGACGTTTGTGTTTAAAGGTATTTCATTAAATTTATTTGGATTCAATGTAAATAACAGACTAATTTAGATAATAAGATTTTGGGTCTTATATGTTTGGGCATCCACAGGTAAGGGGATATATACTTATACTTTTTTCTTTCTTTATGATAAGAATAAACAAAATAAAAACAAAATGTTCCATCAGCAATGCTAGCAGCAAACAAATTCCCAAAGCTCAGGCTCAAGGTAACCCTCCGGTGGCAAGAGTATGCCATTACATGCACACACAAAATTACTCAAAACCTGTGACCATGTGTCATGGTTACACCTTTGCCAGACTATTTACTGTGACCAAGAGTACACCGGCTGTTCGTCAACAGGGGTGAATCCCTCAAAACTGGAAGGGTTTAACAGCAGGGGACAGAGCCGTGGTTTAGCATTAGCCAAGACAACACTCTCAAAGACCTTTGTGATTGGTGAATACCTCAGTGTGGTCTCCAGATAAAATGGAGAATTTGTGTCTTTCTTGTGTGGATTTTGGGCAAAGCGGACAATAGATACTTAACTGTGTTTTATGTGTGAGTAGCCTTTCCTTGCATTTTAAAAAAGGACAGCTGTGATTGTGAAATAGTCCCTGTCCTTACGTACAACTGTACACACCCTTCTCATTTCATACTGGAACAACTGTCACTGAGGACATCTACACCATGCTGACCTCTACTGGCTGACTGCAGCAGCTTTGCACTAAACTCCATTATTATTTCTCTTTTTAGTTTTACTACAGGTTATATAAAGCATTATTCCCATATCAGAACTGACATCTGCAGTTTCCTCAGAAATGTTGATTGCAGTAACAACTTCCTGAGCAACTTTTGACTTGGACATTTGGTTCCCAGAATAATGTTTACTTGAACCATTTCTAGCATCAGGAGATGCTTTAAACTTTGGGAAGGTTCTTCACACTCAAATCTCCTTTGCAAAACAAGGGAACCAAAAGTGGTTCTTTCGTAGAAGCACACAGAAGAACCTTTCTAGACATTATTTATTTGTATGAGTGAACATACCCTAAACACGCTTACGTGACACATCTTCCGGGAAGTCCATTGTCTTATTTAAATTCTGATTTGGATGCTGTGATGTAATATGTGCATAATGTCAAGGAAAGATGTGTGCCAAAGTAATATGCTGTTTTCTATAAATGTAAAGGTCAGTTTAAGTTACGGTGATGTCTGTTATATGTGCAGGATGCCTTAAAGTCTTTTAGCAAGTAGCTCATTTTTACTGTTGCGATTATTACAACTTGAGAACTGGGGAATATATTTTACTGACTTAAAAAAGCCAGGACTGGACATCAAGGCGAGGTGAACATTAACTCTGACCTAAATTAGTAATGGTAAACAATTTAGATTCAGAGTCAGGCTGTGGGATAGACTGCCCAGTGAAGTAGCAGACGTACAAGTCTTTCTTTTTTTAATCCAAAGGGGGAGAACAGGCCTCACCCTATACAAAGCCAAACACTCAAACCATTGCATACTCCATTCACCCCAACAAAAAACTGTAAACATACTGAGAGAAAATATTACAATTGTAGACATTAAGGCCTTTTCCCTCAATCAGCATATAATGTACAATGTATAAATTTATTTTGACATGCTACAGTAAAATGAACTGAATATAACATTTTCACTTCCTTTTGCTGAAAATGGTGGGGGAGTTGACAGGTAAGATCATGACATACATTATGCTGAGTGGTTTTAACTAAAAGAAGTGTCTATACTGAACTCCTGATACAGGACTGAAAACAAATAACTGATAGTACAGTTCAACTTAAATTCACAGTATTTGAGACAAGGAATTTCTTTAAAAACAAACAAACAAAACACATGTAAAATAATCCACATTGATGTGATAAAATACAGATGTATTTGTATAGTTTACTTGAATAAAACAGAAAAACAAAGAATAATGCCATAAGATGGTTCTTGGAGAGTGAAGGTTTTGAGCTTAAAAGAAGATACAAAAAGAGGGATGATGGGGAGGAGGGCTCAGGTTTATGAGGGAGGGAGCAAAGGAAATGTGAAAAAGTGTCCTCAAGTGTGTCCAGGTTAAGTGTGGTGTAAGTGCACACATAGCAAAAGCAAAGTCTGCTCCGATGAGTTTTAAACAGATATGTGAGAATGGTGACATCATAGCTTGCAGCCGGGAGACGAGTGCAGTCTTTCTCCTCTTATGCAGCATGTTGGTTTTCTTCTCACTTTCAGGTACATGTCCTTAAAGGGAGAATTCGTCTCATCTTCACAAGTGAGAAAGTCCTGAGTCTATGTCTGAGCAGCAATTCTGATGTTAAAGCTCCAGGCTTCTTCCTCTGTTTTAATTGTATATATTATTTTTTTTTTCATTTGAGTTTTGCTTCAAAGTTCCACTGTACAGTATGGTAAAAAAAGAACATCTGTAAATTAAAAAAAAAAAAAAAATCTTAAAAGTTTTACATCGTAAAAATACAGTATGTTCTTAAAGCACCCTTTCAATATTTAGGAGCTCATTCTGAAGCTGTAGCTTTTCCTTTTTTCTCTCTCAAGTTTGTGTCCATGATGTTCCAAGTCTTGAGTTTGAGACAGGATCTCTTTACTGAGCATTTGCGACCTCCTGTGGAAAGCAGAGTCAGGTTAAGAGATGTGCTCTGAGGTGAATCTGAGGTTTGCTTAGCTATAAAACATAAAATCTAGCATCAACAACAGTAACCATTATACAGTAGCTGCATAAAATTACATGTTATTAATTTGCTTTACAAATCTTTTTTTTTTTAAATGTCATTCCAAGTTGATTTAAAATCTTGCAATATATTTATCATAAACATGCCTTAAGTGTCATGATGCATTTTTGCCATATTTCCTACTTTAACCATTTGCAGTGACAGTAATAAACTCAAATACTTTAGAACACCTCTAGAAAAGAATGATTCTTTTGAGTGAAATATACTTACATCTGCAGAGGAAACAACTTTGTGGCATACTGTGCCGCTGTCTCCATTTTGTCCTCCACATGAGTATGTCATGCCACCACTTTTAGTGGAAACGTGGTTCAAGTGTTTGTATTTCACTTGCTCATCCATGCCAGTATGAAAGAATCCATGAACACTTCCATTGTAATGACTAACGCCATTATCTGCAGTACACAGGTAATATAAGTTCATTAACATTCCGAAGTGTGGGGGTCAGGCAAAGTGGACGGGTGAGGGCATAGTCAGTCTAAAAAGTATGACCTTTGTTAGCCTCAATCAACAACTACATTAAAATGTTAAATTAAAACTCAAGTCTTTGAAAGCACAATTTAAAGGTGATGTTATGCACCTGAGTGACCGTTGAGTTGTCGGTGGGCCTCAGTGCAAACTCGTTTCGCACTACGTGGAGAGTCCTCCTTGTTGGAGCTGTGGTGGCGCTTGTGGCTCCTTCTCTCCTCTGTGCTTTTGGTCTTCCAGTCGTGCTCACTTGAGCTATGGGAGGAGCGGCTGTCAGCACGCCTTCTCTCTTCATCCCTCCTCTTCTTTTTCTTCTTCTTCTTCTTCTTTTTGTGGCGTCTGGAGCTGCTGTCTCTGTTCCGCTCAGACACATCCCTTTCTGAAGTCCTAGAGGGACAAAGTGATTTAGGGTAAAAAAACAAAACTGGCAAATTTAAATAAATAAATAAATAAATAAAAAAAAATCCTTGACCAGCTGAGAATAGGTTCATTTAAAAATCAAACTCACCTGTGCTTGTCTTTGTTCTTTTTCTTTGATTTCTTGTGTCTCTTGGCCCTGTGCTCCTCGGGTGCCTTGCCATCATCAGATAGGCTGCGTTTTCTGGTGGAGTGTCTGGATGCCGGGCTGATGGAGCGTGGAGAGGAGGCCTTCGCTCTAGAGCTGCTCTCCTCTACACTGTAGTGCCACCTGTCACGACCATCCTCGGTCGTGCGCCGCCAGTGGCTAGAGCCCCTGTCCCGGGAGTGGTGGCCAGAGGAGCGAAAGCGAGCATCATAGGCACTTGGCTGGTACCTCCTGTCCTTGTCTCGATTCCAGTTTTGCTCTTCCCTGCTTTGTTTGTCGTGGTAGTGGTGGTCTCTACGGTAGTAAGCATGTCTGTCCCAGTATCTATCTACTGATTGGTCTCGATAATGCCTTTCTCGACTATGAGATCGGTCTCTGGGTGGACGGCAGCCTCTGTCTAGCCGATGGCCATTTCCATATCGCTCTCTGCTCCTGTCCTCACGGTCTCTGTAATGTCGATGCCTATCCTTGTCTCGATCTTTGTCCTTGGTGGTGGAAGAAGCATGTGGCTTATCTCCATCCTCAGTCAGTCTCTTTTCTTCTTGAGAGCCAGGCTTGTCTGACTGAGACACATTTATCTCTTCTTTGCCTCCCCCAGGACTGTGCCTGAAAACCTTTGGCAACACCTTTGGACCATTTGGAACCAAATGTCCATCGCTCACTTTCTGGCTGAGAAAGGACTGGTTGGCATGGGAGGGCCCTATGGTGCTCTCCACTGCAGACTCTTTACAGTCTGTTAAGGCTGTCTGGGTGTCCGTGATATCATCTGTGGATTTTGCCAGTGGCTCTATGGTAGACTTAGCATCAGGTAATTGTGTGGCATCATGAGAAACAGGGTCAGACAGCAGTTTAGCCCTTTCAGTTATTGGCAAAGGAGAAAGGGGGCGACCAGGACTCACAGCCTTGGAACTGAAAAAAAAGGAGGGACAAAAGAATCATTTTCATTTTGGTCCCATGCTGTGGCATGCTTTCAAATTTAATAACTGAACAAACAATGCTAGCAATTACATACCTTGTCACACTGGGTCTGGACTGGGTGTCCAAACTCTTAAAGGAGCTGCTGATCGAGGATGCAGAGTCTATACTTCCTGCAGACTGAAGAAAAGCATAATTAAAAGAATGATATGTTTGGTAAGTCGGATACATTAGATTTACTATATCGACTATTTTTCAGGTTAAGGTTTTAGCAGTGTAATTGTTCGAGTGCCATTATATTTATACCATATAAAACTGGCTTTTAAAAGCCATGTTTTGTGATAACTACTATATCACATTTATCTGCTACTCAACCATGACCTACTTATCCTATTATGGAATTTAGCTATTTTAAGCCAGTATGCAGATGCAAAAATTTAATTACGAACATTACGTAGCAGATTATTTCATACCTTGTCAGCATGTTTGAAGCCATTAACTTTGTGATGTCCATTCTGAGCACTGTGAACATGTCCTGATCCATTTTCATGGGCATGTGTCACAGAGATACTGTTAGAGCCATTGGTTTTAGGGGTGTTGGAGTTGGAGCTATGAGAGGGGGCATTATTCATCCCATTTTTCCCATTAGCTGCCTTGGGAACGTTGTAAGGCTCCAAAACTGCACCCTCCTGGTCGGACTCTTCAGATGATTCCTGGCTATAGGGTACCAGGTAAGCTGCCCCGCTGTAACCAGCAGGTGTACCGTTAACCTGCACAGGGCGCTGGAGGTCTGAGGTAGACAATGATGAAGACGAGGGCTGTGGCTGAGCTTGAGAGGCTGAAGTTGAAGAAAAGCTAGGGCTTGGATGGGTTTGGCTAGGCTTTGCCGTCTTTCCCTGGCCAAAGTGAAAGGTCAGCTTGGGCCTCTTTGATGGCTCAGAGATCCCAGAGGGACGTGCGAGCTGATGAGACGTGGAGGAAGAGGAAGTGAATGAGAAAGAAGAGGCAGAACAGACGGACAGACCAGAGGCTGTTTTGGTCACACCACTGCTGAAACTGCTGCTGGGCTTTGAGCCACTGAGGTACTCCTTTGACGTGCCATTCCCATTGACATAAGAGTTATTCTGTAGAACACACATATTAACTTGTTAATCTTTAAGAAGGGAAACAAAATTTCTAAACAGAAGATGATCAGCAATGACCTAAGAACCATTGGTTTAAGCTAGCAGAGACCAATGTCTATAATCTTCCTGTTCAGAAATTGTTTATGCATGCCATACAGTGCTGTGGTTGTACCTTTAACATGTGAGGAGGAAGCTGTGGCCCAATAAAGGATGTGGAGGTATACTGAGGTCCATTCATCTTGGGTGTTACAACTGGGCGAGGCGATGACTGGCCTGGAGCACGATTTGTGTGGGTAAAGTCGGTGCCATTTTTTAGCTCTGTTGACCTTCAATAAAATTACAAAAAAACCACAAACGTTTATTTACTACAACAGCATATCCTTAATTAAAAATCCTTACTGGGTGAGCCAGTCCTACCTGATATAAAACAGCAAGTATGCCTGCTGATTCAGCACTGATCTTATGTCACTGGTGGACACTGATGAATCATTCATCTGGTACCACTGCCCGTTACTAGCCTGAAACAAAGGAGTGCACACTTCCATGTTCCACATTTTTCTTATTAAATCATCATTTAACGTTTTATCCTGTGTATGTAAATTGTATAATATAATATAGTGTTATGAATACATGGAGCAGGCCTTACCTTTACATAACAGAAGTAGTGTCCAGCATGGCAGCTAAAGCCTGAGTGTACCAGCACAGCATACAGCCCATACAGCTGTGGCTCTCCATGGCACTGGGACATGAATGGGCGCATGTCCAAATACTCAGAGTATCTCACCTCCTATGCAGAGAACACCACGTGATAACAGATTTCAGCACTTGTTTACAATGTCAATAAAATAAATACAATAAACACTTTTGACTGTACCTTGGCAATTTTGCCTCCATTGAAGTTAGCAAATCGCTTCAGAGAGACGGTGAGCACATTGGAGCTGCGGTGAATGGTAAACCTCTTTGAGGCTTGAACCATTTTCTTACATCTATATAAAAGACCAAAATTGTACCTTTTTACTTCACTGGTCATTTACATTTAATTTGTATTTTTTTTTAAATAATTTTTTCAATTACATTTGGAGCAGATTTGGATAAACTGTTCATTCGGCATTAATGCGACACTTACTTGGAACACTTGTAGGCATTGTCCCCATCAAGTTGCTCAGGCTTCACAAACTGCTCAAAAGCCTTGGTAATAGTCTGGGCAGTCTGCAAGAGGTTAAAACAAACAAACAAAAAAACAACACAAAAAAAAAAAAAACTTTTGTGACTTCTGAACATAACTGGTTTAGAGCTTATTGTTGCTAAATTGATAACATGCATTTGGTATTTACTAAAACAATCAGTTTCTCAATAAGACAAGCTCTAAAGGGGTGAGGTTCTAACACTGAAATCACTTGTGATGGTATGTTTCTCTAATAGCACTAAATAGGTTTTTAAAGCAACCAAAATTTGTTGTTACCTTAATGTCAAGTGCAATATCCAAATAAGGATCAAATGTATCTGAGACCGCTTTGCAATTCAAACACTTCACTGAAAAAAAGAAAAAAAAGAAAAAAGAATCCTCAGATATCGATAACAAATCTCTGCAGACTGAGGTACAGCACAGAGTTCAAATAAGACAAAGCAGAACTATAATTTGTGAACTCACCTCTAGACCTCAGATAGCCTCCAAATATCTGATGGATGAGCGTGGTTGCTTGTGTTTGCCTGTCAAGTCTAATAAAATAAAAAATCAAATGATCAGAGATACAAATAGCATAGACAGCACAGATCATCTGGCTTTGCTTTAACTAATCAATTTTAAATACTGTACACAAAAAAGAAAAAGACAAACTAAACACCTTTACATCAACATGCAGCCATTCGTATATATTTAAACTAATACGCCTGTTATGCCAGATATTTAGCTTCATTTAATCATTTAATTTCCCAAATCAAAAAAGTTAGAAAAATGCAAGTTAAATAAATAAATAAATAAAATGTTAATGCAATTCCAAGTGCTTTGCAAATGTAGTCCCATACAATTTGTGCCCTTGCCTTGCACACACTTAAATTTCTCCCGAATCGCTTAATAATATAAGGCAATGGAGAAATGGAAAAACATTTCAACAATTTTTTTCATATTTGGAGCCAGACTGGAGATCCTCTGCCAATCTTTGCTCCTCAAAGACCTTTTGTGGACACTGTTTTTGTACCAAATTAGTCTCCTATTGACATCACCTGTTTAAAATCATATCATATTGAGTTTTTTAGCCCTAAATTGCCAATGGTTTTTTAGAATGTGTAGCAGGCTTGAAATGCAGGAATTAACAGATGAAACTATGTTGATCAGACAAAACATGATACATCTTGGGGGCATTTTTCAATTTGGTCTGCAACAAAATTAACGTTATTTTAAAATTTTCTTTTTCAATACTGTTTCAACCTTTTCTGATTTGGGATTGTGCCAAACTAATGCACTCTTTATTATTCCATCAGAGCAAGTCCTATAACACAGAATCAAAATAGCAAATACCATTTGTATCTATTTACTTACTTATTTCCAGGCAGGCAAGACTTTTGCATAGCATCCACTGTGTACCGCAAGAACTCATGTGCATCTTCTTGACTTCCAAAACGAAAGTGCTTTGCAATTCCTAAAGAAATAACAATAGGATACATTTAAAACCAGTTAAAACATCTGAATAGTAGTAGTATTTTACTTTAACTTATCAGAAGTTGTCTACTCACGTTTGAGTTCATTCAAAACGCCAATGGGCTTGATGACGTTTCCCGAGTTAGCAAACACCTGGATGACATGGTTTTGCATTGTACACATCATGCAAAACCCAGGCTCGTGACCTTTGAGGGAAAACAAAGCAATGTTTAAGTAAGGTCAAGAAAAGTGGTCTGTGTCATTTCTCAATACAACTACTATACACTGTAACAAAATTTTCTTTAGGCCCCGTTGTGGAACACTCAAGCGCAGCGCTTTAAATAAGACTTTGTGGAGTGCAGATGCACAGCAGTGTGAGGCAAGTGCAGAACATACAATAAGCACCCCACACAATACATATACATGGACCAGACACACACAACCCTTGTGTACACACACAAGCATGATGACTTACATGTTTTGGAATGCTCTCTGGAAAGGAGGTAATTGGTAAGGGGAGCAGTGTATGAAAGACACTGAAGAGCAGAATTGAGAAAACATGTGTTGCCCAGGTTCTGGAGACCTGCTCCAATGTGATGGACTTGGTTCCACTTCAAGCAGAGACGCTCTGGTGGAAACAGAACTTTCTGGGGAGGGACAATGCCATCCCCACAGGACATCACCACTGCGCGGAAAACCAATATGCCACTTGTTAAAAATCATAAATCCTTTCTAAGCCTTTCATAAAGCAACACATCTGCATCAAAGGCCTAAACAATCGTGTTCACTCTAATAGCTGTACAATTAATGTCTTTTTTAAAAGACATAAGCCAGTAAATGACCTACTGCTACGAGTAACCAAAGCAACCCTTGTGAACATAGCTATAATCTGAACAATAATCTGTAATACTGACATCATTTAAATTGTACTTTATTTCTGGTGTCACAAGATACACAAGAAACTTAAATACGAAGTCAGAATTATAACTGTGTTCAGCCATTTCAAATTCTTCCACGATCTTATCTGTAAACAGCACATAATGAACTGAGTGGCACTTGCCTTGCTCTTTGGGCCTTTCAGTCGGAAGTGCTGTGCTGCTGCCGTACACAGCTGTTCCGATGCTGGGAGCCATACAGGCGGTCTTGGCCCTTGAGAGCTCCGTGGCAGAAGAGCTTACACTCCAGCTAGAACTGCTGCCGTCCATGTCTCTAGAGGTGATGGGAGTCAGGGAGCTGGAGTGCTTACCCTGTACTGACTCAAGGTCAGATATCTCTGATGGTTTGTCAACTATGGTCATTGTTCATTTCTGTAAGAAAGCGCATAGTAGATGATTCCATGATCTTTTTTTTTTTTTTCAAATACTAAATAAAATCTGACTGCAACTTGAGTATGTAACAAACAAGTCAACTTATTAAAATGTATTATAGTTTTTCTAATTAAAAGGCCTATATAAAAACATGTACATTTCATTTTTCAATCCAACACACTAAATCTACTAAATTATGACAACCTGATATACCCTTGTTTTTTTTTTTTTTTAAGGACATTAAATAAATAAGATGACTGACAGAAAATGACTAGCATTTCTTTCTGTAATAATAAACTATGTTTAATCCCATAAGCATATTTAGCACAGAAGCTCGAGAACATAATACATTCCTATACACACAGACAAGTAGCGAAAACCGAGGCTATTTAACTGGCCCAAAGCATTTATGCGTTCAATAACTGGCCTAAGATTTAAATAGCGGCGCCAACTCCAGCCCATGAAGCCGAATTCATTAAGGAACTAAATCGCCAAGTTTCGTGCAAATATGCAGACACTAGCTATTTCATAAGATAACTTATCTTACAGCTTAAAACAGCCGACTGGCTGTTTAACAGCGAATCATTTATCGTAAATGTTTACACATACAGTGATAATAACAAGACGGTGGAGAAACAGAACCAGATTGTAGTCTGCCGTGCTCCAGTTGCGACACGTGATTTAGAGGAAACGCATTGGGAACGTCGACATTAGTAAAACCTTGAACTTGAAACAAAAACGACTTTCGGTTGTAGGTATAAAACCAAAAAAAACTCTCCCTCGGAGAAATCTGTGGAATCTGCTTTATAACGCCTTATTTTATAGAATGGCTCTATGGTGCTTTATGACGCCATATAGAGTTCGTTTTGGCCAAGCTATAATATAATATCTTGGCTAGCTAGTTAGCATTAGCCTTATTGTATATAGCCGGGGCTCTCGCTTTCTCGTGGATCCGCCGTGGCCTCAGAAACAAACGTGCACGGCACTGTTCATTATATAATATTACATAATAAAATGTGTTTTGTTACACTTTGGGGCTGTTACTGAGCTGTTTTACAGCAAAGTGTCTTGCCGTACACACTATCATGGCGTGACTTCTGACCCACGCACTGTGTCGCGGTAACACCGAAACGCCGCCTCCCTCCCACCTCCGTCCGCCAATAACAGCTAGCTAGTAAAGCTAGCTGAGGCTTTCGTGAACCGTATAGGCCTCGGTCCCAAACCAGTGGGAAAATGTGGAGCACTGACAACAGTTTGTGTCGCCAGTTTCCCTTAAGAGGACTAAAATCAAGCTGAAGAGGACTTCACCAATCTGGAGGCTTTAACTACTTTTATAAAGACGCGAGTTATGTTTCATGAAACTAACTGAACGCCATGGTAACCATGAAACCTAACAATACAGACGGTACGCTCTAGACAACTGCCTGCCAGCCATAAAGGATATGCACACTTCACACATGTACACCCTGTCTTCTCCTACACGTCTTCAACAACTCCCGCTCCATTAGCGCCGCGTTTTGAACATCTGTACACAAGAACTGGAGAACCCGAATAGGAGGGGCTCGAGAATTTAAAATTCGCCGGCGTGCGGTTGGCCGAGGAAACATTGGCCCCACTCTCGCCATCAAGAACTCACCGCGCAAACCGGCTCTCTCGGTTAACCCCAAGCACACGAAATCCGCCACATAGCGACCAGCACGCTTGGAAGAGCAATCAGCCCCGACATGCAGCACGTTGATGTGAAATAAGGCACATACCTGTAATTTTATTAATACGATTTAGTTGTGTTCGTCCATTCTAATATCCAGAGAGCGTCCGGCGGTGAACAATGACGTAGATACCCCATGGGTCCATCCGGGTAACTGAGATTACAGCCAACCAGCGGCCTCTCTGAAGAAGGCGACATGGCGGAGTTGGGGCTGCAGGCACGTCCGCAAATATGTCTGCGTTTAAACGATACGTGCTTTATTTTAGTTAGTGAAGTGTTCAGACCTGAGCAGTCATTCTTATTCAGCTTACACGTAGATAAAAAAAACCAACAACAAAAAAACGCTTTAATGTAGAGCCGGACTACGACGCGGTGGAGGCTGTGAAGTTAGATCTCACGGCTGGTGTCGGTGTGCTGTACAGACATATGGCTTGTTGGCTCATCTTGGTATTAATAAAACCATTACACGCAGCAAGCCAGAGTATATAACATCAGAACAAGAAAAAAAAAAAAACTGCCGCGTTTGAGAACAGGGCTCATAAAGGACAGTGCCATTAAGACGCAACGCTTTAAATACAGCATAGATAAAAACAGGTCGACATCTGTAACTGAATCACGGATAGGTTTACCATATGTTGCAAAAAACGCGGTCAGCGAATACAACTAGCCACCTGCGTGTGTCCTGTTTTTGTGTTAATTGTAGGTCATGGACTCTGTTCCAGTGTACTTCAAGTTTACTTCCCTGTGTAGGGGAAAAGGGGGCATCCTTTGATACTCTTTCATACACCGTGGTTTCAGTAGATCATAATGTTATAAATTGCATCCCAAATGAAAGAACAAAGTCTCTGGCATATATTTTGTAGCCGATTCACATTTTTATAACTGAAGTCACTATTGTATGCCTTTTAGTAGTAAGTGAATTATACACTTCTAATTTAAAGTTAACAGCTCAGAAGAAGGCTTGATTAAATCACTTGATCTTGGTAGTGGTAGGGCTGGTTAAACAGTCTACAACAACTAGAAAGTAATTTCAAACAATGTTTCAGATGTTAAACACTTCAACATTCAAACGGAACTGCAATTTTACTGTTGCAGTAGGTTTGTTTTTATTTTGTCCTAAACTGTTTGCAGTACAGTAAAGTTAGCTTAGGGCAGGACACCTGCAAAAGTACGACACTTTATTCTCTCCCTTAGTAAGTACAAAAGTATAATTGTGGGTGGAGAAAACAACCCACAAATAACCACAACACTATGCAAACACTATGGCCTCATACGAAGGTTGCATGTGGCGTTCCCAAATATCCTCATATAGGGGCTTAGGGAGGACTGCCACCATGGGACAAACCGGTTATGACTGACTGAAGCCTGACTATAGCCAGACCACTGGGCAGCATTAGCTTTCATTACGAATAGTTTGAGTTTCTCTCTCAAAAACAATCAAATATGGTGCAATGCACTAAATGTTTTGATTTCATGTTCTACCATGTTATGAATGTGTTTCCCAGCAAATACCTTACCTTGCATGATTTAATGCAACTTCTGAGTTTTCATGATACTAAATCATTTTTCTACTAAAAATACACGTAGTTTTTAGAAACTGGACACTGGTTACAGTGAAGTGTGTAATGTATGTGCATGGATGGGCATTGGTGGGTGCATTTCTTATTGTGGTTGCTCTCTGCTTCTCTAAGGTTATGTATAAAACATTTCATTATTTAAATAAGTAGTTCTTACGTTATGCTTACATACAAATCCAGAAATGGACCAGCCCCACCCTACCTTATGGCAATGGTAAGGAGTTGATCTGTATCTTAAGCCCTTAAAAGCTTTAAATGCAGCCAGGTACATCCCACTGTCCTTCAAGTTTCATGGAAGACAAGCATGAAGACTTTTCTCACCTTGCAACCAGATGGTGGAATTAACTTTCCCCAGCTGTCCAAACAGCAGGTTCTCTTGCAGTCTTCAAACACAGACTGAAGACATGTCTCTTTGTGAGTGAGCATTAACCTAGGTATATATTAAATACATTGCTTGTTATCTGCTTTCTAGGAACGTACACTGCCCAGGTATTGCCACCTTGAACGGGGTACTTAAAATAGCTGTTTCAATCAGCAATATAACCTCAAGTGCTTAACTCAAATTAACAGCACCAACCAGGCTGAGGTAACTGCATAATTACAACTTCTGATTTGTTTGGATCTGTATTACCAGCTTCGGTCTCATTTGGCTCCTTATTTACACATTCCAATTCATTTGGTTCCTCAGTCGCAGCTTCTAATTTATTTAGTGCCTTATTCCCAGCCTTTATTTGGCTCCTTATTCCCAGCTTTTAATTTATTTCACTCCTTTTTCACAAATGAATCAGAAACTGATTACCTACATATATAATTTTTCTGTTAAGAGGGTGAGTTAAATCAACACGATGGATCTTTTTCTCAGTGCACTATATTAAACATTTTCGATGTATTGATTGGTTTTCAATAAGGCATCCATGTATGAGGCACAGCAAGGTGGTAGGCAAAACAGCTGTGCTTTGATTTAATTTCAAAGTGGACTGTACAAATTCAGCAATTTGATATGTAAATGTGAATCCTTGTGTATCGTTTTTCAGTAAAGAAGTCATATGATATGAAATAAATTTAGCAGATGTTTTCTTCATAAGTTTGGCACATGTTCACTATGCAAAAGCAATGACGTGTGTTGCATTTCAGATTTTTCCACTGTAGCGATTTGATTTCAATTTAGTAAAAATTCCTCTACATAATTAATAAAGCATCTCTACTGGGCTAATGAATTTAGTCACTTCATTTTGATGAAACCGGCTCAATGCTGCATATTATGTAATACTATATGGTATGTAGTACACAACAGAATATAGTATGTATACACACGAAACGCTATGCTCAGTGACAGGTACACAGCTTGTTAAACAAATTTAGGAAAACAAGGTCTCCCAATCCCAGTCCTGCAGACCCCACATGCATTTTTTTTTGTACTTTCCAGTTTTTAGCACACCTGATTTAATTTAGTAACTAATTAATGCACATTGTGTCAGATGTGCAGGACTGTACATGGCTTATGGATAATTTTAATCTTCTGAACAACATTTTATAACCTAAAAGAAGCATTTAAAAAAAAAAAAAAAATCAGCAACTCAAGGCACTAGAAGACACTGAAGGGACATGCTGCAGCCCACAGTGTGAACAAAAATGCTTTTTTAATTCAAATAAATGTTCAAATTGTGCACATAATACACATCTTTAACTTTTAATATTTTTTTCTTTTACAGTTTACAGTTAAGTTAAATATAGCACATAATACTGTACACAAAAACAAAGCTGCACTCATACATAAAACTATTTGCAAAAACACAAAAGCACCGTAGACGATGACAACAAGTAAGACACTTAAGTCTTCTCTGGATCATGTGGCATACTTTGCGAGCTCTGTAGCTTACTTATCTGTCTTCTGAGCTGAACAATTTCCTCTTCCTGCTCATCAATCCTCTGACGCAAACTGTGAATTACCTAGAAAATGGAGTACAAATTTTGAGTATTATTCTTTGTTCTAAGTTTAAATAATTTCTCAGCCAGGATGTCCATGTGCCATTTTAAGATATTAACCAGAAGCATCTAATTATAATTCCTTTTTACCAGACAGTAGATGAAATGTCATTTGTAAATTCTGATTAGTAGTGATTAGTAAACTGTGTGTTACTAAACTGTGTAAATACTTTTATTAAATAAATAAAATACACAAAAAAATCATAATATTTAAAATTTTTAACCTATTTTTTATGTAAATATTAATATTCCCATTCCCAGTTTACAGCCCAAAACAAGTTCCAGGTTGGAATAGGAGTATGTTTATATTTCCAAATAAGTTCCAAAATATGTTTAGTGTTTTTGTGCATTTAAAGATGTACAAGTTAACAGCTACTAGATGGTTTTCGAACTGTACACTGGTCACAATCTCTATGATTCTACTCTTGCCCAAACAAAACAACGTAAATTATTTCTATTTGCAAATAGAAATATCCCAGGACCATTACAGTTTGTAATGTAGCAGTGTCTGAGAGGTAGAAGATCATAGGTCTTTACTGTGGTTGGTCTTGCCCTATATATACAATATTTTCTCTGGATTTCCTATATCTTGTTTATGCACTCCAGAAGGTGAAATATATATAAACTCCTTGTTATAACTGTTGGAGGATAGTTATTTCCAAACAAAGAAACAAACAAACAAAAAAAATCAAATCAGTCAATTATCAACTTCAGAATCAGCACACATTTACAAAAAACAATAATGTTGATAAGGTAATACACAAATATACTGTATTTGTACTGCTTTCATTTAAATACAGGTCCAACCAGATTTATAAATTACTACTTTTTGTTTACCTTTATCCTACTGTCACAGCATTTTGGAATTAAGGTATATTTAACTGTATTGTCAAGGTACCACATAGCCATGATACAGCATGGGTGGGCTCTACCTAAACATGACACCAAGTCCTGGGACAATTAACTAATTTTATCATCTGTGTGCAATACTTACTATGTTCTATGTTTAGCATCTCCACAACTGTTTGACACCTCTTATAAAACTGCAATTCATAATGATTACTAATTAAATGTCATCTGTAATACACGGTGATAGAATCTAACCTCATTTATTTTTTGTAAATGTGAAAATGTTAACCACACACATACCATGTCTTTGGTGCTGAAAAGATCAGTTTGCAGTAGTTGAGATGCACTTGGTCGATCTGAAGGATCTGAGCTGGTCAGTAGTTTTATTTGTTTGGTCAAGACAGGCCAGTGCACAGCTAGGGTGTCCGGGACCTTTCCCTGTCTCAGCTCCCCGAGCGTGTGAACCCGTTCCATCTCGGTCCCAAATGGCTGGAACAACTCAAGAGCAACTACCCCTACGCTATACATATCTGACTGCAAAATATAGACACAATGGGTGTAAATGTCAGATCTCAAACAATATGACTATAATTCTTCAGGAAACGATTCAATGCAGCATCAAATCTTTAATGTCAACACACTTCAATTATTTTGGTACGGAACAGAATATTTCTATAATCAATCGTTTGATTCAGTGATCATAACTTTTTGTCACCACATTTAAGCAGGGGCATCACAATACATGTTTACACATATCTCTTGGTTTACACATACCCAAGAGACACATGATATATATGATTTGAGGGTATCTGTTGAAAGCTGACTGCAGGAGATGCATACTGTGTGTTTTCAATCCTGGTCCTGGACTTAAATTTAAAGACTTTATATAGGGTCTAAGAATTATTACTCTCTTGTTGAAAGAAAGTGAACTAAAATGGTTTCTAAATAAATAAAAAAAAAGTGATTATCAAGATGTCCTGCTCAGCTCATCATTGACAGTTTCAAATAGCCTCAGGAACTTAAATATTAGCTTGATCATAAGCTACATTCTATGATAAATGTTCATGACTGGTATATTTCCATTAACCTAGGATTAGCATTTTAAAGTTTAATCAAAATGCATTAACAATAAACAAGACAATTTATAATTAAACACATAGAATTTCAATTAAACATATACTCCAAAGCTGGTAGATTAAAGTTACCTTTGAATCATAATGAGAGCCTTTTAGTTGCTCTGGGGAAGCGTAAACAAACGTCCCCACTCCAGTGGTGTGAGTAGACCCTGGAAAACATTAAATATGTACTAAATAAGTCAAGCGGACAGATAAAGACAAACCTCTTGATACACCTAACCATGCAAAAGTCAGAAACCATTCTTTCATTAATTTAATTCTCAGTCCATTTAGCAGAATGTATCCACTCTGTCCTGTCTGAATACAAAAAGAAATCTGCAGGAATATAATTCATGCTTTTGGTAAACACCTTATAATTTCAGTAATAGAACTTGGTCCAACTGGTTCACATGATCAAGGCAATCCCTATTACAAATGACGAACAGAGAGCTTGTGTTAATGGAGCAGAGAGTTTGTGTTAATGGAGCAGAGAGTTTGTGTTAATGGAACAGGGAGTTTGTAACAAATTGTAACAAAACAAAACTATATATTGAAATTTACTTCTCACCCGCATTTCCTCCTATGTGAGGAAGCAAAGGTTCATTTTCTTTTACTACAATATCCCTGCAGGCCAATCCAAAGTCTCCTATCTTCACATGGTATTCATGCCCTTGAAGAAAAATATTCCGTGGCTGTAAATAAACAAACAACAAAGAAATAAGATAAACAAAATGATAAGATGTGTTTATATGTGTTTGCCAAACATATTATTGTGGCTCATTATAAAAGTAAGCCAATAATGTGCAAGGCTGCATCTCAAAATATAGTGAGGTGAACATTATAAGTTAATTTACAATTACTAACGTGGCTCAAATGCTAAAGCAAACTGTGGAATCCAGGGTTCTCTACAACATAGCAGTGGCACAAATGGGAGGTTGTAAACGCCAACAACATTATTCATTTTGCTTGTTCAGAACTGGCATTTTCAGACCATGAACCTATGGGGATGTTATGGAGGGTTTTGTTTTCTCCTTGTTCTGTTTATAAATATAACATAAAAGATGTTAGTCCTCATGCTGAGCAATATCAGCACATAGTCACTGCTCAATCAAACACTCTTTGCCCATCATTATTGTGCATCTCTACTTTATTCTGACATTGAAGTAGGCTAACCTAATTTGTAAACTTTTAATTTAGCATTTGCCCACTTTTTCTGCTTTTCAGGGGTCTTGCTTTACACCACCCCGTTAGCATTGTAGAATACTACAGCAATAGAAGCACTAAGTAAAAATGCTTACATGTTTGCTTCAGAGTTGCACACTGTCTGAATCTGGTAATGAGCAAGTGTTCAAATAAAACTTATCTACCATTGTAATGATATCAGTATAATGATGATATTGAATTTGCGATGTAAACATTAAACCAGACTTACTTTCTGAGCCTGTGTGTGTAATGCTGTAATGCTTACACATGTAAAAAACCGATTGCAAAGTCTGACCTGACGCCTCTGACTTCACTTTATATTTTAGCATGTGTTTTCTCCTCATTCTGTAATCCATGTTCTTTCAATGTAAACAGCATTTACAACGTTAGAATGAAGAAGATAAAAAAAATTTACCCTACCAACAATTAAGGACACTTGTTTGTGGTAAAAAATCAGCTGCAATATATGTCAGTTAATTATGACATGGGCCAGAGTTCAAGTTGAATTTAAAATCTCAATCCGTAAAATGTGAACAAAGTCATTCAGAGCGGTTTGATGTGTAATACTCCACTCTACAGAGGCTAACCGACTGATTTCTTACTAGTGGTGGTGATACTATCTGAACATACACCAGTGAACCTACTGGTATTACTATGTATTGTATGCACTGGCAAAGAAGTAGTTAACCTGGGAAAAAAACAGCATAGAACAGCATGCATGCACTTCTCAATGTTGCTCATCTGGTGCTAATCATACATTTTGGCAACTCCAGCAATATTAAACAGTAGTTTACAACTTTTTTCCCTGATTCAAAACCATTATTATTTTCTAGAATGCATCACATGGGTTAATACATGCACTCTACCTTGTTATTAGTCATTATCCTGCTTAAAAAAGTTTCTCCAATTAACTTATCCTTTCTTTTATTATCACTTACATATATCATTACATTCACACATATAAAGATTTATTTGATTCCAGGAACTTCCTTGTTACATTATTTATCTCTGCCATTTTCTTACAATTACACATCCGAATAGACTTCACTTGCTACAGCACTCTTCTGCCCAAAAATGTACAGGCCCAATACTCGAGGGCAGGGATAGATTTGAGTGGTATAACACCACTACATATGTCTTTTTAATTAGATCCTAAATCTACCTCTTTTTTTTATGTGTGCTTACCTTAAGATCTCTGTGCATGATTCCACGGGAGTGAATATACTCCACCCCTTGAAGTATTTTCTTTAAAATATTAGATGCTTGATGCCAGTCCATTGACTGGTAGGAACCTGTAAATTTATCAATATGTAATGGCCAAAGTCATCAGAGTGTTGTAAGTGGTAGATGGATACACAAATGAAAGCTGGATGTATAAAGCAGTGATCACCTCTAGGCATTGGGAGTTCTGCCTTAGGTCTGCAGTTCCTTTCCTGAATCCAGTCTTTCAGAGAACGCTCACACAGCTGCATTTGAATGTAGAGCATCAAGTGAAACTGGACCTATTGAATGTGCACCAATGTCAAACAAGGAAGAACTTAGTGAATCTCTTTAAACTACAAAATACCATCTTTGTTTGTAATATGATAAACAACATGCCTCTTTTGGATGCTTCTCAGTCCACTGCTGACTGCCCATATCGATGTAGGAGTTGTTGTTTAACTCCACTCTGCTGTGACTGGGCTCGTCCTCTGACAGTACTGAATCATCCCAGCTATGAGTGGGGCAGATGTCCAAAGCAGAACGAGGCTTACCCAGGAACACGCATGGAACAAAGTTCTTTGGGTTGCGCATGTTTTTTGGGCATACAGCCTGACTCGTCTCTGTAGATTTCACAGAGGTACTTTCTGGACTGTGTATAGGTCCATCTTTCCAACCTTTTGAGCATTCAGTACTTTCAAAAACAATAGATGATCCATTGGTACTTTCCTCAGTATATCTGAAAAATACACAGTTTCAACAAGTTACAGTTTGAGTGTCCAGTATCTACTGTGGAGTGAAAAAAGTCAATGATCTTACCCTTCTGTTTGTGATGGTGTTTCTAAAGCTGGAATAGGGTTTGGAGGCATTGGTTTAGGATCTAAAATAAATGGATAGAACTGATTATACACAATGTTTTTATTTTACTTTCCATACCCATTCATAGTATTATGTAGGGATGCATCGATCCAGCTTTTCAAGTTCCGATACCAGCACTGATACATAAACTTTGCATATCTGTCAAAACCCGATATCAATCCGATATCATTTTTGAATGAATAAACTGTACACTTCACCATGTTGGAGGATTGAAATAAGCAATATTTTAATAAGCTCTAGCTTGCTTTATGTTGTTGCTCCTGTTCGTAAGTCAAGTCTACTGTAATGTCTCGGGATCCTGCAGATCTGACGAACCAAAGAGCAACTAATAAGCAATCAAGTGGCAAATGCTAACACCTGCAGCTCGTGCTACTTAAGCGCGAGAGTGCCGGGCCTTGGTGCTCAGTCTTAAGTTCACATCTCTCATGACTAGCTGGTAAAAGGTTTTGAGACCCTCAAGCAGGTTGTTTCTCCTCCCCCTTTTTCACAGCACACTCATGATGCTGAAGTGCCAAGAAAAAAAAAAAAAGTCTGGCGTTGAGAAAATCATTTTGCATGCCAGTTTTACCTCCTGGCAACCTTTGTTTGTTGGTCCTGTTTATAAGTTTTTTTCTCCGCACGTTAAGTCGACTCACTTCGTAGCGGGCTGGC
Organism: Prochilodus magdalenae; assembly: GCA_024036415.1. NCBI lineage: Eukaryota > Metazoa > Chordata > Actinopteri > Characiformes > Prochilodontidae > Prochilodus > Prochilodus magdalenae. The sequence continues at coordinate 330,437 of JAMWET010005904.1, read as the reverse complement.
CTGTGATCACAGCGACCACAGTTCAAATGTCGCTAAGGTGCGACGGTTCATTCACAGGCACCCCACAAACATGCTATTGAACAGCCAAATTATCTGATACTCAATCCAGCTAATTTAATTCATATTGGAGCCAATATCGGATTGGTGCATCCCTAGTATTATGTCACAGCATTGCAATCGCATTTTAAACTTCAAATTTAATTTGAGAGCACAAGGGTAATCCAGTACATCCAAACATTACAATTAAGTTAAAACGACTTGAAGTAATCTGATTTGTTGCTGTAGTGAAAACTATTCAAAGCTGAAATCTGAGCTAAAAGCTGAAAGGCTGAGGCATGTTCCATCCTAAACTACATAGTAGCACACTAAATATGACATAAAAAAGTGCAGTACCCATGGAAGTCCACTCATTACTGTAGTAGGTGAAGGTTTGGGACACAGCATTAAAATCAGCCGGTACCACCTGCAGTGGCAGGTTATACATTTGCTGACCATCAAAAAAATAATTATGTATATGCATATATTTATAAACTAAGTATGTATGTTAATGTTATACAGCTCCAGTCCACCATTCAAACTAATCTTCTTCTCATAGCATTCTGGAGACTGCAACTACAGTGTTGAACCATTCTGGCAATTCTGTTTGTTTTTTATCTACCTGCAAGGTTGCAGCGATAGCAACAGTGATGCAACAAGTTATGTTTGGTTTGTGACCTTAATATTAACTAAGAAAGCAACCTAGTCGAAAACAAAACCTCCGGTTTAGAAATGAATGCTCGTGGCCTGTAAAACTGAAATAAAAAAAGAGTTTTATATTTACTTACATTTCACAGCAGGTTGCACATGCTCCATCCAGGCAGTGTGATAGCCAACTATGTTTGGATGCTGTAGACTAGACAGAACTTTGACCTCCCTAAGAACCTACAATAGAACATCAATTAAATAATTTGTTTATATAACATAATACTCAGTATAATATAAACAACTTTCTATGCTTGGCTCGATGACTGTATTACCTTCATACAGTCATCCCTTGTCACATTCTTGATGAGAATTTTTTTAACAGCATAATCCTGCCCATCCAGCTTGTTTTTTACCTACAAAACATGAGGTAAAATGGTAATAAGCAACATACTAAACTCTTCTCTGATAAATGAGATTTTCATGGGAAATAAACCTTAAAAACTTTGCCGTATGATCCTTTGCCCAATGTTGAAATTTCTTCAAATTCACTGAGGTAGCGAGAAGTTTGTGCTTGAAAAAGACCATCTTTCTTCCTAAAAAAAAAAAAAGAATACTACAAATGGAATATTCATTGGAAGTTGTAAAATGTGTAGTCTTGATAGTTGCTGTTTAGGGGCCAATTATATGCCTTCAAATTTATAGAGCTCCATACTGCTGGTATTAAAAAAACAAAAAACAAAACAGAGAGAGCACATTTCACACATTTATTATTCAGTGTGTTTTACATTCATTTGGGGACATGGTAAAATATATACTGAAAAGGCTAATAACTACCCTATTGAGACCTGCAAAGTTCGAAGTAATGAAAAAGTTCACAACTCAGAAATTAATTTCCTGTAGTGGCAACCAGAGGCCAAATGCCCTAGAAGAAATTTTTGGTTAATTTTAGATGAAAATGACATATTCTGGAGCACACTGAGAAAAAATACAGGAGAACAATTAATTGCTGCAGAATGATTCAGTTCACTAGTTCAACACCTATCCCAATAAAAGTCAGATCAGTCATTGTGCTAGTTTAAAGGTATTTTGACTTATTTATAAATCTAAGCTCAAAAACATTTGTTGTTGTTAACTCCTTTTATAATCATTAATTTTTTTCTTTTATTAATCAGTTTTTATGCTATATTACTAGTCCAATTTTTCTGTTGAAAACACGTCATTGTGAGGTGTTATCTTCTGCATGAGGTTTAATTCTGGCTAGTGTGCTCATATCAAGGCGACATGAATTATTAGAATTCAAACAAGGTATGCCTCGACTGGGCTCATGTGGGATGAAGGTGAAGGCCACACCATTCACCTGAGCTCTCCTGAATGCCCCATGAACAAATTTTGGACCATTTGGCCCAGACGGCACAGCGCATTATCCTGTGATGACTGTGTCCAGTGTTGTGTTAACTAGGGAATTTTCTTGTGGGTCTTCTGCTCCCATGGAGACTAAAGCACGCTGCACTGAACTGTGGAATGTGCATGTGGTGCTTCCAAATCTGGACACGACTTCTGCCAGTTTGTTCGCATGGACAACTGTAGCCACATGCCGCCAGTCACAATTATTAAGCACCAATGGGCGGCCACTGCGCTGTCCACTGTGGGTGGTAACGCCTTCTATGATGTATTTTTGGTACACACTGCGGATTGAAAAATGTTAAATCCCAACACAACTTGAGAACTCAGATGTCCCATCCGTCTGGCGTCGACTAACATGCCTTGTTTGAACTCCAAAAAATCTTGCCGGCTTGCCAAAAATATGCTTTCAGGTGTTCAACCGAACTCACAAGATAACCTTCACAACTTGTACAGATGTGGGTGCTCCCAAGCCTTCTCCTGAGGTGATCAATTTTAAATGATCAATTTACTGCTTAGCAGCTTACTAATGTAGGTCACAAACAAACTGTAAACCCTTTACATTACAATATACCAAAATATGCAAAAAAAAAAAAAAACAGAGAGAAAGCATCAATGTCACCAACACTTTTTGGGATGTAGCTAACATTTCGCTAAAATAAATAAATGATGCTGGTTCTAAAAGTAGTGGCCAGCAGGGGCTTAGCATACTAAAGCTGTGTAAAGAACTGTCCACGTTGAAACCAGAAGTTAACGCCATCCACAAAACGAAGACCTAAATCTGAGCAAGTGGCTTGTGTTAGAATGACAAAAAGCCAAGCTAACACTAATATAATTGGATTTACTTTGATCTCTTTAGCTACATTAAAAGTTGCATGTTTAACCTTTCCTTATGGTTTAATATTTAATGGGTGATGATTTGAAGACTGTGCTAGTTTATTTTCAGACTGATGATAAGAGTGGGAACCTAGCAATAATACATTTTAATATTTACCAAAAAACGTAATGTAAAATTAGGTTGTAATAAACAGTCGCTTAGCTGTCAAAGTGGTTGTGACATTCCACAGATATTCACGTTAAATTTGAAATTTATTGAAATTAATTTCTTTACTGAAGAAAGAAAACAAAAAAAAAAAAAACTATGCACTTAGTTTATACCTATTTATCATTAAGGCAATAAATACCAGCTATGCTTACTATGTTAATGTTATCAGCAACAGTCGTAAAACCTTTCAACAAAATATGTACATAAAAATGTATATAAAATCAACTGTGTAAAACAAATAGATAAACTGACACAAGCACAGCATACAAACTTACCTTAAGGCAGGGCTCTGGCTTTCTGCATTTAGGTACATATGGTCCTGTAAAAAGCAGAAAAATAACAGATTGGTTCTTCTGTTCTGTAAAAGAAAGTCAAAACTGGTTTTATGTTACTTACCTGAGGGAAGAGTGATGTGCTAGCTGCATGCAGAAGCTCAGTGAATGCCCGGTTGTGCTGCAGCCGCACTGTGCTAAACTCATCACTGATGGCCAGTGGAGAGAGGAGGTTCATTGCTGCAAGGTGCTGACCAATCACTAAAACAGGCACAAGACAATCACCCAAAAACACAGGCTAAAAGGGGACCTTCAAATTCAAAGGCCACAAAAACATTCATTAAAATGGAAACAATGTTTTATGGCATAAAATGTAAAAAATGATTATTTTGTGGTATTTTGTGGCATGTCCTAAGATGACTGCTGTTTCTTGGACTGAATGTTCAGTAACAACCTACCCTTGAACAGCATGCGGGATCGCGTTGGGTCACTCTCATAAACAAAACACAAGTGTTCCAGCAGAGACCCCAGCAGCAAGTGGTTGGGAATGGCAGAGGCAAACTCCTGAATGGATGGATACTGTCTCCCTGCCGTTAGCACCTCACAGTTATTGTCTGAGTCCGAAGCTGTGTTAACACAAAAAATAAAGATTACAGATGTGCAACTTTCTTATAAAGTATAAATACAGAGACATACAACTTAACTGTCTGCAGACAAACCTGGAAGAGAATACATATATAAGTAAACACACAAAATTGGTTGAGGAAAATCTGGCAAACAGCGTATTTCTTACCCTCAGCAATAACTTTGGCAATTAAACCAACAATGTCTGTTTTTTCTGGATCCATTCTGACTTGGAATTCAGCTTCAGCTAAATTCACTTTGTCAATACAAATGGATCTTGAGCCTTGTTTGCACAGCTAAGGGCGGGCAAGGCTAGGCTATCCTTATCAGTGTGAAACATATTAAACCCCCACCTCAGCGGAGTCTCAGACGACGATTACCAGGGGGAGGTAACATTTCAAACTAATATGCTAACCTCAATTCCAAAAAAGTTGGCAAATGCTACCATATTTTAAAAAATCTTTATTTTTATTGTTTTAACATTTATTTATTTGGTAAATATTTGTTTATTCCAAATCCCATGCCTGAAATATGTTTCAAAAACACATGTTAATGTTTACTACTTACAACACCTTTCAAAAACCTTTGATTGCTTTGGTATGAAAAACAACCTATTGATTTTAACAGGTTTAAAATGCCACTCCACCATTATCAAAGTTTTCAGTGCAGTTACATGGGGCCTCCTTTGTCCTATTTTGTAGTCTATAATGCACAACTTGTTTTGAATAGGAGACAGGTCTGGACTGTAAGCAGGTCAGTTTAGAAGCCACACTCTCTGACGATGCAGCCATGTAGTTACAGCATGCGCAAAATGCGGCTTGGTGTTGCCATGTTGAAACAAGCATGGATGTCCATGCCCCTGGCTTTTAAACTGTACTTTACATCGTCAGACCACAACACCCAGTTCATCAGTCCATTTCTAATGAACTTGACCATTCAGTTGTGGCTTTTTGAAAACATTTTGATGATTTTATGGATCATAGAGTGTGAAATACCTTAAATCCTACTTGCTTGTTGAGTTGTTCCTAAACTATAAAGTATTGGACTTTTCTTTATTCCCATCCACGACTGCATCACCTGTTTAATTTTTTTTTTTAATGTTTAAATTTTGAACATTTCACAGCACTCCTGCTCTTAAACTGAACCTGTACCAACTTCTTGTGAGTACACGGGTAACCAGTCTTTTTTTTTCAAAAAAAAAAATGCATGTGTAAGTGTATACAAATGACCTGATACGACCAATCACAAAGCCAGTTTAACATTAAAACGAAGTTTAAGCAAATCCTTCTGGCACATCTTTGTCACTTGTCTTTAATACCTTTTGATGTTTCAGCTTCTATTCATTTGATTGTGTGCATCACCACTCTATGTGCCATGTTAACAGTTATTAAAATCAGGTTTCCTTACAGTGACAGATTGTTTAATATCTGTAATTAGTCCCACTTCATATAAATAACTCCTCCTGCAGTTTCGGCTTCTTAATCATTTACATTTGTTACACTACTACTGTCATTTTGTCAGAATACATAACTTCTTCTAAACCTTCTTGAGCAGACTTTACATGGATCAGACTAAATCCAGGTTCTCCTGAAAGGAAAAATATAATGTTTCTTTAGTCTCAAACTATGCGCAATTATGTACACCTGAAATTACCTAAAGGTACATTACATGTATGCTAAATAAAATGTTTTATTAGCTCAGTGACAGATTATTTTCTTCAAGTCTGCAAAAATGGAAAAGTAGCAAATATATCATTTTACATATACAGAAGCCGCAAATGAGGAGTGAAAAAGACACTGTGTGTCAACATTTGATGAACTTCATTACGGTTTACCAGTGGTTAAATGGCTAGTGGTTAAATAGTTTTGGACCCTCGTGTTATACGGTCATTCTTTACACCCACTGTCCTGTTTGAATCTTCAGCGCTTAGAGGCTCTTTACTGTACATTCTGGACAGTTTTAATTGAGATTTCATTCAGCACGTGACATCTGACAAATGACTCACTGTCAAACTGAACATCTTGGTCGTTATCTGACAGGTCGAACATAGCTCTCCTGTGTCCGCCTCCCTCCCGAGTGATCAGCCTTCCATGGACGAGTTTGTGGCGACTGCTAACCAAACTAGGACTGATGCTAACGTGGCTAACGTTACTGCTAGAACTTTCCTCTGCCATGACGGGACAGGACAGCCTCCGATTTACTTTATAAAACACAAAGCTTTCATGGCGCCGCTGTGGGCCACTTTGACGGCTTCCACTGAAATGCTTTAATGAGTTATAGAAAACAAATTAGGTTTTTAAAAGGATCTAAAAAAAAAAAGAAGTCTAAAATACGAAAAAAGAACTAAGTCCAAACCAACTGATAGTAGTCCGCCATGTTTTGAGAGGGCACAGTGAGAGAGCATGACAACTACTACACGAAAAGACGTAATGCCTTCGCACTTTTATGTTAAACGTCTGGACCTTGGAACAGCTTTACGAAGTATATTAACTTGTCTTAAATATTAACTATTAAATATTGGTCATTTTAAATATATCCTTAAAATTCTTAGTAAATGTATAAGTAAAAACAGTCCTAAACGCCTGCTGTTTAATTATGAATTTGTTCACAGTCCCTTAAGTCTCTGAGCAAACAAGTGAATGATGAAACCTTTCAAAATAAAGGTTTCATCAATAAAGAAACCTTTCAAAATTCGAAGTGTTACTACGTTCAAATTGGGTTAAATTTAGTTTGTAATTCACTTTTCAATGAATGGTAGCGTTACCGGAGTCACTTAATCACGTTAAAAAATTTAAAAGAATTGACCAAAAATTTATCAAAAATACATGTCAAAATTGTCAGAATTTACTCCACACTATAATTGCTCAACAAAAACTAATGCACCGGTAAAACGCACCAAAATGCCATTTTACTTATCAACCATCCATTGCGCACTTTTCTGTAGACATGACTCTCTTCAACAGAAAAGCAGCGCCAGTTCTTGCGCATTGATATACACATAAAGTCGAGGGATCAATTTTTGTACGCCATGACTTGAAGATCAGCGGTTCTCCGCCTGACGTCAGCTCACTTCGAAGGCACGCAGCATTTAGCGGGAAGTTATTGCACAAGTGTTTATATGTGGAATCTCATAAGTCAGTTCGCATGCATCCTTCTGCGAAGAACACACAGTATTTTTCCTGGGTAATTGACGTACTAATGAACTAAAATGCGAGCACAAGATGAAAATCACTTGTGTTTAGTTTTTGTGTTTGGCTTAGCAGGTAGCAGCAAATCAAGCTTCATTTTAGTTTAGGTCAGGAGGGCCTACACATCACTGGCAGTGATTAATTTCTCCTATTAAGTCCTAAGCCTAGTTTGGTAGCTCCCTCAGAGACCATGACGGAAGCCTGGTGAGTTTTGCCTAGGTATTTTTCCTTTGCAATGATCTCAGTGCTATACTGGGTTTGGACAGCTCACTGTTAAATAGAACGTACCACTATATGTACAGTGCGAAGTTGAAGTTGTGTGTCTGTCGTGACATGAACTCGTCTTGTGGGTCTTGAATTGTAGTGCGGAACCGGCTGGAGCCATAAGGGCCATCGACAGGCACTCAGTGCATCAGATCTGCTCAGGACAGGTCGTTCTGACTTTAGCCACAGCTGTGAAAGAGCTGGTTGAAAATAGCATTGATGCAGGTGCTACAAATGTTGGTAAGTGCATAGGGGCAGCGGAGATGTGTTGCATTAGGGGTGTGCCATGGTGATGGCAAAGGTGGTCTGATATCAGCTTTAGATCAGTGTATTTTGCAATAGTTGGGTGGTTGTCTTTTTGAACTTTCAGACATCAGGCTCAAAGACCATGGGACAGAGCTGGTGGAAGTCTCGGACAACGGCAGAGGTGTGGAGGAGAAGAACTTTGAAGGCTTGAGTGAGTGACATTAGCAAAATATGAACAGCGTGTCAGTATTATGGCTAGGTACTTCTGGAACCGACTGAATAACCTAAGTGCAACAGAATAACTAAAAATGATGATAAGTGATATGAGTGGAGGCAGCGGGAAGAGAAACCAAGATATGGTATTGTTAATATTATTGATGTCCACCCCCTGGTGCATGGTGGTGTAACCAAGACTCAGAAGATGGTTAAAGTCATTAAATGGTATTGAAAGATTATAGAAGAACAAGATTTTAGCCTTTTAAATACAGTGGCATGCAAAAGTGTGCATCCCCGGTCAAAATACCTGTTATGTACCTATGTAATAAACTATGAATATTTAAGCAAGTAAAAGCTGACCTACGACCCAAAGGCATATTAATGTAAGAAATGCCTTTGAAATTTTAAAGCAAGATTATTTATTAAATTTCCAACTCCTACAGTTCTAAAAAAAAGAAAACGGTCTGAAGCACACCCTCTTTGGCAAGTATCACAGCTTGTATACACTATTTGTTAAAGTGGTCATGGAATGTAAAACTGTATTTACAATGTCATACTTGAATAATGAAAGGTAATTTAAAGTTCAGAACACAAATGACATATTGTGAAACTGTTGTCTTAAAAAAAAAACAATGTCAACAGAGCAACAGCAATGGCTGTTTATACAAGCAGAAGACCACCTTTCCAGGCTGTGAAGGAGCTGTCAGCACTTTTCATGTCCTTTTTCAATCATCTCTTAGTGAGCATGGATAATGTTTGTCTTCAATTGAGTCTAAAATTGTAGATCAGCTTCTTTATCGAATAGTCCATTCCACTTTAAATGCTATGTTTATTATGGGTGCCGGAAGACAGGTGTAGAAATACTTTTCATACCCCTTCCAGGAAATTCTTAACAGATATGGGTGATATTGATCCTTAAACAAGGCGCGTCCCAGTGTGTAGTGTGCTGACATATTCCCAGAATTGACTTAAGAAGTAATTAAAATAAAGATAAACAGATGAGAAAAAAAATAAAGATAGCCAGCTGTTATCATTAATGACTCGCTCGGTTTTGTATGCTCACTTTGTGCCGTTTTCCCTACATCTACAGCCTTAAAGCACCATACATCCAAACTGAGGGACTTTTCCGACTTAATACACGTTGAGACATTTGGCTTCCGTGGTGAAGCTCTCAGCTCACTGTGTGCGCTCAGGTATTTTTAATTGTTTTTATTTTTATTTTTCCAGTTTCTGCAGGTGCTTTGTATGTTGTATTGTATCATAAGTATGTCCACTGGATTTTCCATAATACTAATGATTTATAACCTCTTGCTATTAAATAAATTATTATATGCCCCATTAATAACTGTCTTCACCTAAACTTCTGTTGGTGCTGTCAGTGACCTAAGTGTGGTGACCTGTCACGAAAGCAGTAATGTGGGAACTCGCTTGGTCTACGATCATGACGGACATCTGGTTCAGCGTGTACCACACCCCCGACAGCAAGGCACCACAGTCAGCCTCCAGCAGCTCTTCTCTACCCTGCCGGTTCGCCACAAAGAGTTCCAGCGCAACATCAAAAAGGTTTATTTACAGCTTGTACAGTACGCATTAAGGGTGGGCAATGTGGATAAAGTATAACAGTTACAACTCCAACAACTACTTATACTACTTAGACAACTTATCAAGTTAGTAAGAATGTCGATGAAAATATCAGCAACAGATCATGTGAAGACTGAATTAGATGATATTTGCACTCCTCATATCATCGCTGGTACAAATGGCAGAAGCTGCAGTACATGGCTAATAAAATGAAACTCCTGTAAGGCATGTAACATTAAGATCACCTTTAACGGACACATTAGTCATGTGTAATAATCTAGAGCAACAAGTTTACAGCAGTACATTCAAGTGCTCAGCATGGTGCGTAAACTGCAGTAAAACTGTAGTCAAATGTTAAACACTCAGTCTACTTTCATTAAGCTCAGTTTCTGTTTAATCAAAATAATTTGTATAGCAATGAAATGCTGTTGTGTTTATACCTGGACTATACTGTTTAAAATGTATGTATTTAAAAAAGTATTTTTGTTTGAAATACAGAAGGAGAAATAATATTCTTTTTGTTTGTTTTACTTTGTTGGAAGAAACATTGTGCATGATGTGAAATATGTAGTTATCGACAAGCTACGAGCTGTACTTTTTTCACAATTAATTAAAGCCATAATGAATTTATTATATCATTGTTAGCTGAAACCTTAATCATGTTACTTTGACATTTTCACAATGCAATATATGTATCCAAAGGTTTAGCTTTTCTTCGCAAAAGTTCGCAATGCACAAATTACACCAGTGTTGGTTTAACATAAGAAAATATGTTGCGTATTTGGTTTTATTAACTTTTTACAGCTACAAACAATTAGAAATGTTTATGACATTGCTTATGAAGTTGTTTAGAGTTTTAAAAGTATTAAGTGATACACATGATGTACTCAGAAAAGTGATAGCATTTATCACTAACACAAACATCATATTGCCCACCCCTAATGTCCAGCTGTATTGTAATGGTAAATGAATAAATGAATGCTTGCCTGACCACTGTTTTACTATACAGGAATATTCTAAAATGATCCACGTCCTGCAGTCGTACTGCATCATCTCCACTGGAGTGCGCATCACATGCACCAACCAAATCGGTCAAGGCAAGCGTAGCATGCTACTGGGTACCAGTGGGAGCCACAGCATGAGGGACAATATTGGAGCACTGTTTGGGCCTAAACAGGTGAGAGTATAAATTGTAATTTGTTCATGATGCCAGTAGACAACCTTAATATCATAATATGATCATTTGGATATTTTAGGTTTTAACATTGGATTCAAACATTGGTCTGCAAGGCCTCAGCTGGTTTAATATGATAAAGTTTCCAGTGGTCTTTATGCTGTAATCAGAGGGCTAAGAAAATGAGGCAGGTGTTGAGATCTGTCAAACAAATGACTGATTAAACACACAGGAATCATTGATCATTAATAGACATGGCATGATTTTTTCTGCTGATACTGAAACCGTTATCAGTCAATACAAATCCATTATTTTCTCTTTAAAATGTTTCATAATGGAATTGTTTTCCATTTCCGTCACTCTCATGCTTTAACACTCTACTACACCACAAGTATAGATACATAGTAAACATCACATTACACAATATAAATGTGTTGCTAGATATAAATTTCATGCTAGATGTGTTAGTGTTGAATCAGTTTCAGTTTTTTTCCCTCTTGATATCCAATCAAGCATTTTTTTTTGTTTTTAGCCTCTTACGATACCTCCTATCAAATTAGTGCCATCTAATATTGATTGTAAAATCTGTTCACAGCTCCAAAGTCTAATTCCATTTCAGCAAACCTCTCCCACAGACAGCATTAAAGATGATTATGGTTTAAGTGGGGCAGAACTTCCTAAAGACCTTTTCACGTAAGTAGACCTTTTCACGTAAGTAGTCTTGTAACTATGATTTTTAGGGCTAGACATAGGCTAGACAAATATGCCACATTTTAGGCACTGTTATGTTTATGATTGCCTGATGCAGTCAAACTATGTCTCTCTCTCTCTCTTTCTTTTTTTTTTTTTGTTTTGTTTTGACCAGAAACTATATATGCCTAGGTTTTAATACACTGCTCAAAAAATAAAGGGAACACTCAAATAACACATCCTAGATTTGAATGAATTAAATATTGTTCTGTACAAAGTTGAATGTGCTGACAACAAAATCACACAAAAATCATTAATGGAAATCAGATTTATTAACTAATGTAGGCCTGGATTTGGAGTCACACACAAAATTAAAGTGGAAAAACACACTACAGGCTGATCCAACTTTGATGTAATGTCCTTAAAACAAGTCAAAATGAGGCTCAGTATTGTGTGTGGCCTCCACGTGCCTGTATGACCTCCCTACAACGCCTGGGCATGCTCCTGAGGAGGTAGCGGATGGTCTCCTGAGGGATCTCCTCCCAGACCTGGACTAAAGCATCCGCCAACTTTTGGACAGTCTGTGGTGCAATGTAACGTTGGTGGATGGAGCGAGACATGATGTCCCAGATGTGCTCAATCGGATTCAGGTCTGGGGAACGGGCGGGCCAGTCCACAGCTTCAATGCCTTCATCTTGCAGGAACTGCTGACACTCCAGCCACATGAGGTCTAGCATTGTCCTGCATTAGGAGGAACCCAGGGCCAACCGCACAAGCATATGGTCTCACAAGGGGTCTGAGGATCTCATCTCGGTACCTAATGGCAGTCAGGCTACCTCTGGCGAGCACATGGAGGGCTGTGCGGCCCTCCAAAGAAATGCCACCCCACATCATTACTGACCCATTGCCAAACCGGTCATGCTGAAGGATGTTGCAGGCAGAAGATCACTCTCCATGGCGTCTCCAGACTCTGTCACGTCTGTCATGTGCTCAGTTTGAACCTGCTTTCATCTATGAAGAGCACAGGGCGCCAGTGGCAAATTTGCCAATCCTGGTGTTCTCTGGCAAATGCCAAGCGTCCTGCACTGTGTTGGGCTGTGAGCACAACCCCCATCTGTAGACGTCGGGCCCTCATACCATCCTCATGGAGTCGGTTTCTAACCGTTTGTGCAGACACATGCACATTTGTGGCCTGCTGGAGGTCATTTTGCAGGGCTCTGGCAGTGCTCCTCCTGTTCCTCCTTGCACAAAGATGGAGGTAGCGGCTCTGCTGCTAGGTTGTTGCCCTCCTACGACCTCCTCCACGTCTCCTGGTGTACTGGCCTGTCTCCTGGTAGCGCCTCCAGGCTCTGCACACTACGCTGACAGACACAGCAAACCACAGCTCGTGTATGGGTTGTAGAGTCCGTCTCATGCTACCACGAGTGTGAAAGCACCACCAACATTCAAAAGTGACCAAAACATCAGCCAGAAAGCATAGGTACTGGGAAGTGGTCTGTGGTCCCCACCTGCAGAACCACTCCTTTATTGAGTGTGTCTGGCTAATTGTCAATAATTTCCACCTGTTGTCTATTCCATTTGCACAACAGCATGTGAAATTGATTGTCAATCAGTGTTGCTTCCTAAGTGGACAGTTTGATTTCACAGAAGTTTGATTTGCTTGGAGTTATATTGTGTTGTTTAAGTGTCCCCTTTTATTTTTTTGAGCAGTGTAGATGTGCCATCAGTTTTGGCTAACCGTTGAATTATTGTATTTTAGAATTTGCGGGTATTTGTCGCAAGCTGATCATGGTGTGGGAAGAAGTGCAACAGACAGGCAGTTCTTCTTTATTAACAAAAGGCCATGTGATCCATCCAAGGTATTTCACATTTACATAAAAAAGCTCATATGGTAACCCAAACAAAAAATATATAGGATTTGGGCCCTTAAGTGTTATTATTCAAATTATACTGTGTATGTATCTTTTGATTGCTGTCTACAGGTTTCCAAGATTGTAAATGAAGTCTATCACATGTTTAATCGTCATCAGTACCCGTTTGTTGCTCTTAACATTTCTGTTGCTTCAGGTAGGAATAAATGCAGTATTGTATGTGTGTTGTAAATTATATGTTTACTGCTTTTCTTGTGCTTTAATGTCTCGTTTCACTTTGATTTATGTTTTGTGTGTGTGTGTGTGTGTGTGTGTGTGTGTGTGTGTGTGTGTGTGTGTTGTAGAGTGTGTTGACGTAAATGTCACACCCGACAAACGTCAGATATTTCTGCAAGAGGAGAAGTTGTTACTGGCAATTTTGAAGAGTTCCCTCATTGCCATATATGAGACTGGCGTCAATAGGATCAGCCTCAACAACACAACACAGCTTTCAAGCAGTATGTTATGCCGATTACCTACTATTATTAATTCATGTTCAGCATTAGGAGTGGGTGATATCATATCTTATTAAGATCATGAAAATGCAACATCACAATGAGCTATTATGAAAATATTGTCAGAATCATCAGTTCATAAATCTAATTGATTGTAGACAGTGCAGTAAAACCTTCATACTGATGAGTTTTAAAGAGGCTTATACCAGTGTTATTTTTGGACCTGTTTTTAAGTTCATTGGAGATGCAACAGCCATCTAGAAGTCCAAGATGCACTGATTAAAAGTTAAGAGATCCTTAACTGCTAAAGATGTTACATCAGAATTAGTGATTGGAGGGTCGCCAGTTTGATTCCCTGAACCGGAAGAATATGACTAAAGTGTCCTTGAGCAAGGCATACAACCTCCAGCTGCTCCTAGAGTGCTGTGGATCACTGCTCCCTACTGTGTTCACTAGTGTGTGGGTGTTTCACTGCACAGATAAAATAATTGTGGAGGTTGAATTCCTCTGTGTGTAAGCACAAGTGGCAAAATGGTCTACCTGAAATACTACAATTGAGTTTTATTCCAAGCAGCTTAGCAAATAATAACTATTTTTCAACTGTTCCTTTCTCTTTAAGGTTTTTGCAGACCTACAGATTTTGTTGCTGGTTCAGAAGGTCATCACACAGTCATTCTACCTGAAGCATCTCCAAAAGATGATTCTGATGCATTGGCTCATACCTCAAAGCCATCCTTCAATTTGGCTGGACTAAAAGCAGCTTTTTCAAAACATCAGGCACCTGGCACTGGGACTAAGACCTTTAACTATAGACCTGTTTGTAATGGCCCAACTCAGAAAAAGATGCAGTCTTTTTTCCATTGCTCTGAAAAGGCTAATTTTACCAGACCATCTGTAGGATCCCCCTCAAGTACTTCTTCTAAACATGCTATTTCATCACTGAAAGCTTCTACATCATGCTTAAGCAAGTACAAGCACGAATCGGATATGGATGCTGAATCAAAGAAAGCCTCTACTGGAACCTCAGAGACATGTGTAAATGGTTCCGAATTCAGCCCTTTAGATTCTGTTTTGGGCGAACCTAACATTAAAGCAGAGCCTTATAGTGAACCCCCATGTTTAGAAACTTCAGAGCTAGAGACCAAATCCATGCATAGCCCTGAGAGGATCTTTAGTCCAGAGGCAAAAAAATTTAAGTGGGACAATGACTTCTCAGAACAAGGCCAGGTACCGTCCACTGCCCCCGGAGATATTTCATCTGGACTGTTTGACAGACCCGTCAATGTGCAGAAGAAAACGTTGCCTTTACACTTCTCAATGATTGAACTTGCCAGAAGAATGGAAAGACTGAGAGCTCAACAAAAAGAGCAACATGACCAAGAGCCGAAATATAGACGCTTTAGAGCAAAGATTAACCCTGGCGAAAACCAAAGTGCAGAGGACGAACTAAAGAAAGAAATAAGGTGGGGTTTTTTTTGTTTTGTTTTTTTTGCCTCAGTTTACTTTGTTTAGTCTTACTGTGTGCTCCATATCTATGTCTGAGTGGTGCATGTACATGGTTTGTGCTAGGGTTGGGCAATATGACAACATGTCATAAGTCATGTCACAAAACAATACAACTGAAGATATTAATGATGTGAGAGCATGTTTCATTATAATGAAAGCAGTATTAGTCTCTTTAAACTGGATTTAGTGCAATACAGCATGCCAAATATTGAATGAAAAAAAACATTGCATTCAGCTTTTGATATTTTTCCACACTACGAAAATTAAGTCTTGCATTGGCTTCACCCAAGTAATCCCAAACCCTTTTAGTTCAGTTGTGTCAGTCTGGGGGAAGGGTTTTTTCTTAAAGCCTTTCTGTGTTTTCTTTTGTTTTTTTCCTCCTGTTTTATAAAGTCTTGTTTTTCCAAGTATTTCCTTTTGATTTCCTCTTCCTGAAAATGGATTATCCTCTGACAATCTCTTCAGAAAGAACTCCCGACAAATAACTGAAAATTAAGTAAATAATAAATGGGCTCTGACTTTTGCTGGTTTATGAATCATAAAAGGCTGATGCAGTGTATAAGGCAGAAGGAATGTTCAAAAGTTTATAAACAAAAGAAAATAAAGATACAGATAATAAAGAAAAATAATTTTATTTGTTTTGAAGCAAGGACATGTTCAAAGAGATGGAGATCATTGGTCAGTTCAACCTGGGTTTCATCATCACCAAGTTTAAATCTGACCTCTTTATGATTGACCAGCATGCCACAGATGAGAAGTACAACTTTGAGATGCTACAACAGCATACTGTCCTCAAAGGGCAGAGACTTATAGTGTAAGCCTGGCCTTTAAATCTTTTGCTGTGACTTGTAATTACAAAGCAGTGTACATTCACGTTATAGTAATGTTACATGTTTTCTGTTTTTATCTCAGTCCGCAGAATCTCCATCTTACTGCTGTGAGTGAAACCATATTAATTGAAAACCTAGAAATCTTCAAGAAAAATGGCTTTGACTTCCTTATTGATGAAGATGGTAGGTGAATACCTGGTAACAATGTCTTCTAATGTCTTATATTTGTTCTCCAGAAAAATTCAATCTATTGTCTGGTTTTACAGCACCAGTCATGGAAAGAGTAAAGCTGGTTTCTTTACCCACAAGTAAAAACTGGACCTTTGGGCCTACTGACATTGAGGAGCTTATCTTTATGCTTAGTGACAGTCCTGGAGTCATGTGCAGGCCTTCTCGTGTCAGGCAGATGTTTGCTTCCAGAGCATGCCGCAAATCCGTGAGTGCTCCTTCCCTGCTGTCACGATAGCTGGATTTTAAAAAAATATATATGGAATGTATTTTTTTTTAATGTACATTATAGTCATCCATTACACACAGACTGATATATTTCAAATGTTGATTTCTTTTCATTTATATGAATATAACTGACAACTAATGAAAACCCCAAATGCAGTATCTCAGAAAATTTGAATAACACTTAAGACCAATACAAAAAAGGATTTTTAGAAATGTTGGCCAACTGAAAAATATGAACATGAAAAGTATGAGCATGTACAGCACTCAGTACTTAGTTGGGGCTCCTTTTGCCTGGATTACTGCAGAAATGCGGCGTGACATGGAGTCAATCAGTCTGTGGCACTGCTCAGGTGTTATGAGAGCCCAGGTTGCTCTGATAGTGGCCTTCAGTTCTTCTGCTTTATTGGGTCTGGAGTATCGCATCTTCCTCTTCACAATACCCCATAGATTTTCTATGGGGTTATGGTCTGGCGAGTTTGTTGGCCAATTAAGAACAGGGATACCATGGTCCAAAACCAGGTACGGGTAGCTTTGGCACTGTGTGCAGGTGACAAGTCCATAAAGTTGGTCAGCAGCAGGAAGCATGAAGTGCTCTAAAACTTCCTGGTAGACGGCTGCATTGACCTTGGACCTCAGAAAACTCAGTGGACCAACACCAGCAGATGACATGGCACCCCAAAACATCACTGACTGTTAAAAAAACTTTACACTGGACCTCAAGCAACGTGCATTCTGGACCTTGATTTCCAAAGGAAATGCAAAATTTACTTTCATCAGAGAACAGAACTTTGGACCACTCCGCAGCAGTCCAGTCCTTTTTGTCTTTAGCACAGACGAGACGCTTCTGAAACTGTCTCTTGTTCAAGAGTGGCTTGACACAGGGAACAAGGAATGCGACAGCTGAAACCCATGTCTTGCATACGTCTGTGCGTGGTGGTTCTTGAAGCACTGACTCCAGCTGCAGTCCACTCTTTGTGAATCTCCCCCACATTTTTGAATGGGTTTGATTCCACACTCTTCTCCAGGGTGCGGTTATCCCTGTTGCTTATACACTTTTCAGTCTTTTCCTTCCCTTCGCCTCTCTATTAATGTGCTTGGACACAGAGCTCTGTGAACACCCAGCCTCTTTAGCAATGACCTTTTGTGTCTTGCCCTCCTTGTGCAAGGTGTCAATGGTTGTCTTTTGGACAACTGTCCAGTCAGCAGTCTTCCCCATGATTGTGTAGCCTACAGAACTAGACTGAGAGACAATTTAAAGGCATTTGCAGGTGTTTTGAGTTAATAGCTGATTAGAGTGTGGCACCAGGTGTCTTCAATATTGAACCTTTTCACAATATTCAGAAAAAAAGTATCTGAGATACTGAATTTGGGGTTTTCATTAGTTGTCAGTTATAATCATCAAAATTAAAAGAAATAAACACTTGAAACGTGTGTAATGAATGGATATAATATACAAGTTTCACTTTTTGATTGGAATTACTGAAATGAATCTACTTTTTCATGATATTCTAATTTTATGACGTGTGTGTATGGATGTAATGTGTGTTTGTGTGTGTGTGTGTGTGTGTATATATATATATATATATATATATATATATATATATATATATATATATATATATATATATATATACAGTGGGGTGCGAAAGTTTGGGCAGCCTTGTTAATTTTCCTGATTTACCTTTATAAAGCATTGATTGTTTGGATAAAAAAAAGTCTGTTAAATATATCATATAGGGGACAAACACAGTGATATTTGAGAAGTGAAATGAAGTTTATATGATTTACAGAAAGTGTGCAATAATTGGTTAAACAAAAGTAGGCAGTTGCATAAATTTGGGCACTGTTGTCATTTTATTGATTTCAAAACCTTTAGAACTAATTATTGGAACTCAAATTTGGTTTGGTAAGTTCAGTGACCCTTGACCTCCATACAAAGGTGACTCCAATCATGAGAAAGGGTATTTAAGGGAGGCAATTGTAAGTTTTTCTCCTTTTTGCATCTTCTCTGAAGAGTCGCAGCATGGGAGTCTTAAAACAACTTTCAAATGACCTGAAAACAAAGATTGTTCACCATCATGGTTTAGGGGAAGGATACAGAAAGCTATCTCAGAGATTTCAGCTTTCAGTCTCCACTTTGAGAAACATTGTGAGAAAATGGAAGACCCATGCACAGTTCAAGTCAGGGCTCGAAGTGGCAGACCAAGAAAAATCTCGAATAAACAGAAGCGAAGGATGTTCAGAACAGTCAGAGTCAACCCACAGACCAGCACCAAAGACCTACAACATGATCTTGCTGCTGATGGAGTCACTGTGCATCGTTCAACTATTCGGCGCACTTTACACAAGGAGATGCTGTATGGGAGAGTGATGCAGAGAAAGCCTTTTCTCCGCCCACATCATAAACAGAGCCGCTTGAAGTATGCTAAAGCACATTTAGATAAGCCAGCTTTATTTTGGAATAAGGTGCTGTGGACTGATGAAACTAAAATAGAGTTATTTGGGCATAACAAGCGCCGTTATGCATGGAGGAAAAAGAACACAGCAATTCAAGAAAAACACCTGCTACCTACAGTAAAATTTGGTGGTGGTTCCATCATGCTGTGGGGCTGTGTGGCCAGTACAGGGACTGGGAATCTTGTTAAAGTTGAGGGACGCATGGATTTCAGTCAATATCAGCAGATTCTGGAGATCAATTTCCAGGAATCAGTGACAAAGCTGAAGCTGCGCCGGGGCTGGATCTTCCAACAAGACAACGACCCTAAACACCTAAACACACATGCAAAGGAACAAGTACAGTGTTCTGGAATGGCCATCTCAGTCCCCAGACCTGAATATTATTGAAAATCTGTGGTGTCACTTAAAGAGAGCTGTCCATGCTCGGAAAACATCAAACCTGAATCAACTAGAGATGTTTTGTAAAGAAGACTGGTCTAAAATACCTTCAGCCACAATCCAGACTCTCATTAGAAGCTATAGGAAGCATGTAGAGGCTGTTATTTCTGCAAAAGGAGGATCTACTAAATATTGAGTTAAGGTTTTTTTTTTTTTTTGGTGCCCAAATGTATGCACCTGCCTAATTTTGTTTAGACAATTATTGCACACTTTCTGTAAATCATAGAAACTTCATTTTACTCCTCAAATATCACTGTGTTTGTCCCCTATATGATACATTTTAATGGAATTTTTTTATCCAAACAATCAATGCTTTATAAAGGTAAATCAGGAAAATTAACAAGGCTGCCCAAACTTTCGCACCCCACTGTGTGTATGTATGTATGTGTGTGTGTGTGTGTGTGTGTGTGTGTGTGTGTATATATATATATATATATATATATATATATATATATATATATATATATATATATATATATATATATATATATACACACATATATGTATATATATGTATATATATATATGTATGTATGTATGTATGTATGTATGTATATATATATATATATATATATATATATATATATATATATATATATATATATATATATATATATATATATGTATGTATATGTATGTATATGTATGTATATGTATGTATGTATGACAGACACACCCAATCACTTATGTTTATTGTCCATTTTATCAGCTCTGCTTCAACACTTAGTACTAAGCCCTTTCCTATGCTCAAGGATGCTTATGATATAGAGGCATTTTGTCCGTCTGTTTCTCTCCACACTTTGTGAGCCCCCTGCACCATGTTCGTTATTGGTCGTCAACCAAACAGGACCACCGCACAGCATGTATTATTTGGCAGGTGGATTGTTCTCAGCACTGCAGTGACACTGACACTGGTGGTGGTGTGTGACCACTGATGAACTGTGTGGTTAACAAAGTATTCAGAGAAACTACAGTGTGTAATTGAGGAAAAAAAACTTCTATGTGCACCTATATGGTAAGAGCTGATAAAATAGAAAATAAGAAACAAGGAGGTGTAGTGAAGCTTGTTTGTTTGTTTGTTTTAAATACCTGGTTCTATACCTGTAGTCTGGATGCTTTAAAAGTCACACAGAGCGAGTTACACAGAGCCATTACCAGAAAGATTGGTAGATTATCCCATTACCAATATAATCAAGAGTGACATCCCTAAACAAGACTGATCACAAAGCCTCTGTGTTTAAGGTTCATTTGAACAGTTGTTAATCCTTCATCTTTTTTTTATCACAGGTCATGATTGGCACTGCCTTGAACACCAGTGAAATGAAAAAGCTTGTGGTCCATATGGGGGAAATTGAGCAGCCTTGGAATTGTCCTCATGGCAGGCCCACCATGAGACACCTGGCTAACCTCGAGATCATCTCACAGGACTGAAGGACATTCCTTATTAAAGATTTTATTTTGCTAATGAGACGTGCGTGTGCGTGCGTATGGCAGGTTTAGTCTCTGACATTGTAGTTGTGCTGTATGTGTACATTTTTTATTTTACTTTGCATGACGTGTCATAAAACGAGTGATTTTAATAGGAGAGTGTTCGTGTTTCATTTGACTTCTTTTAAATGTTGTAAATAAAGAAGCTAGGGAAATTCTTAAACGCTTCTTCATTTGGACCATCTAACTCGCCGTACTTGGCGGCCGCTTAGTAACACGGTGTTGCTATGGTCAACAAAGACTGATAGTGCCAACAGTTTAGACAAACAACGCACTAGCTGCGGAGTTTTCTCCAAGTTTACGTGTCTGAAATGGCTAAAGGAGGTAAAAGGGAAAAACCCGACGGAGCTACTTCAGATAACGTGCCGAATACTTTAACTGGAAACTGTTCCAGGTCGAGCCTTGATTCGGAGTTTAACGGTGACCAAGAAGCGGCTGCGGAGCCGTCCGAGCAGCCCGTCACTGTGTCATCACCTCCCCAGCATCGAGAAGACCAAGAGGGTCTGCAAACCCCCGTCCTTGCAAATATAATTGTTCAGAGGTTGGTTAAAAACACCAGGATCGATGCGGTACTGCCAGTGAGAAATAGCCAGCAATACTGACAGGATTGTGTTTCAGGTATGAAGGCGAGCGGCGCGGAAAGCTGTTCCATGGAGAAGGTGCTGCTGTGTTTCAGGGTGGCCATCAATACAAGGTGCGAAACCGTAGGAGACCAAAGTGTATAGGCAGGCCAGAGCAGCCCCAATTCAGTGTTAGGGTGAGCTAATCACTAAATGATTAGAAGTATCAAATTAAAAAATATATAATTATTATTATTAATACTACTAACATTTTCTTATAAACATTTTTCATATAAAGCAAACTGGAACTTTACTCAGCGTGTTTGGAGGAGGCCAGATCTGACTTGATCTAAGGTCAAATGTTGGAGCATAAAGAGTAGACATTCAGAGAGATGCCCAGGTGCCGATATAAGCTTTATTTTTGTTGTCATAATCTGTGCTGCTGAATTTGTACCAGTTTTAGAAGCAGAGTAAGAAGAGCGTTTGAAAAGCAGACAAATACATGAATGCGTTGCTCTGATTACGAGGGGAAGAACTACAAAAAAAAAAAATTGATGAAATTCTGAATCGATGTAGGAGCTATGAACAGTTAGATGTAGTTAGGGTCTTATGCAGTTAGCTTTACAGAGGTTTTCACCAAACACACAAACAAGTAAATAGTAATTAAATGATAATGACCGAAAGGTAGCTGAAAAATGTAGATTCCTTACAAATATGCTTAAGAGGAAGTAAAGAAAAAGGCGAGAAGTTATTGTTATTGAGTACAAATTCATCTCAGTTTTATGGAATGTATTGGAAGAGTTGTAACCCATGTCTGTCTGTTTATTTGTAATAAATTTGGATATAATGTAGAATAAAAAAAATAAAACCTTTTTTTTCTCTAATAAATCTATACACACATATCGGATATGTGTAAGTACTATTTCCAACGTGTATCAGAAAAAAAAGTATCTTTAAAAAGTGTCTAAAATGCATTTTGCAATAAAGCTCTTTATATGTAACGGAGTAAGTAGTATTTATACTTCTTTAATAACAGTGACACTGATACAATACAAATTCTACTAATTCACCAGGGAAGTTTTGCAGAGGGTTTGATGCATGGACATGGTGAATACATTTGGGCAGACGGTATAAAGTATGAGGTATGTGACTGGACATTTTGGATCAAGTGTAGACCATGAATGTATTATGAACACTGTACAAAGAAATATATAGACATCACAGTACAAGTAACATATACAAGGATTACATGCTGACAATACACCCCCTCCCCCCCATTTAACAGGGAGTGTTTGTATCAAATGCTCTGATAGGACATGGTGTCTACACCTGGCTGGATGGAAGTACGTATGAAGGACAGGTATTCTATGGCATTCGTCATGGTATTGGAACCTATAAATGTGCCAGAACTTCTTCTGTGTACAAAGGCCAGTGGAACAGAGGCAAAAGACATGGGCAGGTGTGCAAATATACCCAACAAAATAGACTTACACAATTATTATAGACTTCCCTGACAGTTTATTTATTTTGGTTTGTTTGTCATAGGGAACAATATATTACAATCAAGAGCTCACATCTTGGTATGAAGGTGATTGGAAAAACAATCATAGAGAAGGTTGGGGGGTGCGCTGGTATGTGTCAAACCCCATTTTCAGTCAATTTAAAATGAATTACTAGCACAGCAAAATGTTTATACTTGATGCACCTTCTTTCACAAAGTTATCCATCTGGCTGCATGTATCAAGGGCAGTGGAAGGATAACATGCAACATGGAGAAGGGACAATGAGATGGTTTCAACTGGGGCAGCAATTCACCGGGCACTGGGTTAATGGTATCCAGGTCAGTCGGTCATTCTGGCAGTGAACTGTATTTGTAAATTAGAAGGGTTGAACAATGCACTAATTCTCTCAGCAGCATGGACAAGGGACGTATACATGGTTCCTGAGGCGAGTTCTTGGATCGCAGTACCCCCTTAGAAATGAGTACAAAGGAGAATTTGTTCAAGGCTTGCGTCATGGACAAGGAACATTCTTTTATGCAAGTGGGGCAGTGTATTCTGGGGAATGGAAGCACAACCAAAAACATGGTCAGGTAAATCATTTATCTGAAGTTCACTCCCTTCAAAATGGTACAGATAAGAGTTGATTGTAATGTCAAAAAATACTGTTATACTGTAATATTTCAGGGGAAGTTCGTTTTTAAGAATGGTTGCATATTTGAGGGGGAATTTATCAATGATCGTATGGCTGAATTCCCAGCATTTTCCATTGATGGTGCAAAGACTCCAGACCTAAGTGGGATTAGAACACATTCACCCCCTACTGATGAGAGTAAGGCATTAACAACGCTCTTTATGCATGATGGTTTAAATTATAAACATATTTGCTTGTATAAAAGGAAAGTTGTACTTGTCTGTGTGCATTAGATGACTTACCCAGAAGAGCAAAAAACGCATCAATGCTGGGGTCTGACATTGCTTTGAATATAGAGGCCCTGCTAAACCGAATCCCTGCAGCACAAAGAGACCAGGAGCTCAGAGAGGTCTGAATGATGTGTCTGTAGAGAATGTGCCCTAAATTGCCAAAAATTGAGGTTTACTGACAATCTGTATAAATAGTTGATATGCTCTTGAGTTTTAAGAACTCTTGACCTCAGTACTTGAGAATGTAAGATCAGTAGAACAATAGAGTCTAATAAATTCTATCTGCATAGAATTACATCTTGTATTTTGTAATATCACATAATCCTTATGTTTCATATGGTATCATTTCAGGTGGAATTTGCTATAACGAGGCACATTGCTTTGCTAAGGACAATCTACAGTTTCTACAGCAGTCTTGGGCATGATCAATCTCCAGACAATACTTTTCTGCTCACTCGTTTACAGTTCTGGCAATTTCTTAAGGATTGTGGTGTCCACTTGCATGGAATAACGCTGTCACAGATGGACCGCCTCATTGATGGTAAATACAACTTTAGTGTGCTTCATTTAAAAAGTTATCTACGTAACACCCAGAGTGCAGGCTAGAACAAGTAAGAGAATCTCTGTGTTAATGATTCTTTTAGAGCAAACTGGCTAAAAGCGTTTCAGATAAGGAGATGAGATTGGAGGTATGTTTCACAGGTGCTTTTCCTCTTCTTCTTAAAAAAGATTATTCTTAACCACACTTCGATGCAGATGACCCTCAGAAGATGTAATTAATGGTGCATGAAGCTGGAAAAGGTGACAAATCATTGCTAAAGACCTGGGTGACCTCGATCCACAAAAAGAGAAAATTTTGGATTGTTACTATTCTCATGCATCATGGTTTGGGGTTGCTTCACTTCCTCGGGAGCTTGAGCATGGTGATAATTGAAAGTATAACAAACTCAAATAGTGTATCAAAGCACTATATAATAGTTATAATAGAAGATTTATTATTTTAGTAAGATTGTATTTGGATAACAATCAGACCACATTTCATTATTAATTATCACAGAAAGCTAGCTAATTCCAAAAGGTTCACTTACTTTTTATTGCATTTGTAACAGAGATCTGTGTTACCCAAAATGTTTCGGTTGATGTAGTACATATTTACATTTGTGTCTCCACAATCATCAAACATGTCTTGGATCATTGTTGATGAATTCCTTTTGAGTATGCAATGATCTTTTCCTTTTATGGAAAATGACAGTTTGTGCTGTTCCCCTTTTTGTCTTTATTTAGAGGACACATCTACAAAGGAAGTTCATTCTCCTTTCAGCACAGTGTTGCTGAGAAACTGTCTTAGTTATGTTGTCATTGCAGCATACTATATTTACCACGAAAATATTGGGTAAGAATCGCCTTACTTTTTCAATAAGAGAAATTGTGACTGCTGCCATATTGTAAAGATTTATATTTATAGCTTAATATTTCATTCTTCTACTCACTTTAGAACCTCTAAAAACATACTTGTAGGGTGCTTCTCCAAGCTCATGAAACAGAACATCATCCCCAATGCCAAGAATGTAAAAGGTACTGAGAATATTTCTTGTATAGAGGATGCTTCTCTTTTTTTTTATATTCTAATGAAATGCATAACTGTAATCTCATGAACACAGGGCGTCTTTTCTGCCACCCTCTCCGTGCTGTGATTGCAAACACTATTGACAGATGCTGGGAACTATTCCAGGTGTTCTGCAAAGCTAAAAATACTGGTTTTTCTAACCAGACCATGAAGGCTAGGCACTTTATCTGGATGCTTATGGTAAGGACCTCTGCTCTAATAGTATTGATTTTATTTAAAACTTTAAATGTCATGCATAATTGTGCATTCCTCTGTACCCATTCCTGTTCTTTGCAGGACCTTGGTCTCTTGGACAATGAACTAACTACAGCCAGAGTGCTAGAGACCCTTTCTTTGGAGAATCCTGCAATTTATAACACTTCTCACAGCAACCTTGATTTGGAGGTTAACTTTTATTAGCTTTGAAATATTAGTAGCATAAGCTGTAATACGTGTCTGAAAAGAGAAAAACACCTCAGGCATATAGCTGTGGCTTGTACAAAATAGCTCTATATATTTAATATTGCAATTCCATTGCAGATTACTTTCCTTGAGTTCTTTGAGGCTCTTCTGGGTTGTGCTGAGGTAAAAGCAAAAGATTCAATTAGAACCTCTGAACATTTCCATTCAACAAGTGACCATCCCCCGCTCAGCAAACAGGCTTTATCTCAGGTAACTGACTGCATCCCATTGTTGCTGTAAACTTGAAGCTAATCCAAAGGTCTATACAATGTGTTTTATCAAAATGCTATTTTATTTTAGAATCATATGAGCATCAATGAACACACCTGCTATTTTGTTCTACCACAGTATGAATCACCAACTGAGTCTTCAAACCTAAACATTGTTTCTGGAAATGGCCTTGCAAAAACCCTAGAGGTTGGTCCTGTTCTTTCTGGTAAGATTTAACTTCTTTAATATTCTCCTTCTTAAAACATCTAACAAGTATATATGTCCTACAATTTAACAGCATTAAACCCAAACAATATTCTCCCACTTTGCTGGTCTCCCTCAGGCTTTGTCTATGGTTAGGCATAAAAATCTCACTGCTGCTAAAACACCTGTTCAAACACAACCATGCTCCTCTTCTTATGACTGTAAAAAAAAAAAAACATGAACATTCTGCCATACTTTTAGTATGTCTTCCTCATGATCCCAGTGCTATTATAAAAGACGTCTGGCAAAAAAAAATGGTGCTATTATTACATTTAAAAAACCTAGGTTAAAGTCCTTGAAGCGGTGAGGTATAGCAGCACCTTTACTGAACAGCTGGCAGACCAGTTTAAAAATATTTTAGAATGGTTTTCCAATCATTCTTTTGATTGGCCTTGATGTAAGGTGGCGTCTAATATTCCCCTCCATAATATTTTTTGTGTATCGCTGGCTGACCACAGAGCTAACAAGTAATGATATACTGAGGGATAGGCTCTATACTAGTAAAAAGGGTAAAGACTGAAGGGATTTAGGAGCTGTTTTGTCATGACTCCTCTTCACGAAACCCCAGATTTCCCCGTTCTTAACTCTGGGCTTACTGATTGAAAACTCAAAGGAATAAGAGTTGATGGTGACATAACCACTAATTTCAGCTGATCACAATCAGGTTTGACATTCCTAAGTCTGACTTTAGGTTTCTGCAGACTCCCAAAAGTTGTGTAATGAGCTATTCAGTACTAATGCAGATAAGACTGCTAAAGTTAAAGGTTTACAATTGGTTTAGAAGACTGGAGAAGTAAATGAACAACTTATTCAGTTTTGGAAGAAGATTTTGATCAAGAAATGCAATTTAAAATACCAAATCATCTTTTTGTCACACCACACTAAGCATATTCTGTAATAAAGGTCATATAGCTTTTGGATCTTTATTCGTCTATCGTAATGCCCACATATACAGAAGCTCTGGTCTAAAGACATTAAGGAAATGGAGAAAACCTTTAAATGTTCTTTTAATTTAGGGGCCAAAACTGTTTACCGAAACAACTCTTATTTGCACCTTTATTGCATATTCATCTGTTTTGTACTAGATAATATATATGATGTCTTTGGATTACAAATACAACATCCACTTTCAATTCGTGGTATAAGTCTCTAACATGCATTGATTACATATCTGTTTTACTAAAAATGTGTAATAAAAATATTTATTGAAAAAAAAAAAAAAAAAAGCAAACAAGCACCAACAGTTTTTTCTACATTCCTCAGTTTTCAATGCATTAGTTTGATTGTTAAAACAAAATGTTTGTATATTCCCTATAAACAACCATCATGAATAATGTGTTTTAGTGCTTCTTTTTTGGATGTAAAGCACTTTCTAGAACGGACATAACCTTCCGCAAGGAAAATGGGGACATAAATCAAATGCCTTTTGATGCTTCTTAGAAACCGTGCTATTCAGTAACAGTGTTATTGAGATCTTGTTTTATATAATAGATCAGGAGATTGACTCAACATCTAAGATGGCTACACTAAACAGTGCCGGCAGGGAGACGGAGTCAAACAAAGAGGACTCCAAGCAGTCCAGTATGAACACAGGTACAAGTTCAGTCTTTTAAAAACATACCAAAAACAAAAATAGTGTAGGTCTATATACAGTAGTTACAGTCAGTTAATCAATATGATAAAAAACTTTACTAAGCAGTTTATATTCTGCAGTGGTGATGTGTCATTGTTCAGATCCTGCAGAAGTAGTAAGGCCTGAAGAAGAGTTGGAGCGCTGGATTAAAACAATTGACCAGTTCTTTACACAGACATTCTTTCCTGCTTATGAACACAACCTTCTGTTGAAAGAAGAGATGCAGGAGGAATGGACAAGACAGATCACAAAGAACAGGCTTGCTTTGGAGAAGGCCCAGGGGAATGCCGGGTATTATAAAAAATAGGCTCACATAAGCTTTAAATATGTCCTAGTGCCATATAATTACTCTATAAGGCTACATAATTCTTTGATAGCATTCCTGTCCAACTCAAGTGAGCACAACAAAAAAAGATCAGTGAATATTATTTAATAATATTGGTTTTCTTTTTTCTTAGACTGAGAGAGCAGCGTGAAGCAGAACAAAATGAGAGACGCAAAACAGAGGAAAAAGAAGATGCAGGTGAAGAGAAGGGGAATGTCCCAGATGATAAATCAATGATGAATCGTTCACCTCCTGCACTTGTGACCACAGTAGCCTTCTACACCTCTGATGGCTTGAGGCCACCACCCCCCAAGTAAAATGACATATTGACAAATTACAGACATATTGAAAATATCCAATTTAATTATCAAAACTTTACACTCGGGTATACACATTGAAAGTTTTAACAATAATCCTATTGCTAAATGCAAAACAAGGCAGAAAGGAAGCAATATTATTCTTAATATATCTACGCATACTATTTACTGGAGGGTGGTGTGAACATCATCAGATCTCGGTCACACACTGACTGTCTCACTCTGTCCCTCTGCTCTGGGGTGAAGGGCAGCGGGTTGTCCATCAGCTGAAAGATGAAAACAAAGTCACTAGGAAAGTACAAAACCATAGTTTATATACTTAGGACCAAGTCCCAATAAAAGACAACAGCATCAAAACATTTTCATGCAAATGTTGAAAATGAAGGAAGGATTCCAGGGAAAAGTAAAATCCACCTGTTCAGTCCATGGAGTGAACACCAACTGTGACATTCCAGGGAAAGCTGAGGTGAGAGTGTGAAAGAGAGCATGAGTGTCTGAAGACCACTTGCCTAAGACCACCTCCAAGAAACACCAAAATGTGATCCACAGTACAAATACTGCAAGTACCTGTAGGCGTCATCATTACATCCTGAACAGATTCTTCTGCCTGGAACTGAGGACTCTCCATCTCGGCATCTGCTGCTCCGAGCGAAAACCTCTCGCTGCGCTGCAGAGGTGATATGCTGAGGCGGGCTGTTTGCTGCAAATATCGTTCAAAGTCCAGCTCTTCAATAGGCTGAATAATTTAGAAATACAAAAACAGCAGTTAAAAACAACAAAAAAACATTTAACTTGTGTGAAGTTTTTTTTTTATTTTTATTTTTTTACATTAAACAAAACTAATAAGCTTACCTCAGCATCTAGATTTTCAGTCATTTCAACTGTTGCACAGATGGCAGACCTGGAAGGATTAGGGTGGATTACATTTAATTACAAATTATACATGCCAGTGGACAATCTAGAGTTTGCCCATATTTGACCAGTAGAATGTAATGCTAAGTGGATTTGGTGCTCAAAAGAATGTTTGTCATATTGTGTAATAAATGGAAGAAGCATATGATTTAACATATTTAGCATTCATAATACTTTTGACCAGATATTAGATCACACACACCTAATTTATGGGAGTAGACGCTGAAGCAGGGTGCTTACCTTTCATTGACTGGGTTGATGTCAGAGGGAGCTGGGGAGACGACACAGACTTGTGGTGGTGTGGCACACGTCAAAGGTCTAGAGGGCGCAGAGACCGAGGGCTCCACTATCTCTGCCCGTGGAGATGCTGCTTTAGATGTTGAAGGAGAGAGGGTAAAACCAAATGTATGAGGTTTAAGGGGGGAAGCACCTGGTGCTGGACAGGCTGATGGAGAGTCAGTCAGTTCGGTAAACATAGGCTCTTCTGCTTGCTCTTGTGACAGTGATTCCTGAATACAGCCTTCTGGTTTTGTGTCAGCATCTGTATGCTCAGGTAGACAGACAGGCAGTTTAGCCTCCAACTGACCAGGGGAACTTTGTAGCTTTATCTCTGACTGGATATTAGAGATACAATCACTGGTGTGAAGGTCAGATTGGGTGGGTTCTGTGTGCATGACTCCAGTAGGTGATGCATGAAGACTGGATCTGTGGTGCTCAGGGCTGATCTGAAGGGTTTTAAAGGGGCACTGATGGGGTTCAGCAGGGCGCTGGCGTTGCGGGGTACAGGAATGACATGCAGCTGGGTGTGGTGCTTTAGCATAATTTGGAGTGGACGGTGCAAATTCATTGGAAATTATGGTCATGCGTGGATTAGGAGAGGAATGTGAGACAGCAGATCGCTGTCTGCCCGGAGTGTTGTATTTAGACACAAAGGGAGAAGACTGGGGCAGGGGGTTCGCACCCATTCGAACTCTTGGTGAACCTGTGGGTGGAGAACAAAGTGCAACATTTTATTATACAGCAAACATATTCGGCACACCCACAACACAATCCACCTTTTTGCTCCTAGTTCACCAGGGATTTAGCCTTCTGAGTGATTCAAGGAATGTAGGGAGCTGGGATAAAACATTGAAAAAAAGAAAAAAGTAGAGCATCTGGTGGACAGCAGGTGCTGAGTTTATAAGTTGTCAACATCATACTGCTTTTTGTGATGATCACTTGGATCTTAATAGACTCATACCAGCTACTTTGATTGGACTCTCCACCCGGAAGAAGCCTCCCTGAAACACCACAGTCTGGGCTGCCAGTGGGTTAGCTGGGGCATCAGATGCAGGAGTAGTGTCGTCTGAAGCCACAGCAGCCTTTTCTGCTGCTGCCTTGGCCTTCATGGCAGCCTTTACTGCAGCCAGACGACTCTTTGCAGCTGCACTGGCACCACCCCCTGCTCCAGTCTTCCCTCCTGCCACGGGGGGCTTCTGCAAAAACATTCCCAAATTTAACAATTAGAAAACGATTTGCCACTCATAGGCCTAAACTTTGGTTTTACCCTCAGCTCCTTATGACTCACTTAAATAAATCAAATATGTGAGAATGTCAGATGTTACTCTACCTACCTTGACCACCTTTTTTTGCTTGGTGACAGGCTTAGCTTCCTCTTGCCATCCTCTGGCCTCCGCTTCTTTCAAGGCATTGAACTTCTTATTAACATCCTCCACCTAAACGGAGGGAAAGTGATCAAAGATTGATCTTTTTAAAAAAAATTCCCTGAAAATCTGAAATTAGGAGACCATAGCATTCACATCTTATACAGAATGGCACACAGCATTGTAGACGCTTAGACTTGTGAATTTGCATGTAATCACCTGAAAGTAGACCATGTCCCAAAATCCTTGCAAGTCTGAACAGGTAGTAATTTTCTCCCCTCGTCCCAGGTCACAGTCGTCCACCAGACCGTTGAACTGGCCAAAGCGCTCCTTCATCAGCAGCCTGGCCTGGCCGACTGCTGTGCGCATGCGGTCACGCACTGGAGAGAAGCACACTGTGAACATCTGCTCTTTGCCATTGGTTATACTAGCAACATGCAAAATTACAAAAGCGGTCTTCAGACCCTGCACATGTATTGAGTGGGTTTGACTATATTTGAAGTAGAATTTAAGTAAAACGTTTAACAGAACGCTTACTTTCTTCAGGTATAGAAGGATCATCAAATCGCAGTTCCCATAACTCTGACAGTCTGGTTAACCTTTCTGTCTCATCAGCCATCACTGTCCTGCAATTTACATTGAGTTGGATGTTTAACAAAAAAACAAAAACAACAACAAAACAAGAACAAAAGTGGGATTGCTTTTACCTGAAATGGGACACATCGTGCTGAGGTTCCACAGGGGCAGGAGGCGGGGGAGAAGATGCAGGCGGCACGGTAGAAGATGCAGGCGGCGAGGGAGCGCAAGAGCTATGGGCTGGCACAGGATTGGACAAGCAGAAAGGAGGTGAAGAAGGTGAAGCGGCAGTAACAAAAGTGTCAGATGGTGGGGAAGCTGACTCAGTCTTGGTTTCAAAACAGAAGCTAGAAAAGTAAAAGAGAGTTCATTAGAATATTTCCAAAATGTGAACATTAGGAACAGATTTTAGAATCTTTAGAAATTTATCTGCCATATTCCATAAAGTGATTGTGCTACAATCATTCATCTACCCAAATTCCTTGAAATTATTGGTGAAAAAAAAAGATTTTAATTTAAGCCCAGACTACAGCCATAATATAATGTGTTTCTAAAGACCGGAATAAGATGTACCTAGGTGAGAGGAAGGCATCAGCAGAACGAGGAGAGAGAGGTGCAGGCTGGAAGGCTCTTAGACCACTAGGGGGCTGGAACACAAAACCTTGGGGAGCAAACGAAGTTGGAGTCACCTTGGGTTCTTCCACCACCTTCTCCTTCACTGGTGACTGATTCACTGTAGGAGCTTTCTCTTCAGCAGGCTGGTGAAACACACCCCTCATATTTACCAACATTATTTCAAAGCAGTAGATTATGATGACATCACAGGTACGACATTACAAAGACCATTCCAGCAATTAGTCACACAAGGCCACAGGTTTGCTTACCTTGTTTTCAACAATCGGCACAGATGTGGCATCACCTGCAGAGAAAATGATATCTTGCTTATACATATCCATACACACACACACACACACACACACACACACACACACACACACACACACACACACACACACACACACACACACACACACACACACACACACACACATCTTTCACCCCAAGTGCCTTTGTTACATTAATAAAATGTAAATACATTGTTGTATTATTATTATTATTATTTAAATATACACCTATTCAAAGATATAGCTTGAAAGGTAAGGTTTTGTTACAACTGCATAAAAATGACATGTATATAGCATACTTAAATTTATTAAAAATACAATCACTGATTGTGTATACCCTGCATAGGTTTTCCTCTGCCTGCTGGGGGCGCTGTTGGTTGCCTGTTTGCCAATCTCGTTTTGGGAGCCCGGAGATCTAACACTACAACAAAAATTTAAGTGAAAATAAGCTTACATGCATCACTGATGAACAGGCTTCAGGTAAACAGAAAAAGAGTTTAAGTGCACCTGAAGCAGGATTAACCACAGATTTGGCTGGAACTGCCAATGCTGCAGTTTTAGCAGATGATCGTGTGGTTGGACACCTGGCAGCTGGCTCAACTGTGAATGACATGAGATCAGGTGTGTTCATAAATGCCTGCTCAGTAGGGGTGTAAGAATGCATTGTGAAACTAAGATACTGAGATGTAAAACTGAGAGTGCGCATCATGAAGGTGCAAGAGTGCATTGTGGAGTACAAACATTCTAATAATTATGCCGTCTAATGCAACTGCTTTTGGTAAAAGTATTCATAAAGGACCAGCATCAATCAACCCCTCACTTCAGCACTGCCTCCCAACTCCAGTTTCATTAGAATGTTGCACAGCGAAAACAATCATCAATTTTCATATTTTTTGTTTAAAATATCATAAGAAATGTGGAACCACTACTGTGCCTTCAATTGAATAGCTGAGCTGATTATTATGTTACAACAATACTGCTCAAACATACACAATAAATAACCAGCTTTTAGCCAAAAGAAATATTATAAATGTTCTCAAAGACAGTTTACCTGCAGCAGTTCTGCTTCTGCCATTTGCTATGGCTGATGGCTTGTTAGCTCTCACATTGTGTGCTTGCTCAACAGCTGAACACAATAAGTAGATCAGGATTACTGACTTCAGTTATGCAATTTTAATATACAATTAAATGTTCGTACACTAAACTGTGAGAGCAGAAACCTAAAAGCAGACAAACAAAATCAAAGACAGAATTTACATACCTTTCCTTGGCACAGCTTGTCTCTCAGTGGGTAGCTGTGTTAGAAAAGGAGAAGACCTGCATTAACATATATCCATGTGCACTCATGTTCAAGTTAGGCAGTAATTTCAAAATGTGTGCCTTATTAAATCATCCAGATGCAAGTTAGGTCATTTAAAGTCTTTTGATGTGAAGTACACCAGTCTGGAGAAACATACAGAGTCAGAATAGTTCACAGTGGTGGTGACAGGAACCCAACATATTAAAATGCATTAACTCTAAACAGAATGGTTCTGAATATACTGTCTGTTTCTTAAGAGACAGTTTTGGTCTAAAACATTAATGCCACGTACCGGAAGGATACATGCAAGGCATTTAAAAGCAAAGCAATGCCCAAAAGAGAGTTTCTAGGATCTTTCACTACAATGCCATTATCAGCTTTACATGTGCTCCGAGTTGTTTATGATGTAGCAAATAAAACTGTTATTTGCACCATAATGTTCTAGTCACAACCAACTACGGTAAAGAAATCTGAATCTGTAAGTTGTCTACAGTTAACCATTTAACATAAAAGCACTGAATGGCTTTGTTTCATCAAACATTATGATATGAAAATCCCCTTTAACACACAAATGTACCTTTGGCTGTTGCTTCATCGAACGGGTCACTCTAGTAGAGTGCATGCTGTCTGTGCTCTAAAAAGACAATCTGAACTCAGTATTGGAGTGGGGGTGTGGGCATATATACAGCATAGTTTCACATTATCTTGTTTCAAAATATTATATCAATGTATAGACGCTTATGGGTATTATATAAATGTTAAGGAAGACTATTTATTTTGCTGCAATAAAAAAAAAAACCCTGTTAATCATTATGATCCTAACGCTCTGGGTCCATAATTCAAATACACAAAGTAAAACTGTTTAGTCTGCTCACCTTGGCTGCGCTCAGCACAACAGGGTTCAAAGGCAGATAGCCCTGTGGCTGTGGGCGGTAGAGGCCGACCTTAAACACACCTTTCTTCTCCTTCTCCCGCTTCTCTTTCTCCTTCTGCAGTGCTTTATTCTCTTTGAAACGTTCAAGCAACTTTTTCCTCTCTTCTGCAGCACTCCTACCTGGTCATTAATGAGAATCTGGAGTTATTGCTTGCACTCTACACCTACATGTGCAACTACATTTCTAAACTGGGCTGTTAACATGTTAGGACAGCTAGAATTCAAACCAGAACAGTGCTGTGCTAAAGGGACATGCGTGCTAAGGGAGAGAGGGAGAGAGAACAATGAGTTTACTTTTATCTTCCTTTGTTTTGCATTTGGTCCCATGGGCATGGACCACTGACTTCTCAAGGGTCGATGCATCCATTGAGAGCTCCAGCTCTGGGAGCTGGTCCAGGTGTCTGCGCAGGTTCTGCATCTTCTCCCTGTTCTCTTTCTGGGTTTGAGATCGTCGTCTGGACATCTTTACTCGTATCATAGAGACACTGCTGTCTCGCTTGTACAGATGTGCAAAGCGAGAGTCCATACTGCAAAGGGACAATTTCTATTAATTTTTTTATTATTAAAGTGTACATTATAAAAAAATTAAGTGTTTTAAGCGGTTAGAGTTAACCTAATAACACTTGTTTGATGTCAAAATCAGTCCTTTAGGGCGGTCTCACCTCTACATTCAAGGGTAAAGCCTCAAGCCAGATATTTTGGTAATCTTAGCCCAAAGAGATTAATCATATTATAAAATATAGATAATAATGGCAATTAAATATCATAATCGCAATAACAAAGCGCTAGCTGCACATTATGTCAACTAAACTGATTTAGACAGACCAGAGACCACGGGGGTGGGGTGGGGGG
The DNA here is from genome assembly GCA_024036415.1 of Prochilodus magdalenae. NCBI lineage: Eukaryota > Metazoa > Chordata > Actinopteri > Characiformes > Prochilodontidae > Prochilodus > Prochilodus magdalenae. The sequence goes on along the minus strand of JAMWET010005904.1, from coordinate 294,590 downwards.
GGGGGTGGGAGGAGATACATTATTGTATCTCTGTATTATTGCCTAGTAGGCAATAATTGTTAAATCAATGTTCATTCCTAATTTTCTAAACAAATTTAGTATTTATGATGTACACAAATTCATTCAAAATGGTTTGACGTGAACTAACTGATTGGAGAGAAACTTAAAGAACTTTACAGTAGTGTGTGGTGGTGGGTAAACCAGGGGCTAACGATCTCTACAACACTTGTATAATCATTTTCTTGACTATTCAGAACCACCAGTTAACCTGTGTTCTCTGAGTTTCTATATGCAATTTTGATTGTAAAAAAGTCAGAAATCTAAAAACAAACCCTTTGGGTACCATCTTGCCCAACTGCAACTCCCTGTGTGTACCCTTCCACCATTACCTAAAGGTTTAAAAGACATGTACAGCCATTCTCAAACTACCACAAAAAAGTGGCAGACTCATAAACCATATCCCTATCCATTTCGTGTCAAAACGATTAGTGGAGAGATTTTAGTGATGTTAAACTCATCGGGTTCCTATTACCACCGCAGTAAACAATACTGACTCGGCAAGTTTACCTAGAACAGAACACCGCACCCTAACCCTAGCCATTTTTATTGGTTTTGTTAATGATTTAATAAAGCAGAAACTGCTGAAGGCTGGAGTTCTTCTGTAAACGTTAAATTAATTTACTTCAAACAGAATCTTAATGTTAGAGCTGAAAATATGAGCCATTATGGAGCTATCGCTGGTTTTACCTACATTTCCGCCTTCTTCGGCATTTAAGTACCTGAAGTTTATCAATCTGCCATTTTGAGTATCACTTTTACAACCGATCTGGATGTCATACATTTGTGAAGTATTCTTACCTGTAACGCGTATCTTGCCCGTATTAAAATCCCTGTAATAGAATAAGATCTGTTTGTAATCCACAGTAAACAGCGTTAACTGAGCGCCACTCGGGTTTGAAAACTCAGTCCTGTAGTGTGATTCGCTGATCGTAAACAGGAAGTGTGCGCTGATTGGTTATTTTTCCTTGAACGTTGCCTCCAACGTTCTCTGGTCTGAACAATCTTTGTATGGAGGACCGGATCTGCCAAAAAAAATAAAATAAAATAAAATATATATATATATATATATATATATATATATATATATATATATATATATATATATATATATATATATATATATATATATATATATATATAAAACTAAATAAAATTAAAATTTAAATATAAATTTGTATATATTGCTTACTTTGATTTTTCTTGCACTTATATATTCCTCATTTTATTTATTCTTTTACTGTTTATTAATGTTTTACTAACATCTCCCTTCATTTTATATATAATTTCTGCATATATCTTATTTAAACATGGTTATTTTAAAATCTATTTATTTAATACATATTATTTTTACATAATATATTATTTATTAAACATTTCATAATTTATATATTTTTAATTAATTGATTTATTTCTGTTTTTCTTTTTTCATACGATAATGAGGAGGCGTGTTTTTCATGTTCAGGCTTAGCAATCAAGTGCAGGATGACAGGAGCTGATTTGATTTAATTTAAAATAAAAATGGTCATTAAGTAACCCAAATAACAAAATAAATACACATTACACATTTAAGTTTATATATATAAACGTGTGAGTAGTATAGGAACTGCTTGGCCATTAGATGCTCATTCAAACCTAATATCCAAAAGTGAGACTGATCTGTTCATTCATAATTGGTAGACTTCTCTGGGTGAATTATCAAAAGACTCTCAAGCTAAAGTTTGACAATTAAACACAGCTCTTATAAATAACAAGTTACAAGCATTGAAAACACCATCTAGAATACTAGATATAAATATTCTTTAGTTTATCTGGCACAGTTTTGATACTGTTAAACTTTAATTAAATATAACGAATAGAACTTAAATGTAACTTATATAAACTTATATATAACTTATGTCACCAAAACATGAGACAGTTCAAAAGAGCTAATATTACTGATTATTGACTACTAATTTTTTTTTTTTATTTTCTTGAGACTGGTAAATCTCGCTCAAATGCAAATCTAAAATAGATTTGTAAAACAGGTTGATGAGTCAAAAGCCAAAGCAGGTAAAAAGCCTTTTTCCCCTTGAGAGGCAAACGCATGAGAGTACTGCACTGCTCATATGTTAATCATGCTAATTGCTCCTGTGTTAATTTGCATATAAGTTCTTCCCAACAGCGCAAAGTGTCAACAAACTTTCAGTAATTAGCGCCTTGTTTAGTAAATCTCCTCATATGTCTCAACTATTATCCAGCAAATTGATTCTCCAACCATCAAAAAGCAGCCTTTTCTCTGCAGGATATACTTATAAAACGTTAACATGGATACCAATGTCCTTTCTTAATGCTATAAAATATATAATATGCTCTTATACTACACTGCTCTAAAAAAGAAAGGGAGCACTTTGAAAACACATCAGATCTCAATGGGGAAAAAAAACATGCAGAATATCTTTCCTAATATATAGTGTGGGTAATGTGTTAGGAACGAAAGGATGCCACATCGTTTGATGGAATGAAATTGATCACCCTACCGACGATTGAATTCAAAGACACCCTGAAAATCAAAGCAAAAAAATGATGCAGCAGGCTCGTCCATTTAACCCAAATTCCATTGCAGCAACTCAAAATGGTACTTAGTAGTTTGTATGGACCCCACACGCTCCTAATGAGACGACGGATGGTGCCCTGGGGGATCTCCTCCCAGATCTGGACCAGGGCATCACTGAGCTCCTGGACAGTCTGAAGTGCAACCTGGTGGCGTCGCATGGACCGAAACATAATGCCCCAGAGGTGCTCTATAGGATTTAGGTCAGGCGAGCTGGTGGGCCAGTCAATGGTATCAATTCCTTCCTGCTCCAAGAACTGCCTGCATACTCTCGCCATATGAGGCTGGGCATTGAACCCAGGACCCACTGCACCAGCGTAGGGTCTGACAACGGGTCAAAGGATTTCATCCTGATACCTAATAGCAGTCAGGGTGCCGTTGTCTAGCCTGTAGAGGTCTGTGCGTCCTTCCAGGGATATGCTTCCCTAGACCATCACTGGCCCACCACCAAACCAGTCATGCTGAATGATGTTGCAGGCAGCATAGCATTCTCCACAGCTTCTCCAGAGCCTGTCACGTCTGTCACATGTGCTCAGGTAAAACATGCTCTCGTCTGTGAAAAGCAAAAGCCGCTTGTGGCGGATCAGCCAATTCTGGTGTTCTGTGGCAAATGGCAAATGAGCTCTATGGTGCTGGCCACTGAGCACAGGACGTCAGGCCCTCAGGCTGCCCTCATGAGGCCTGTTTCTGATTGTTTGGTCAGACACATTCACAGCAGTAGGGCTCTGGCAGTGCTCATCTTGTTCCTCCTTGAACAAAAGAGCAGATACCAGTCCAGCTGAGGGGTTAAGAACCTAGTAGTGAGGCTGACCCAAGTCAACTGCAGAACTAGTATGGGGAAAAGAGGTTGAACTTATGAATTTATTTAAGTTTTATGGATATGGAAATGTCCAGCCTTGTGTCACTCATCATAGACCAGAGTAAAACTTCCTGTTCTTTACATCACAAAAATGACTTTTTTTTTTTTTTTGCCACTTAGTTTTACATGGCCTTTGTGGACGTTTTGGTTAGTTTTGAAACTGGCATTATTTGCATACCATGGCTGTGCCTGAAATGTAAAAATGTGGAAGGTTCACAGTCATATCCGAATCAAATGACAGTATAAAACGCTGATTGCTGATCTTCCTGAATGATGCTTGATGATGTATCCTTCACTGTCTTACCCATCCCACAATGCTGTACAATATAGTTAAAAAACACCAGGAAGAGAACCAACACACGGCACAATGCTACCTTACAAGGCATTCACTTATAAGGCAGCACAGGCAGCAAGGTCTTCGGACAAGGTCTACAGCTGCCTTCAGTTCTTATGACAAAACGCCCTTTGAAGAAAACAGAAAAAATGTCAATTTTCTGTGGAAAAATGAGCCTTAAATCTAGCCAGACTTAGTTAATGTGTGTCAGTTTAATGTTGTGGCTTAAAAGGAAGCAGAACAGGGTGAATGGCAATGACAGGTGAAAAAAAAAACAACAGCTGACTGGTAAACATTTCAATATTATAGATTTTTTTATATGTACAAACATCAGTAAAATTTTGATTTTACAATTAATTACAAGAACGCAGTCACATTTCTTATATAGATTAAATAAAAATCTTAAAAAATTGCATAATAAGAAAATTAATTTTTACAATGCAATTATTGCATTACACTGATGCTGTCATTAAAACATGAACAGCTGACAGTCTTTAGTGTAGTCCTATCCCTCTCGATCTCGTATTGTCCTCAGTCCAAGAAGAAAATGTTATTGAACTGTGTTGCACATAGTCTTTTCACCTCCTCTGTAAAGCAAATAAAGTAAAAAAGATAGCATAAGTCACGAAAAGTCCAATGAACCATTACTTCCCATTCTTTCAGTCAGTGCATTATTACATACCATTCACTTCAATCAAGTTGGCATTCTTCTGGTTCAAAATGACATACAGTTCCCTCTGATCTGACTTCTTGCCCACAACCCAGTAATCAGTCATCGCTTTTACAATGATCTCCTCGTCTTCATCAACCCTGAAAGATAAGAGAGGACAAGTTGGTACATAATACTTTATATTATGCAGTATTATGCTTTATATATACAAACAGTAATTTCTATGAAGGTGCTCTGTTTTTCTGTTTCAAGTGCTGGGGCCACTAGCATTATGTGGATGCTAAGAGTCGAGCACTGGAACTGCTCTGTTGTCAGCCAACACCACAAAATGAGGTAATATATTAACAGATACATAATTTTCTTGAATTATATTAACATAAAGCTGGCTGTCCTAAAATGGGCAGTTTAGTTCAGTTTGTTGGTGGGTTTGTTTACAGCAGCCCAAGTTGACACATTTGACATGTTTACATATAACCATAGACACATGTTAAAGCGTCCTAAATCTACCCTTCCAGTACAGTTAGCTTGAACTGCATAATTCTGCAACAGCATAAACAGCTTTGTCAATCAGATATCTTACTGGGATGAGGCATTTGTTTGTTTCTCCACTACAATGTACTGTAATGAACAGAGATGATGTGTACCGTGCAAAATCACAGTTGATGTCCCCAAGGATCTTCATAAGGTCAGGGTGGACAGAGGTGAGGGACACACTGGCTGTCTTGCGCATGTGGATAGTGCTCTTCTCAGCCAGGTTCATGTGGTTGAAGTAAATGAACTTAAACTGAGGTTCCTTTTCTGGCCTAGCCATACAAAAACAAAACATAGTTAATTTGGAATATTCAAATAAATATACACTGTCCTGCCCTGATAGCAACAGATTCACTAAACTACAGCAGACTTCTTTAAGTTTCAGGAAGGCTCTGAATTTGTACTCACCCTGATATCCTCCGGTTGATGTTGTACTGTTCACAGATGTCCGAGGCTAAAAGGGTCAGCTGAGGACCAACCAAAGCATCCAGCTGCTCACAAAACTCCTGAGTCAATTCCACTGATGCTGTGAACAAGATTAAAATAAAAATTGGAGAAGTTAATTTCTTATAATATTGCAAAAAAGCAGAAAAACTTTTCTTTAGAATAAAACTCACCATTTATCATGAAGCATACAGCTGCACTCATTGCCTGTAAAAGAGATCATGGAGTAGTCTGCAAACTTTCAGAAACATGCTGAATCTTCAACAGTGTTTTTTTTTTTTTTTTTTTTTCCATATGTCATGTAAAAGAAAGTGACTGTATGCTATGATATCAATTTACACAATGTTTGAATAACAGAGTGGTTTATTATGAAAGGTTCGTATTAAAAATGTATTACATTAAATTGTGTTCAGATATCATTATCAAATTTACATATAAAACTTCAGAAGACACAAGACAAATATAGGTTCAAAAATAAATCGGCTAAAACTGTGTTGGAGAAAGCGCAACTTCGGGTTTCTATCACCACCACCCAAAAAAGAAAAAAAAGGGGGGTTTTCTATAATGAAGTATTTTAAACAGCTCTGTATGGCCGTTATTTACATCTTATTGATTCAATTAATATTATTATAAAATAAGAAATCTTTTAAAAATCTGTTTAATAATTTTTATGTATCAAATTGACATTAACATAATAACATTATAATACTACACAATGTAAGATGACACAAATTTGTTGTTGTTGCTGCTGCAGGCTGTAGATAAACTAGTCAAAATGATGTGCCAAAGTCACAGAGTAAGACAAAAATAGGGTTTAAACAAAACATAAAATTATTATAATGTTGTTATATCTGGTACAGTCAACCAACAAATGATAATTTCCCTGTTGATCTTACCTTGTAAACTATTAAATGGAGCTCCTCATAACTGTCCTCCATGTTCACAAATATTCTTGGAAATCTAAATTTCGCTTCTGGATCTTTCAAGTTGGCTGGTCCAGTTAAAAATCTAGTTATACAAGAGCATAAAGACAAAGAAACAAAGCATCAAAACATTATAGCCTGGTGACACTTCACTGCAAAATTCACAAAACATCTAAATACAAGTACAAATATAGCCGCAAGTGGCGATCTCAGGGAGCCAAGCAATCTCAGCATGGACAGACCGCATGGCTAAGTCGGACTTTATCCGTTACTGGTCTTATGGCTCCATCTAGTGGTCAAAAAAGGACGTGTACAACAAAACCAGATGAAGATAAGCTCACAATGAATGCAGCTGTATAGAGGCCCACAAAGGGCTAAATCAAGTCTATATTTAGACTCATGGTCTGATGTTCAGTCTAAGCTAATTTTTAGACATGTATCCCAAGTTTGATCACAATCGGCAATCCGTGATATAATTATAATCACTTATGTCAGAAACCTTTAAAAAGGAAGTGACTGAAAACACCTCTCATGACTTTCTAGCACACAGCCAGGGTAACATTCGACCTGTAAATACCTTAGATTTAAAGGAAGGCAATGGATTCAGTACAGCCTGGTCACACTTATTAAATCACACGCTGGAACCATTTAGCGCAACAAAGCCAGCATTTACTGTTAAATATTTAATTTCAGACTGCTTAGATTGGTTCTAGATCAATCAAGATAAAGAAAATAAAATTACGGGCTGTGTTTAATAAGAAAGGCTCAGGCAGTTTTCACTCATGTTACTTGGCAGCATGTCATTCATTGTCATTTGGCTCCATCTAGTGGTCAAAAAAAGGAAGTGCTTGCCCAGGAGATTAAGCAATGCATTTAGTGAAAGTCCTGCTCTGTAGTGACCCACTGAGACCTATTCATGCCAAAATTTGAAGGAATGCTCTGTTTATCGGTCTATTCACGTTTGTAGACATGTAAGTTTGATTTCAACTGGTCTATCTTTGATATAATTATAGCTCCTTGTGTCAGAAAACCCATGACGCACTTACTGATTTATGTACTGCAGGGAGGATTTAAGAAAATGTGAATGTTTTAAATATAATTATTTACTTTGAGACTCCACTAAATCATTCTAGACCAGTTTTGAGACGATATCATGAAAACTCAGAGACTAGTTCGTTAATTGGCTTGCTAATACTTTATATAATTGCAGAAAAACTAAAAAGATTTCTAACAGACTTGTATTGGGAGAGTTGTTAAACTAAGTGCACTGCATCACCTGAATGTAATTTTATTGCCACACACTAAAAGTATTTGGACATAAACACAATTTTTCTAAAACAGCACCACCTAGCGGCCAATTGACATCAAATTTAATAGGCTATTACAGAATGTCTGCATGTACAGACTATTTAAGTTTCGTGATGATTGGCCTATGTTTAGCCAGACAAAACCAAGTTTAATGCTAATTACGACCATATTTTTTCAATTATCATAATGTCCATAATATATCCTTCGTAGAGTAGCACAAAGAAGCAGCATGCAAAGTTTTAGCTTAATTGAGTGTACAGTAGCTGAGAAACATTATTTTGTCTGTTATAGCACCCCCTATTGACTAATTACACCCAAATTAAATGGCCGTCCCCAAATTTAAGTGTTCAACCAACCTCTGAAGTTTGGTGAGAATTGACTTCAGCATTCCAGATTTATAAGCAATTTAGTAAATTTAGCTCCACGTGCAGGTGCTTAATTGGCCTGTGGCAGCCATACTGTTGACAAATATGCAAACATCTTATATGATTCTGTACCTCCAGACTCAGACGAACATTTTGACACCTATATTGATGGGGTATCATGAACATCCTCGGACTACTTCAACTTAATTAGTTTCATACATTTTGCAAAAAATGGTGCAGCCAAAGTGGGCGGAGCTATGAAGTTGCAGCAGGGTGTTGTTTCAGAATTCTTTACCCATTAAGAATCAGAAAGAATTTTGGCTCTATGTCTCATGGTTCAGGAGATATTTGACAAAACGCAAAGGCTTGTGCTATAGCGCCACCATCAGGCCAATCTGCACCATTTCTGGTGTGTGGCTAGATCTTTGTACAAAATATCTTCACAACAAATTTGGTGTCTGGATGGCTTAAGATGGCTGCTCTAAAACAACTTCTAGGTCAAAACTCAAGCGGAATAAAAATAAGAAAAATCTCAGCAAAAACAATAGGGTTCCAGCACCTTCGGAGCTTGGCCCCCTAAAAATATTTCACTGCATGCAATTTGCACCCACATATAGATAATCTATGCATCAGTTCAGTGTCTCTGTACAGCCATTTCTGTATGGTTAATTTGCTTGTTTGTACTTATTACGTATACATATTATGCCATGTCACTAGTATGTGTGCACTCAGATATTTATGCACCAGAAGTTATACTGTATGGGCAAATATAGTGACAAAGCTTAATTTAATTAGTAAAGAAAAATGCCCCAAAACCGTACTAATGTACAGATGGCACTAATGCCCAGTTTCCTTTTCATGCAGATGTATAAAAAACAAATACAGTATTAGAGTTCAGTACAAGTATTCCTGATGATGCATGGCTATTCTTTTTTAGTTCTAGGCAGAAAAAATTGAAATAAATTGTTATTCAATTTTCAATTGCAAAGGAAACAAATAAATGAATAAATAAATAAATAAGCCTACAGCATAAAGTATATGGATCTATATTTATCAGTACACTCTTATTTGGTGTATCCTACCAATTAAAACAAAAGACCATCCTAAAACCTGCAAGATATAGCAATGTTCTCCCAACAAAAGGAGACACTGACATTCACACAAGCAACTACACAGCTGCCTTTTCATGTACATCTAAAATAGCTAGTAGATAGTAGATAGATATAAAAGCAGATATTTCTAACGAGATCACATAAGATATTCCACTTATTAAAGTTTTCATCTTGGTGAGAGGGAAGAGACTTTACTGAAAAACAAAAACAGACAAAAAAAAAAAAAGAGAGAATTTTAACTAGAACATCAAAACTGAACACCTAAGATGTAGTGTAATGCTTGATGGACTAATGATTCTAAATTTCTAATCAGGTTTACTTCTGTCGCATACAGAAAATGTGGCCAACATCTAAGACTAAACTCGGGAAATAAGCTTGTGTCCCCGAAGAATGATAATAAGCGCAAAGGGTCATTTAGTCTGTGAGGCTTATGTTTAATTTTTTTATTTGTAATTAGTTGCAGTTTGACTGGAAATTAAATTAATTAAAGAATGTCCCTATGCATAGTATTATAAATAAGCACAATAACACATAACTAAATAACGCTTTAATATAGAACCTAGAGAATAACTCCTTTTCTCAGATACTGGCCTGATGTTTGCTGAGAATTGACACTACTGACCTGTAATCACCTTGTGGCCAGATGGCTTCCTAGAGGAAATGTTCTATTCACTGATTATTAGTCTGTGAGTGTATGTGTGGCTAACTAACCCTCAAGCTACATTATCCTCATTGCCACCCTCAGGGGTCGACTTTGGCTTTAGCAGGTAGGGTCCTCTTTCCTCCCAGTCTCACCTGACACCTTGGACCCGGTTCATGTTGTGTTTGTGTACATGGTGTGCTTCTGCAGCACGCAATCAACCACTACTGTTTTGCTAAATTTAAATGTACACAGCTTTACCCTCATCCCAAGTGTCGTCAATTAGCCAGCACAAGTTTGGCATCCGTAGGGCTAGCAACTATTCTAATTAGTAATTGCAATTAATCTCAAATTTGGCATCTGTCTGCAGTAGGGCTATCAAACGATTCAAATAATTCCCTGCAATTAGTCTTAGCTATTGGCAATTTCAAAAAACACAGTTAGACTTCAGAATGGAACACAGCTGGGCTTCAGAGTGGTACCAGGGTGATTTGAGAGGTCAAACTAGGGAAAAAAGTTAACAGTGGGTTATAATAAGGTTTAAGTGATTTTCTTGTATAAAAAAATATATATTTTTATGTTTTTATAAATTATTTTACATCATCATTTTCCAACCTCTTTTTATGACTTCTTGAATTTGAAAAGCTAATTTTGCTACTGTGTCATCTGGAAGCTTTATTATTTAATATGCTAACATGGAAGTGTATACCCCATCAAGTAGCATCTTCCAAACTGCATGTTCATTTCATCATGTGTCTCATGCTTGGTACCAATATTAGCCCTGTAGCTCCAGCACAAAACTAAAAAAGTAAATTTTACTTTAATCAGACTGCTTTATGAGAGTCAATGCTGTGACAGGCCTATGCTCACCTACTTTTAGTATAGCGCAACACACACTGTGCTTGCACACCTGCTGATCTATAATCCAGCATTACTTAAAGAAATTAACTGGGACACTTCTGTGTGTGGGCAGTTCAATTACTCCTCAGATACCTGATCATTGTCAGTCTATCTCAGTTGAACTTCACTGTCCAAACCCAGTGACCTTGACAGCTCAAGCCAACATAAGCAAATCAAAAGATCAGTGCTGGAAAGACAGCTCCACTTACCTCCCATAATGCAGTAGATTCCCTGCTACCTCTGGCCTCAGAGGAGAGTCCCTGCCTGCAAGCTGCAACACCAAACACATAAACATACAGTTACTGACACCTGACACTGTATTACAATTCAGCAGACAATCCACTAAAGTGGTGATCCTTAATGCTGCACTTGGTCATGCACAGTTTCAGGTATTCCTTTACTCAACAAACCTGATCCAGCTCATCAATTGATCATCGAGCTCATCAGGAGCCGAATCCTGATGTGGTAGCCCGAGAAACAGTTGAAAATGTTCAGTGCTGGGGTCATTAGCAGGATTAACAGGTTATATGGTCTTTGTTCAGGTTTTAAAAAAAAAAAGTTAGAACTGACAAACAGTTCACACAAGTACTATGACTTTCTAAACAAAGCCTGTTGTTTTTGTTGTTAATAGTTAATACTTTTTATAATGCATGTAGTGTTTTAGAAACACCAACATCAACAATATAGTCCAAAATACTTTTTAAGTGCATTGCAATATCAGTAATATATCTTTAATTGCCCACCCCAACATTCCACTGCTATTAGTACCAGAGGGGGACTCTCAAAGATGCAAATTATCTACTACTGTCATTATATCTTAATTAGCATAATACTAAGTGTTTTTTAATCGCATACAACTGCTTAATACCCACCTCCAAAAAACAACAATGTAATGGTGTATGAGTGTACATGATGATCTGAAATGTCTGTACCTCAGGTTCGGTGTGTCTCGGGAACAGTGAAGTTGTTAGGTATTTGTAAAGAATGCGCATGTCATCCTGTTCCAGTCCACTCCTACAAGAGTATAACATCTGAATTAGCACAGTGGCCTATTATAGAAAAATATTATAAATATATTATATTATGCATCTTATGTCTGTGTCTTGAGGCCTTCTACAACTGTCACTGACAAAGATCAGATGTACATTTCATGATAAAAATTGTGCCATGCCATATTTTAGACTTATTTATACACTACTTTATCCGGTAGTGAGAAGTAAGTAGCTCTTGTTTCAGAGTAATCAGGCTAGTAGACTAGGCTAAGCTAGTAAGAGTACAGATGACAAATCCGGGGAAGGACAGGACTGCCTGATCGCAGGCAGTGAACCTCTTAAAAGAGTTAAGAGTAAAACAAATTTGGATAAAACTGAGACTTAATCCCTTGACCATATATTACATACAACGGTGAAGTCTGAAGTTTTGGAACTTTCCACACGTAAACAGGTAAAAGGTGATGCTACTGGGTAGAAAACCAGTATTCAAGGGTCTGCTGCTAATTTATAGAAAACCAATATGAACAAAAGTTCAATAGCTTCAGAATCTGAGAAGTGGTTCCCAAACTGTAAAAATATCCTGATGTTTGATGTTTACACCAACATTCCATTAGTTGGATGCACAATAACAGAGACATTTCTCTGGTACAGACAACACAATTGGCTCTGCACTCCAACTGCTGAATAAGAGAACCCCCCCCCCCCCGATGCTCAGTGGATCTCTGAAATAAAGTTAAATCTAAAATCAATCTAAAGCAAAAGGACAGCACCTCTGGCATATATGCATCAGTGATGTTTTGATGGGATCTTTATTTCTTATTAAATAACCGTGCAAAATCTACTTTTTTACAAAACCTACAAGTCCTGACAGCACAGAGAACAAACTTCAACAAAATATTTAAAATCTATCCTTATCCTGTTTTTTTTTCCTAAACAAAAGCTGCAAAAGTGCAAAACACTGTTCTTTAACGTAATGTCTACAAAGCACACAACCTGCTCATCTGTGTAGACTGTGGTAGTTATTTAGGGTTATTGTTATATTAGGGTTAGAGTTACTGTTACTACACAGATAACCTATGGCACATCTTAAATACTTTTGATTTTACAGTCACAGAGTGCCTCACACATGCATACGTGCCCTCATGTAGACCAATACGCACTGAACACATGATTTATTCAGTATTATTCTGTGTGAAGTCAGATAAAAAAAAAAACAAAAAAAACAAAACAAAACAAAAAACACCACCGACTTTTCTGGGCTATAGCTCATCTGAGATCAAGTACTGTAAAGTGGAAACATGTGTTGTGGTCTGACTGCAAATACAATAATTAACACTGTGTTTTCTGCAAAAAGTAGGATCATCATGAGAAACCATGTGAAAGTACCATTATTACTGAGGGGTACATACATTTTCCAGAGTAATATATACAGCCAGCCAGAAAATGTCTTTTTGTCAGGGTTATGCCTGTATGTTCAGCAAGACAATGCAAAGCCACATTCAGCATGTGTTACAACAGAGTAACGTGTTACTTCAGAGTAAGATTGCAGATGGCTTAACTGGGCTTTCAGCAATCCAAAACTGTCTCCCGGAAATGCTTAGCACATTACGAACCAAAACATACAAAACAGAAAATCAGGGCTGTTAATAAATGTATAATAAGCAAGGGAAAATCCACTTCCAAAAACTACAAAAACTGGCAAACTCTGGTTTCAAATGATTTCTGATCACTGTTAAAAGGAAAGGTGATGTAACGCACTTTAACACTGTCGTTAACATGTGCCTGTCCCAGGTTTTTGGAACATTTTAGGCATCAAATTTTGAATATGTATTAAGTAGTATTTTTCAGTAGTCTAAACACAGGCCAAACTCTGCAGCGTTGCCCTTACTGGATGTACTGGGTGTACATGCCAAACAGTAATAAGAGCATTTCTACACATACCATATAAGCTGGTCATTGTAGAGGAAGGCTGTGTATTTCACCAAGCTTAAACTTTCCTCTACTCTGTTGACGAAAGACTGGATCTTCAGGTAGGTCATCTTGTCCAGAGGGAAGAAGCTAATGCCCCCAAACACATCCAGGAGGTCACATGACTGGAGGTGCAGTGTCTGCAAGTACTAGAATAAGCACACAGTAAGTTAAGCAAGTAAGCCATGTCTACATTCAAGACCAAGATGATACAATCTCTGACAGAATGCATCAGTGCTTCAAAATTATGCTCTAGAAAAACTAACAGTATGTGCTCAGTTAAATAACAAGACATAACCAATAAGGTATTTAGAGTGGTACGATTTGAAATTTTTCATTCCAGAGAAATTAAGAGTCTGGATGGTGGTGATGGAGTAGATCTGTAGTTTTATAAGCTTCAGAAAGCTCACAGAAAAATATGACATCAATTATTACATTAATGGCTATGAAAGGTTACCTGATGTCTGATGCTTATTTGAATATAAGGTTTTTTAAGCCAATAATGCATTTTTAAATGCATAATTTTAACTATTATGCCCGTCTTGCTTATACTGGTTAGCTCTTCCACTCTGTTCTGACATCAACAGACAACAACAGCGCTGTGGCTGTTCTTACAATGGCATCGCTTCTGACATATCAAATTGAACCAGTGACCCACTGATTCAAGCTGTACTGGAGAAGAAAGTGGTGCTCTCCTGGTGTTGTGGAAGAGTAATCGCAAGGTTGGTGGTAGGCAGGCAATACAAATCGTCTTACGGCATGCTGGCAACTCATAACACAAAAACATCAGGAAAAAGTTTTTCCCTCTGGTGTCTACTTTGGGATTTGTAACTTTTTTTTAAAGCTATATAACACAAAAAGAAAGAGAGAAGCCAAAAAAGCATAACCAGTTTACTTTCAAAATACATAAGGTAAAAATATTTAGCATTATTTTATCATCATCAGAATTACAGAACTCGCATGTACGTTCACTGGTTTATATCACTTCCACTGTAAATAAAGAAAGTTAATTTTTCTACAGCCACATATTTCACATTAAATCAGAGTGGCTACGGTTACATTAATTTCAACCAATGAATTATATTCCTTTAAAGAGTGGTCACTAACAGAATACTAAAAAAAAGAGTAGTGATACCTTTCACACCAGACTTTTTCAAGAAAGAACTAGTAAGGCCTGTAAGGGAATTTCACCTAAGGTACAAATAGGTTTTGGTAATGCTGACGTCATGTAATTTGACTATGGGAAACACTGAGAAGCTGCACTGGTGTGACTTTGCACAGCAGTCACTGACATTTCACCTTGGGAACATATTACACTTTCACTGAGAGCACTAGGCCCGGTCTCAGGTTTTGAAAGAGGTGACAAGGAGGGTTTCCCCTGACTGGAGCTGAATTATTCAAACAGGTGAGTAAGTCCCTCAGCAAGGAAATTTGAACCAGAAGACTGATAAGAAAAACTTCTCTACTCTGAACAAATAAGAGTGTAGACTATGCTGTTAAAAGAAGTGAAAAAAATTAAAGCTACGGTTGGTTGGGAGGACAATTATATTCCTGTGGGGGATAACATTAATCAGTTGCCAAAACACAGCAATCTTACTGAAATAACACTTTTTTATTCTAGTCTAGCATAAAATAAAATCAATAAAATGTCATATAAACTGTTAATGTAACTCAAAACAAAAGGATTTAACTTTCTTCCATTTAGAAAATTATGAACTGACAAGGAAAAATATTTTGGTTTTGCATCACTACTTTGAACTACATCATAAAAAAATCAGTTTTCCATCACATAAATAAAAGCAATGTTCTATCGTTTTTGTGCTTTTACTAGAACCAAGTTATTTACATCTGTGCGCCTATTCAGCTTTAAGTAGTTTAAATTCTAGGGAGTGGTGCATTTCTGAATGCTACCTGAGGCATAACACAGGACAACAGAATCCAAGCCAATGTATTTATATTAAGTCTTACAATCACCGTAACAAAATAGGATGCTTAATAATCAGATAATAAAAGAGGTTGCAAAATGGTCATGCAGCAATTAAATATGACTTATAATCATTAAAAATTATTATAATAATAAATTATGGTACCACCTTAAAGGAAAATACAATACAGGGTAGGTTTGAGCACTGCAAATTAAAAATGCCTTTTCTTCACATTTTGAAAAGTTTCTAATTTAGTTTTGTTACAACAACAACAACGATGAGTACATACACCACTCACACTAATTACACAATACACTTCATTGTCATTGTGTCATTAAGGTAAAGACTTTTTTTTGTATTTACCTTATGTTTATTTATCTTACCCTGTAGAAAAACTTTTCCAGCTTCTGCATAAGCAGCTCCACTCCACCCGCGACAAATGCCCTGTTGAAAGTGCCGTTGAAGAGCTGGAGACAAGAAGTTTACAGAAGGATGTAAAACTTTATAAGAAAACAAAAGAATAAAAAAAAATCAAGGTAATATAAACGGAAGTCTACCTTATACATGCTGTAGCACTGCTGTAATACTGACCCATAGACAGAGTCCTTTAAGAAAGGAGAAAAATGCTGTCATACTTATTCATAGTATAAGATGCAGAACCAGATGTAATGTAAAACACATTCAGAAAGACTCAGAAATAATGACATCTGTTAAAACAAAAAAAAAACCTCAAGAAAAAAATACAAACTAGAATTTCCTCCTCTTGGTATTCTACAGTTGGCGGCTTCCCGTCCTTGTTGGGTTTTTCTATCATAGGATTCCGTACAACCTTAAAAGACATAAACAAACAAAAATGTACAGATAAAACTTAATTTACTTATGCCTCCAACTATTTTTTCCTAAAACAAAATAATAAAAAGCCTACTATGCAGTCTATTACTGAAAAGAGGGCTTCTAAAATATGTTTTCAAAGAACGACAAGTTAGTATTTATTTGAACAAAATACACACATGCTATAAAAAGACTCTTGCTCACGTACCATTACCATCCAGAAATTCTCCTCTGGCTCGTGGAAGAACTGCCTGTTTTTCTGAGTGTGAAGGGATTTTGCTGGCTTTGTGGGACAAAAGGTCCTAAAAACATTTAAAAAACCATGTTATAAAGAGGTTATTCTGGTAAACCACATCAGGGGCCTCTTATATTTTATTATTTTTAAGTATTAAGGATGAAAGGAAGACCTTTTGGCTGAAAACTTCCTGTAAAGACTATTTCCAACGCAGTGATGTTTTGGTGATATAAAAATAGTCTTTAAACATAAAACCTTAATATATTAGTCTAACACAAGTTTCTTTCTATTAAAAAATCAGGTAGTAAATTAAGCTAAATGTTTCTAGCATACAAGTTAGAATAGTCGCTTATTAGTCGACAACCAAAATGTTGGGGGAAATGTATTTTGTCTCTAGAGAAAAGGGAAAGAAAATTGGAATTTTTATTTACAAAGCACAATCAACAGCCCACTGTATTGCTGCCAATATTAAACGATCTGAGTCGGTTTGTCAGCAGATTTTAGAAAAAAAAAAAAACAATTATTTCATTCTGTACTTTGTAAGGTTATATTACTTATATAGTGCACACAGTGCTCACCTGGTAAACTGAACAATGGCCTCACAGAGACCAACATTACGAATCTTTTCATTCTTCTCCACTTCACAGGGATGATAAAATAAAATCTTTTTTTCTTCCTAAAGAACAAATTTGCAGTCATTTCAATAAACAAGCTGTGACAAACAATCTAACATGGGCCTCTTAAATTACATATCAGGAAAGGTCATTAATGTGAACCCTATAGTAGTACACCTCCTGGACTACAACGCAGCGCACAACTCGATAATATATTTGTATTTCAACTGACAATGACACTTTTGACACAGCACTCATTATATTGTCTGATGAATCACTGGAGTTCATGAATCACAATTTATTCTTGTCATCCATGGCCACATATAATTTTGTGCTCAATTAGTTCTAGCTCTAATTCATAGAAGACCATAAAAACTAAAACAAAAAAGCATAACGAGTGCATGTACACAAGAGTAGATCTACTCACAAAGCTGTACTGAAAGTGAAAACAGCTCATACCTCTCCCTCCCGTGGTCCAAACTTAGGGTTATAAATGAAAAAACTTAGCAGGGATGGAGTGTACTGTTTTTCTTGCATTCCAGAAGCCATTCTTGGGCTAAAAAAAGAGAAAGATTGAAATAACATTGAAGTCTTTTTAGAAATCAATAAGATAATGCAAACTTCACTTACATTTTAATTAGTATATCAGTACCTGATCATCAGCATTTGAGTGGTCAGGGTCTAAAGTTTGTCCGCTTTTCAAGGAGTCTGATGGGCATGCCTTTTACCTGTAGGAACAAACATTGGAAAAAGGGATATATTTAGCACATACTTGAAACTTGGAATACAAACACACATCTATATACATACATATAATATATAATGGATTCAGGTGTTTCTGCCATAAAAAAAAATTAAGCCAATAACCTTGAAATCTCCATAGTAAAATGGGCAATTCTGAACATCTTACTGACTTTAAAATGTGCCACTCAAAGAATTCCCTTTCGTCTGGTGCATCAATCACTGCAAATGTGCAAACAGTCTTTGGAAGCAACATCAGCAAAATAACTGTCTGTCAGGAGCTTCATGAAATGGGTTTCCATTAAATAACAGCTGCACATAAGCCTTAGATCACTATGCGTAATGTATTGGCAGGGGCAAAGTAAACCATGTTGCTACAAGGGCAATCAAGAGCATTCATGCAAGGTCAGAAACTGATGGCAGATTAATTATTCTGTATCACAAACCACTGCTCAATGCTGGTGTTTTTAAACGTTTTCGTGTGTCCCGTCTAAACTTATGTGCAGCTGCTCCAGAGTGCACTTCTATAAGCAAAGTTTTTCTATGGATGTTTCACCTTAAAGTAACTTTATTTGGAAGGGGTTGTGTGTGTTAGTGTGTGTACAACCATACAAGAAACATTTCAAGGTTTGAAAAATATGAAAAAGTAACAAAATAACAGCAACTTTTACCAGACAAGGTAAAACCTGCTTAACTATTAATGCAAGTTAATGTAGAGAGGATGAATATCAAAAACTTTTGGGGGCACGTCATGAAATTTTCACACAATGTGAAGGGCTGTTGCTGAGCTTGATACTTTTTGTTTTGGAAAGCATTATTTGTACATATGGCAAACATTTCTACAGAGAAGTAGTTTGACATTCTTAAATGAGGCAATTAAAAATTCTGAAATGCTAAAAGCCTGTTCTGAAAACTATTGAAGACAATTGTTTTAGGCCTCGGGCAGCATATCTGTAACCATTTATCATACAAATGTTACCACATTAAACGGGCATCTGGTTCCAATAAACACAGTAAAGAAATTCTGTCTCGGCAAGTTTCTCAGTTTTCTTCATACATTTTTACCACTCTGGACGATATGCTTCATATCTTATCTATTTAATCAGGCAGGATAAAAAAAAAATGCTCCAATTTAATCTAAGCAACCGGACCTGATACCCAGCTAACATACCCTGCAGCATAGCTAACACAGTGCGGGCCAGAAAAAACAAGGTAAAGCTAAACGCACTGCAGAAAGAAGCGCTCTCAGAGCTCTTGTTTGTACAGAGCGTTTATGAAATATAGGTACATTTGTGTCACACTTTCTGTCTGATAATAGAAATCAGTCAGCAGACATCCAGTGGGCTGACCAGTTTAGTGTAATACTAGATAAGCTGTTTTTGTGAAGCTCTAACTGTCAAATTTCCACAGCATGAATTAGACCAACAAGTATTCAATAAATAATGAAAATTGAAATATAAGTAAATGAACAAATACATAACACAGAAAACTAAGAGCGTAAAGACAGCCAGCTGACTGCGGCTAAGCTAATTAGCTTGCTGTGTTAGCGGGTTAGCCTCTAAGCGCCAGAAAATTAACGCTCCGTCACTGTTACTGGGGTTTGAGTCCAGAAGACAGAAGTCGAGCTTACCTCTTACAGCATGACAGTGTAGAAGACTAAAACGGGAAGGTTTATTATTTTATAAATAAAGAGTGAATATCAATGAGTAGGACTCAAAAACCCAAAACACTTCCTCCTCCTGACGGAACTCCGCGTGTGGCTACTAAAATCGTCCGGACAGATTAAATGCAGTGTAACACATAGTTCCACATCATCATTCAGTCTGGCTCTGTTTTTCATTTTTTCATGCTGAGAGTTGGGCAGTGTCTCTGCTTCTGCTTTAATGATAGTCTATTGAGACGTTCAGCTTTTCTATTAAAAAAATTCAAACATAATGTATGTTGCGAAAAATGACTATGACTTTTTTTTAAACTTTGTATTTCTTATTCCCCATATGGAAAATACAAAGACATGTATTTTTACATAAGTATTATTTTAAATGCATTATTTAATTTCTTATCATAAAGTACATTACAAAAAAAATCCTAATGTTGAAGGACATTTCAGCCTTCAGTCTTTCATGTATGGAACATTCTGAAGCACAGCATTTTTTTTTTTTTTATATATTTTTAATATTAATCACCTGTTGCAGTCCTTGTACAGAAGTCTTATTGTTCAACTGCATAGATTTGACAGACTTATGTAAATAGGGTTGCATTTGGAGCTCAATAGCATTGCTCTAGTCAAAAGCATGCTGTGGTCTGACCAGCAATCTTCTGAAAAAGTGTTTCACCATTACCCAAAAATAAACATCATTACAAAACACATTAAACTACATTTGAGGCCTAACAATGAAAACTGTTGGCACAAAGAGTTACTGTAAGGTGATGAGACACAGCATGTTTTTAAACATAAACCTAATTTAATATAATTTAATAATAATTGAATAGAGCAACTAGTCAGAGTAAATATAATGAAATGAAGATATAAAAATAGAGCAGAAATAAATATGTAGTATCCATGATTGTTTTCTGGCCAGTGTAAGGCCTCAGTAAAGAAAGAGCTAATCGGAAGCTGTGGCTGAACTACATTCTAATGGATTCAGTAACTTGAGTGAGGTGTCTCTGAGTGAGGCATTGAGAGGCCCTCTTACTGTAACCTATACCTACACTTACTGTCCCGACCCTTTGTGTCTCCTTAGTTTGCTTTAATTTTTAACTCTTGTATTCTGAAACTCATTGCTAGATCTTTAGTGAAAATAGCTCACCTCTCAATTATTTACATTTTGTCAATTATGTAGTGTCCTTGGACTATAAGTAAATTTGAAGAGTCCATCCTTTGAACTGGAAACAAAGGAAATGAATGCATTTATTAAAGTGCTGCAAATACTAAATATGGTACTTTATTGTGATGCTGCAACATTTTGTCTGCTCAACATCTCTGTTGACATTGCTGATTTTTTTGCAGCTTTATTTTAGAACATCTATAAATTCCATAACATTCATTAAATAGTGACTTCTTTGTAGACTGTAATGCTTCTTGTGGGTTTATTAAGCTGTTACCTATTATAATCACCAGGCAGACCAGAATCAGGGCACATATATATTTGTACGTTTGTCCAATAAGTGAAGATTCTATTTTTCAAGGTTTTGAAAATTTGTAAGATTTATTTTTAATTTCTAATACATATCCATTGCTCATTTGTGAGTAATACTGCCACTTACAAAGTCATGTTAGCCTTTTTATGTTATAAAGAAAGTTGGACTGTCTGTTAAGCTGCTCTCCGTTTTAGCTGCTTGTTTCAGCTTTGCTGAGAGGTGTTACTTATTTTAACAGCAGTGGGCTCTCATACCTCAGAAGACAGTTACATGAAAATTGTGCTGCACTATGTAAGGTATGAGGATTTGAAGACCTTTCTGGTGGGAAGTGTAACTGCATACAACATGCAGAACAACATATTGCAATGTTACTTGTGCTTTGGACCCCTACAAGACACTAAATCAGAGAACTCCTACCAACTGTTGTTGATATCATGTCTTTACCAGTATAATGACAGTGTGGCTTTTGAGAGCTAAAATTTATGCAGGTCAGTCTTTTTTGATACTGTGTGTTTTTATGTTATGTAACACGAGATGGTCTGAGCATCATTACTTCAAGCTTTACATGGTGACCTGCAGCAACACATAGACAGCAACAATTCAACTCAGCAATTACACATAGCTTTGTGTCATCTAGATAAGCACAACATATTCAAAGAATGTGCAGTGTATGGTGCATATCTAGGGTGCATATCTAGGGTGCATATCTAGGGTGCATTGTCCTATTTCTAGTGAATTAGAATTAGAATTGTGAATTCTGTTAAAGGTCCAGTTCACTATGAATGACCGAGTTAGTTCAAGCTGAAAAAGGTTTCTAATGACACGGCACCACATGCTGATGTTACAGTGACTTTATTTATTTCCCTCAACAGTTTTGTCCTTGATCATGCGGGGTGAGCACTGGGACAACAGCACAGACATTCAGCCATCTGACACATACTCACAAGGCAAAACAATGAGTGTGTGGAAATGTCTGCCTTTAAAATATTTCAGAGTTTAATCGCAGCAGATGAAGCCACGGTGCATGTGACTGCTGGTAGAAGAGTAGAATTGGGTTGTCTGAGTGTTTCATTTATGACAGGACCATTGTCTGGAACTCTGGGGAAAAAGCAAATAAGCAGCATGAATATTACTTTTTGTAACCTTATTTTAACATCGTAATATATAATACCATTGTTATACTAATCCTATTTTACTTAGTATATCATCACATTGATAACATGATAACAGCATAATAATAAATGAATAATAATAACAATGGCATAGTAGCAACACTAAAAAACAATATTTTATCACCCATATGCCATTAAAAAGTCAAATGGAAAATTGCATCTTAACCATTTTTGGCTTTTACATTTAATTCTCCCTTAAAAAGCACAAAAATGATCTGCAATAATGTTTGCATCTGCTCTTATAACTTGGATAGCAATATAAGGTTAATCATTTTGAACAGTTTAAACACTCAAAGTCTAATTACATGATTTGACAGTTTTCAAACAAAACTATAAATGTGCAAAAAACAAATCAATAAACGGGCACATGGGATACATTTAAATATGGCAGTTTTAAAGCAGGATTTTCATTCCTTTGTATTGTAATTGATCAATTGTTCCAATATGATAAATTCAAGAAATAAACAATAACTGTGTCTTTCTGATTACTAATTAACAAACAACTTACCTGCAAATTAGCATTGATGAATAAATGATAAAGCTTATAGCTTATAAAGATGCCTCCTTCAGTTAAATAATGTAAGTTTAGTCAGTTTCATCACTGTCCCAGATTTGATGAATCATCTTTGCATGTGCTCCCAGTTATAAGCAGTTCATTAGAAAGACTCTCTCCTGATCTCCTGATATTTCAGCTCTATCTCCGTTTAGTTTCAGTTGTGTTCATAATATGTTTTATTCCCTGAAACATTTGAATCATGTAACTGTCTTAGAGCGCAGTCAGCGCACAGCCCAAAGCCAACCAATTCCATGATTGACAGGTTTGATGGGGAGTTAGATAGCATTGGACGTATAGCATTGCACTTCTGTCACCTGATGCTAACTGAGCACTTCGACGCAGTACACATTTCTAATTCAGATGTCACCAGCACTCACCCACATCAGATCCTCCACTGAACTACACATTACACACACACACACACCAGCTCACACACACACACACACACCAACTCACACACACACACACACACACACACACACACACACACCAACTCACACACACACACTCACAGACACACACATGTGTACACACACAGAGAAAAGCTGGAAGTTTTTTTTTCCTTGCTCAACTTCTGCCGATCTATTGCCCAGAACACAAAGACATCAGCAGATGTCCTCCAATTACTGCAGTGACAAACTAGCTGCAACCCATAAATCAAAGCACACTCTCTCGGGTGTGAAATCAAACACGCTGCAAATGCACTGCTGCTCAAAGGCACTGTGTTCTCCGCAAAGTCATTTTCTCAAAGGATCACTGGCAGGTATTAAATTTAAGACTCCAACCCAGACTGACTATGTTTTTTATTCATAAACCACCATTGGAATTGTATTTTCCCGTGTTAGGACCTTGGGAAAATACAATTCCAATGGTGGTTTATGAATAAAAACATAGTCAGTCTGGGTTGAAGTCTTAAATTGGAATTCTGCTGGATTTTTAAAGTCTCTGTATAATATAATAATTCAGATGGAAGAAGTAGTTTAGGCTTGGTAGAAAATGATGCAGAAAAACATGTTCAGAATTGTTCATAGTGAAGCTGTTAGGAACCAGACAACTATAATAGTTTCCTAATGGACGG
This sequence comes from Prochilodus magdalenae, assembly GCA_024036415.1. NCBI lineage: Eukaryota > Metazoa > Chordata > Actinopteri > Characiformes > Prochilodontidae > Prochilodus > Prochilodus magdalenae. Next base: position 270,604 of record JAMWET010005904.1, on the reverse strand, counting down.
TTGTTACTTGAAAGAGTTGCCAACACGCTGCCCAATGTGTAAGACAGTGTTTATGATGGCTTTATGATAGAGTTTAAACCTTAAATGCATTTTAATGAGTGTATATATTACAGGGACATGCATGTAGCACAAGACAAAACATTCAGGGAAAATGACCCAGAGAGATTTGCCTATTTTTTCTCCTGCAAACACAGCTATAAGTGTCAGATGGGTCGATTCACATTTTAAATATTAGATATGTGGCAAATATGTACATTTTTAAAACCTGTTTGCGCAGAATAAATGTAACTAAAAAACAGTAAACGTTTACTCTATCAAAACTAACAAAAAGCATAATTGTTAGTGAAGTACCTTCTACTCCAATTCTGCCATCGCTGTCATCATCTGCAGCTGAAATGAAGCTTTTAGCCTCCTTCTCTGTTAAAGTCCGTGCCCCCGGGACAAACCGCTGCAGGAAGAACCTTCATAGAAAAGGCACAGAGAACAGTGCATCACTATTCTCAGTTATCACACATACAGGCATTTTGTATACAGTGTCAGGATGATTTCGACCATTGCACAAAGGTCCACTCTTGCTTTAGATCTTAAAACATCACAGGTTCTTCTGTCCATTTTTCTATTTTCAGTTTTAGGTGAAACATGGAGCCATGTACGCCTACCCTGTATCTACACTCCTTCCCCATTTTATCAGTTCCATTTATCATACAGGAGCACTTTGTAGTGTTATAATTATAACTTGTAAAGCAACTGTTTCTCTGCATCTTTTCCTATTCACCCTGTTCTTCAATGGTCAGGGCCAGGACCGCCACAGAGTAGCTATTGGATAGGGGATCATTCTCTGCACTGCAGTAACCTCTGCAGTGGTGGCACGTTAGTGTGTGTGCTGTTGGTACGAGTGGATCTGACACAGCAGTCTTGCTGGAGTGTTTAAACACTTCAAAGGGCCTCTGACTACTGATGAAGGACTAGAGGATGACCAGCACAAACTGTGCAGCAGCAGATGAGCTATTGTCTCTGACATCTTCAAGATGGACCAGCAAGATAGGGATGTCTAATAGGGTGGACACTGAGTGGAAACAGGTTTTAAACACTCCAGCAGCACTGCTGTATGTGATCCATTCACACCACCATAACAGCGCTACTGCAGTGCTGAGGATGAACTATAGAACTTCTGTATATATATCTGATGTGGTGATGGTGTGTTAGTGTGTTGTGTTGGTGAGAATGTGTGTGTGTGTGTGTGTGTGTGTGTGTGTGTGTGCGCGTGTGTGTATGTGTGTGCGTGTGTGTGTGTGTGTGTGTGTGTGTGCGCGCGCGTGTGTGTATGTGTGTGCGTGTGTGTGTGTGTGTGTGTGTGTGTGTGTGTGTGTGTGTGTGTGTGTGTGTGTTTATATATCTATATACAGGCAAATCAGAGATCAGCTCATGCACAGTGTCTGGGGCGCTGTGTGCAAAAACCTCAGCAAAAAAAGAAACTAGTCACACTGAAAGGATGACTATGAATGTCATCTCTCACTCCTTTGGCTCAAGTTCTGCTGACACAATTACTTAATGCTCAATCCAAAAAAACAGAAAAGGCTTAGAACAGTGCTTTTAGTTGGCACAATAAGCTGTTGAGAACAAAAACAATGGCTCTTTATCAGGAAAAAGCTGGTTTGAATTTGTTTAATGCATTATAAATGCTTCTGCTTAAGTGATCTAGGTAGGTTATTTGGACAGTACATTTTATATGCCTTGTAGATACTAACTTTCATTTACATCCTACTAAATATTGATTAAATTAACCTTTCTTTTTTCTAACTTCACACATTAACCTTAACAAAATCCAAGCCATTCACTCTATTTTTTACTGACTTGGATTTCTCTATAGTGATGGTGTTGGGAACCAGTGGTAGCAATATTTACAATGCAAGTCGAGTAATTTTATTAACTACCAAAACTACCTTTGGTCCTCTAGGGGTTTATACGTTATATGATTATGTTGACTATTTTGCCTTACAACATCATCGACAATTGTTCAGACACCCTACTTTTTCTGTCATCTTTCTAGCAGGGCTGGACAACAAAGTCAAAGGGCATTTTCAAATTATGCTAAAAATTGTCAAAATTGGAAATCAGTAATATGTTCTATTTATCTGGAAGTATGATATGAACATACTACAGTGCTGCTTTATAACAATGGAAAAGCACACAAATATTAAGATGAGTAAATGTGAAATACTTAAGCTCAGACTCTTCGATAAATCCGCTGTTGTCCTCGTCTAAGATGCGAAACACATCCTTGACCTCTTGGGGAGTTTTCTGGGTCAGGCCACAGAGCTGGAAAAACTTCTTGTAACTGAAGGAGTCCGGTGCTGTCAGGAAGAGATGAGAGACGGGTGATATATGTGCACATGTCTTTATATATATGAGTTTGACATTCTGGAAAAAAAAATCTAATAAATCTGAAAATATTTTTGGCACAATTTGTATATTTTTTCATTATCAATAAGAAGAGAGCAGCAGTGGTTGGCAGTATGTTTCAAACAATCGTCATACACATCATCTTTATCATATGTAAAGTCACTTTTGTCAGTGCATTGCATCTGTAAGCCTTCCACATGTTAAAGCTCCCAAAGAATTTGATTTAAAATCAAATGGAAAAGTACACTAGTTATTGAAAAGCTATACTGCACAATTATCACTACAATCATGTCAGTGTGAGATCCAACTGGGATAATAACAGTCCAAAATAATTACAAAATATTGTCAACATATAACAATATCTCCAAAAACTCTTTTTAAAAAAAAAGAGATAAAAACATTTACACTTAACTTGTTATGAATATAATGATAATATAGGTTAGGTCATTTGAAATCTTTACACAATGTAATGGGCAGCCAGTCAGTTCAAAAAAAAGGTTGAAAAAATACTGGCGTTCACATGACAAGTGACCACATTTAACTTCACGGGGATTTTATCCAGGAGTGGCTGACTGCAGCATTAAATACCATGGCCTCATGTGACACCCCCCCCCCCCGCCACAACCATACAATATCATGTTTCATAACATGTACCTCATTATGACCCCTCTTGTTTAATCTATTAGTGAAAAATAAAATCCCCCCCATCTGCTCCTGCCGCTGTGCTGTGTGTGCTTTGGCTTACCTTGGCAGTCCTTGACAGCATTCTCAATGGCTTCAGCAGAGAGGATATCAGTGAGTGACATGTTAGTCCTGTACGAAGGGAAATATAAAGCATATTAGGAATGGTTTGAACAGGTAATTTTTTAAATAACAAATAAAAAAACAACTTACAGTAATAAATGTTAAATCAATGAGCATTTCAGAATGAATGGTAGCTGTACACAGTTACCTGGACCTGAATGTATTACAAAGCATTCATTTTATATTTTGGAATATATTGAGAACACACAGTCCAATATTATATTTTAAGTTCACAGAGGCTGCTGCTGAAAGACATTTCTTTATGTTTTCTCCTACACGACCAACTCTGACAGTTACAAAAGTGTGAAATATAATAAGCTTTCCTCTAAGCTGTCAGTCATTCCAAACAGAATAACTAGCCTATTTATTTCACAAGAATGTTATTGTGAAGTGTCTTATACTTCCAGAATGTATATTCCATATTCATTGTTCATCCAGAGTCTTTTTAAACAGTCTTCATATTACTAGCAATAAGATCAAAAATCAGCTTTAAAAATACAAAAACAAAAGAAAACCTATGACAGCTTTACCCTCAATGTTTTCATCATTTCTACATTAATACAGTTAAGTGAACATAGTCATTGCCAAAAGTAAGCAACTGTGTTGATGTGGACAGTATTGTCCAAATTCAAATGAGGCTCAAGATATTTGTATGGCTCTAATAAAAAGATTCTCTACATACAAACACACACAGAGTGGGTAACTAGCTCAGTCACTGTTGGTAGTAGAAAGTGCAACTCACGGCTGTGAAGTTCCCCTGTGGTCCGGCCGCAGCAGTTCTGAGTAGGAGCAGTGTGTGTAACGAGCTCAGGTGAGCTTATATAGAGTGAAGGCAGGCTGAGGCTGACGATAAAGTTACCTGGAGCCGGATCACATTTTTACCCTCAGCCTCCACTTACATTCTTACCTCAGCAGCCTAATTAACCTGCAGCATGGACATCCGCCCACAGACACAGAGCGCACAGGGAGAATACCAAACACGCGCACACACACACACAGACTCAATACTGTACTAATGCCACTTTCACTACCACACACACAAACACACGCTCACCCATATACTAGCAGTAACTCTCACTCTTTAACACACACACACACAGTAACCTGACCTTAACCCAAAACTAACCTCAGCCTTAACCCAAAGCCTACCTTTAGCCTAATCTTACTATTTATTGATTTACATTTACAAGGGAAGGAGGACCTCACAACATGAATGTTTAAAAAGGTTTTGGTCCCCAAAAACCTGACACCCGCCCCAACCCCGACACAGAAACACACAGCTGTCCTACAGCTTCTTTTACTAACACACACATACACACACACACTCACCGCTATACTGTTATATTAATTCTCTGTTTAACACACACACAACTTCCCTAAAGCTAATCTCACTAGCACACACACATCCTGCTGTACTATTACAGTCTAACACACACACACACATACTTTCTCACTACTGCACTGAAGCAACTCTCACTAACATACAGGTACATACACAAATACAAACACACACAAATACACACACACACACACACACACACACACACTTAAGCAGCTCTTGTTAACACACACACACTCACTGCTGTACTAAAGCTGCTCTCACTAACCACACACACACACACACACACACACACACACACACACATACACATACACATACACACACACTCACACACACTACTGCACTAAAGTTTCTCTTGCTAACACATACATATACACTATCTATTACTACAGTACTGTAGTAACTCTCAATGTCTAACACACACGCACACACACAATTGCTGCACACACTCTCATTACATACCAACACACAAAACAGAAGGATGTGATAACTGCTTTGAGAGAACTGATCCTATACCTTTGAACAGTGTGATTTTAATGGAGAAACATAAGTACGTAAAAATAAGCTTACTGGACAAAACATTATTGTGACTAAAGCATACCTAATAGTGTGTAATACCTTCAAGAGCACAAATAACAGCCTGGATATGGCTCTCACACAATTTTTTGCTGTTGTAGTTTAAACTACAGTTACAGTTACATGACTTACATTAGAAATTGACAATTATGTGATGATGGTCGTGTCGACATTAATTACTTGCTGAGGACATAAAATGACAGGAGAAGAAAATTTCACAGGTAGAGTGTGATGTACTTCCTTCAACTTGCCAATTTGATTTATAGAGCCCAAGATATTTAAAGCACCAACAAGAGCATAGTTATAGTAACTAACTTCAAACTTTACAGGATTATAGGGTGCTAGGCACCCTCTCCAACACTAGTTTTTATTGTAGTCTTTGGAAAACTGGAGATAATAACGTTCAACATCTGATCTTTAAGGCATGAGGTGGTCTCCCCTATAGGGACTTATCTAACTTACAACTGAGTGACTAACTAAGTTATGTTCATGCAAAAAAAAGAAGCATAGTGTGAGTGTAAAAATGCATTTACACATTGATGCATCGACCTAAAGGTGGTGATATTACTGCATTGCTTTTCAATGCAATAGTTATGCATTCATTAGTATGACAGTATCTATTTCCTGGTGCACTGAATCGTGAATTGAAAATATTGAAAGTGAATCATTAACTGCATCATTCTGAGAGACATTCCTAATTGTGAACCACATGATCTGGAAAAATGTGTCTTTCTGCTGCTTTCAGTGTAACTTGCAGATGGAAGATTCACATTGCAGGGCCAATTTCATGGCCGGTTTATGCTATGTCATTAAAATCCCATGACAATTTCAAAAGCCAACAATTAAAGATATATTATGTAAGACATCACTTCACACTAGTTTACTAAGATGCACTGCACAAGTTATAGCAAACATACTATAGTTATCTTAGTGGAAAGGGCTCAGAATAGTGATAACATCACATTACCATACATTTGAAGAAAAAGCAAATTGAGTGACATATACATGAAGGTGTTCTTGACATTTACCCTCAGTTTGACATGATGTACTTAACCTATGAGATGACAACAGCATGACGGTTTGGGGCCTTAAGGTTGTCCTGTCACAGAAAAGAAGAGACACGACATTGGACCCAGCTGACAGGTTTACCAACTTACTCTCATGTCAAGGAACTCATCGGTAGTGTTACAGTGTCATGAACTATCGCTTTACATCCTTTACTTTGTGGACAGAAACCAATTTTGATGGTGAGTAAAAGACATCAAGCAAAGAAAGTACATTCATCAGGCAAGCACACTTTAAAAGGCTAGATACCCCCTGCATCAAGCATTTGGTGACTCTTTAAAGTGACCTAATGCTGTTGATGACAGAAAGGACATTGAATGTGGGGTGAAGCACCACCTAGTGGTGACCACATGCAGTGCAGACTGATCTGAAACTTACATGGATATTTCATGTACCTTGGAGTGGTTTTAAGTAATCATCAATGATTCATCAGAATGTGAACAATACTGTACATTCCCTGAATTAAGAGAAGAAAGTGACACCACACTGATAAAAAAATAAACATGCATGAAAAAATGCAGTGAGGCATAAAATGTAAAAGAACATTTATTGTTTTCGCACCATCTTTTTCCCAAAAAGTGCATTACAGATGTACAGTACTCCAAATCAATGTCTATGGCAGGAGAAAAACAACCACATAACATGTACAGACATTCTGGACAGGGTGCAGCTTGGGAGCGGAAGGTGTGCAGGCGGGTCTAGCTTGTGTACAAAAACCAGCTTGACTGAGATGAGGTTTGGTTTCAGGCAGTGTCGTTCCTTTCCAGCAAGAGGTTGTGGTCAGTTGTCATTTAATGCTTGATCACGGCAGCAAACTGAAAAAAAAAAAAATTAAGGAACATCAGTTATAATAATGATTAATTGAAAAATTAATGTTAAATAAAATAATTAAAACCAATAAAAGTTCATTTAGCACCACAACATAAATTTATAACCTATCACATATTCCAAAATATTTGATTGGAAAAAAATAAACTGGGAATACTTTAAGACTTTAAAAATACAAACATTTTAAATAGTTCCCAAATTGCTCACTCATTATTCTCTAATTTAAAGAGAAGGTCCGTTTGAATCATTATTTTTAAATGAGTATTTTGATATTGACAGCCAATTAACAAGAATTATCATTAATAGGGACGTTCCTTACCATCAACTCCGAAAAACAGTGAATGAGTGCTTAGGCCTTCACAAGAGCAGCAAACTCTGAAAAAAAAGTAAAGCAATTAATAATAATAATAATAATAATAATAAAAATCTACTTCTTTTTTTTTTTTATTAACACCTCATCATGAATAGTTCTGTAATGTTGTGTAAATGACTCTAAATCACGAATCCTTGGTTGCTCTCAGCTTACATGTTCACTGCGTACTTCCGCTTACGCAAAAACCTACTGACCAAACATTAAACTAACAGAAACACATGTAGGCGAATTAAAAGCATATCTACTGTTGATGTACATTATATTGTCTAGTTTGTCCTTCGCACTGCAGATAAATGCTGCAGTATGCAAATGACTTACCAACTTGTTTGTGTGTTATGAATATCCTGACGATGTGAATATCCTGATCACTGACTTTTCAGTGAAGGCCAGCCTTTAGTCATATTATGTTAATGTTCACAAATGCAAGGCACTTTGTGATATGCAGCATTAACATCATAATATGTATGTCCAAAACTGGATAATATTGTGGAGCTGTAACATCTACACTGTCTGCCAAACCTTTATGTTCGACTCCATTCTCAAAATACTGTGGTCTGGTGTCCTAAGTTTTAAGCTTTGGAAAGCACTTGTAAAGAAATTAAATACCATCGACTCCAATTTTGCCATCACCATCACTGTCACCAGCTGCAAGGAAGGCCTTGGTCTCAGCATCAGTCAGAGCCCTGGCACCAGCAGAGAAGTTCTGCAGGAACAGTCTGGGGAGGTTTGAGAGAGGAAGGATAAAAATTTCTGATAGTATTTGCTTCAAGTTTTAAAAAACAGAACGATTTGTCAACTGGCAGAGCAGAGCACTAACTGCAAAGGTTATCCTTACTTAAGCTCATCCTCCTCAATGAAGCCACTCTTGTCCTGGTCAATGATGGCAAAAGCCTTCTTGACATCATCAGCGGACTTGGCAGCAAGGCCAACCTTGGCAAAGAAGTCCTTGTACTTGAAGGAGTCAGCAGCTGCAAAACAAATAGCATTATTATAAGTATTATTAATAAACAGACCTGATTGGTATCTCTGACATGCCACCAATACTTTATAGAACAAATGACAAATGCTTGGAAAAATTTGTGTTGCTTCCCTAGACCCAGATCAAGTCTAATCCTAGACTGTAAAGGTCTGGTAGGACTACATCATTGGCCTTACTAGGCTTAAGCTACTGCCATTAAACTAGCTCCCACTAGTCTGCAGTATAGAGAAATCAGAAGTATTAGCTTTTTGTGGCTTATCCATTTAGGCAGAACTGCTCTAGGGCATCCTCATATTATGAGTGTATGTAAACCAGAGGGTTCTCAAAGGACAACTATCAAGCACTGTTCTTGTGCTTCTAGTGTATGTTTGAAGGTGAGCTGAGAGTACCTTGGCAGGCCTGCAGGGCTGCAGTGATGTCAGCATCGTTCAGAATACCGGCAAAAGCCATTTTAGCTTGAAAAGAAGAAAGAAAGAAAAAAAATTCAGAGGAGATTAGTTTGATTCAGGTGACCATCTCACTGTCGGATAGTTAGTGGAACCCATGGACTCCTCAGCAATACAAGTCTCACTACACCCTTTACCTCACATCCTAGTCCTGATATTCACACACATACTTTCAGCCTTCAGTCTGATCATAGCTGTCTCTCTTAAGATAAGGCCTACGTATTTAAACAGCGGTCATGGAGCAGAGTAAATCTTCAGGATTGTGTAGCTGTGATCTAAACACTTCAGCCTTAGTTAACCCATTCAACAGAAACATCCCAGAATTTGGCGAAACGACGTCACATCCAAGTTTCTGCGGTTTTACTCCCATTGGCTGGTGGCCGTGACCTCAAAGGTTAACTCCATCCAAAGCTCCAAAGCCACAAAAAAGACAGTTGAGCCTTGTCGTTCTCTCGTCCCGTGAACGTTGCCTCGGTCGCAGAGACACTCACCTCTGTGTGGTTTAAGGGGCTGTGAAGGGGAATTCGGAGCGATGAATCTGGCAACCGCAGTGATCTCCTGCTCCGCTGCTGTCTAGCTTATATAGCCCAGCTCCCTCTACTCAACCCAAATGTGAGGCATAATGTAACGGATACCGCATGCAAAGCGGTTGGTCGAAAAACGGATCCAGCAGTCAGGCTGTTCTATTTATAAGCATATAAATGATGGCTTAGAATGTACGTATATGTAAAAGTCCTTAAGATCCCCTCCCGCGCTAATAATACCCGCTGCTGATAGAGACGGCACAGCCAGTGAGCGGCAGCCTTTCTGTGTGTGTTTGTGTGCATTACCGAGATGTCCATGGCAAAGCAAGGTAACTTTGAACACTAGTGGGTGAAACTAGAATCACAAAGCGTTCCTTTAGCTTTGCAGCTGTTTTAGCGTGTAGAGCGTCGTGCCCTGTGAGCTGGCTGTAAACAAACTTGTCCAGTGTTTTTATGAACGGGAAGCCACTGGTGGGCAGGCTGTCTGGTTTAGAATTAGTGTTTGAGTAGGTTGTGTAGCTTTTCTGGCGCAAATGATCCAACAGGCATGTAAGATCCAAGGGCATTAAAACAGCAAAGGCTAGTTTTCAAAATGCCTGCATAATTCGTCTGGTAATATGCAAACATTATCAGTCAGACATCATTCAGGCTGGTTTGTGCGAGATGCTGAGTTCTAGAGAATTCTGAGTCAGGATCGTTTCCCAGTCGTGGTGATAGGAACCAGACGTCTGAAGAGATTCATTACCCTCTACTCGCAGAAGGTTATTACACCAAATAGTTATGAATAAGCAGTTTGAAGCCTGGAACATCGTTTGAGATGTGATTTTGACCCAAAAGATCTTTTTTAGATGTCATTCATGGGGTGCATGGCTGGGGTTACAAGGCAAATTAGTCCCCATAGAAAACTTATCTTCAGATTTAACTGTGATAAAAAATTCAGAAGACACCTACAGATCACTGTGGTTTTGGGTAGTGAATATAATGACATTATATTTTTGCAGTGTAAACATTGCCACCCCTGGTTCCCATCAGCACCACTGTAAAAAAAAAAGTCATTGATTTTTTTCTAAAATAGGGCATTTCACATCAAACCAGAGGGAATGACTTTGTTTATGCCTCAGTGATTGAATTATACAGAGATTTAGAGAAATGACTGGAATTCCCCTTTAATTAACAAACGGAGTTTCACTGTGCTGATTTTTCTGGCAATTGACTCACTGTTATAATTTAAAACAAGAGTGCACAAATGTTTCAAGAGTTCATGGTTTTCATTTTTCTTTATCATTAGAGCATGACAGAAGGCTTTAACCTTGTGTGTTAATTGTAAATGAATGATAATGAGTCTAATAGTAATGCTTCACGATGGCATTGGGAAAAAACAGCTTTACATTCACCTCTATTGAAAGTAAAGAGCATTTCTGGCCTCTTCTGTAAACTTCTTGTTTTGGAGGTACTTGTTTTTCTTTGGACAGTCACAGTGATGTGGAACATGTGATTACATGACTAGTAAGCAAAATAAATAGTCCTGCTGATGAACCTATAATGCATGAACTGAACTAATCAGGCATATATCTGCAATACATCCCATGAAGAGTTTATGACAGTGAACTAGCCTATCACCTAAATGAATGCACCAGAAAAGTGGCATGTGTTGTACACTGAATCATTACTCCTTTGGCAGTTTGCTATTGTGGCTATTTATGGTAAATACGGTGCTATTTGTGAAGGGTGTGAAAGCTGATAGCTTTCTCATTAAAAGCCTCAGACCCAAACAGAGTGAAACTCAATGCTTGGGCTACCCCACATAACCCAGGTTAATGGGGAACTTTTTCATTTCTCTACTGTGTTTCTCAGAAGTTGAGACGAACAGTATGCAGAGCGTGTGATGTGGAACGGTTCATTCTAGACAAACTTACTTAATTTCTTTTCAGCAGTGACGGGAATGAGGGTTAAATATTTAGTGCTTTAATTTATTATCCAGAACCACCAGTGAACCTGCACAAGTTCTTATATGTTGATGTTTGGAAAATAGCGGGTAATCTGTGGGAAATGGATTGTCTTTTATTGTTGCTTATTACTACCTGCCTTGCAGCTCCCTACATGTATCCATCTGCCAGGAATGGACTGTAGAATGTACACTTTTAGGCCTAAATTTGAAAGCTATCATAAAACAGTGCCTCATGCAGTATAATGACAACCATGTAATAACTTTCTGTGTTTTATAGACATTGTTCTAGTCTGGATATTTGTTTCCTTTCACCATCTAAAATATTTAAGAATGTAAAAAGGTTTATCATGAATGCATGTTTTACTATCCAAAAAAAACTATTTTTTTCCCAAAGTGATAACTTTACACGGGAGACCAAAATGATCTTATCTTTCAATGCAAGTTCATGTTTCGAAAAAAATATTTATTCCAAGTGATCCATTTATCCGGATACAATGTGTTCAAATGTTGTCAAAATAAATGGAGATACAGCTACAGGTGGCAGTGTCATTACTCAGTGTAAGATTTAAGATTTGAATCCCTTATTAATCCCACAGTGGGGAAATTTAGTCTCTGCATTTAACCCATCTGTGAAGTGAAACACCCACAAACACACTCACTAGTGAACACACACACTAGGAGGCAGTGAGCACATTTACCCGGAGCAGTGGGCAGCCCTATCTATGGCGCCTGGGGAGTGGGGAGGGGGTTAGGTGCCTTGCTCAAGGGCACCTCAGTCGTTACTGTCCGTTCAGGGAATCAAACCGGCGACCCTCCGGTCGCAAGGCTGGTTCCCTAACCTCCAGCCCACGACTGCCCCCAGTCATGTATGCTTCTGTCATGTTGAACAACTGAAGTTAATGTTTTAGTTTGCCCTTTTTCTGAGATAATACTGATTTTAATTTAATTTTTTACATTTTTCCCTCATGCAGCTGCTACTTTGGCTACTATATCTCGAGGCCACCGATTCATAAGGAACCCTAATAGTGGACGGTCTCACCAGCAGGAACCTCCTGAACATTCTGATATTAAGAGGTTTTCAGGATGCATATACTGTTTTAGTTTTGCATAATCAATCCAGCATAATCAGTAACTGGTCATAATGCATATGCAATTCAAATCTTGTGTTTTCAACTATTCACTATTCACACATATATTTTTATGGAATTTTGCCATGTGAAGTGGGCAAAAACCACATCTTTTTTTTTTTTTACTTGTGAAACTCTTGTGACTTTTGTAAGGCGTTTGCATTCTTTATTGTGTCATTTCTGAACTCTATTCCCCTTAGAATTTAGCTGGCTGAATCTTGTGGCATCCCAAAAACAATATAAACATAGTTTCCATATATTGTATATAGTGCAGAGTATATGGTAAGTTTTAAAACTTTATTTATATAGTACACCAAACTCTTTAAAAAATGTGCCAAATATGCTTTTTTTAACTATATGGATCCTTTAAGTAAAGACTTTACACAGACAGAGCACGCTCTGCCCTGCACTTGTAGAAGTAAAGTGATATCCTAATAGCTGGTAAGACTTGCTTAGTATAGCAGCACAAGTCCACATGTATGTGATACATACATGCACAGTGTTAGTGATCTGCCTTGTATAATTATAGGAATGTGTAACTGATGCCTGTGCACAGCGCATGCGGCTCAGTGTCTGCAGATGAGGATTGCACAGCCTGAGCATGGCTGAGGAATTCTGCATGGATACTGGTGGTGAAAGGGTAGTACATACCTGCTCCTCTGATGCTCCCTGCCAGTGCTAGAGACCCATTATCAGCTATTGCCAACAGGTGGCTGTAGCTGTGATCCTGGGCTTAACATAATTTTAATGGTCTAACTGGTCCAATTATATAATTTGTTCCATATGAAAATATTCCCTATGTTTTACCCAGGTGTGCCCTATGTAATCCCACTGAATGAACATGCTAACAAATGTCACAATATTCCTGTAGTAAATTTCTTTCTTGTTTTAATTGTTGTTAAGATACCATTGCATGCAGGAGTTGGAAAGTCAGATATTCAACATGAGACAGTTGTATGGCAAATGCATTTATTTGTATTTCAAAAGTGCAAAAGACATTGTATATTTGCACAAGTTAGGATCATAATTACACAATTACATAACAGGATGAATTGTTACCTAACAGTATGAACAATAAATAGAGTTTTGAAGAGACTGAAAATGTACTTGTGTTCCTTGCAGTAAAGTGTGCTGGTTATTCATAAATAAATATAAAAAATTAAAATAACTATTGGAGACAAGTCAGATACAAAAGTAAAGACCTATTTCCAAAAATAGGGTCCATGAGTGTTTAAGCCTTCACAAGGGATGCGAACTCTGAAAAAGAGAACAGAAAAAGGTGATTAGTACATTTTGTGAGTCTACTGTGGGTTTATAATTCAATGTGTTTCAATTCAATGAGTTATATTCATTGTTATTCATCTTTGGATGAAACATTAAAAACATTTAAACATTTTCATGTCTGTCACATCATGTTGTATAATTCAAAATGCTTCATTTGTATTGAAGTACCATTATATATGTGTCTGTCAAACACTGCCCTCTACATTTTAGACAGTAAAATTCGAATCACTGGAATGATATGATTAGCTATAGTAGACTTTCGGGGAAAGTTATCATGTACCTCCAATTATGTAAAACCATAACTTTGTTATTCAAATTATCTTTCGGTTTAGGAGTAAAACAGTTTACACTGACAATGTGAAAGATGTCATCTGATTTAAATATCCAAATGAATTTTTTTCTACAGTAGTAGATCACTGGTGGGCTCACCATTTTATTAAGTATTACCATTTTTTGGTTACACAGTCGTTCCTGAATTTTCTCAACTTGTGAAAAATGTATAACTGTCAAATCAATTTTGAGTGTGAGCATTAAAAGCAATTACTTTCTATATATTAAATGCTGCTTCCCAGACTTATAATAATACTAAATTTCTCTACTCATTACTGAATTATATAGCAATAATAACTGTAGGATTTGAAATTTACACTTTTTATGATGTAAACCATAAATCATTAGGAGTAATTTTAATGAAATGCATTACCATCAACTCCAATTTTGCCATCACCATCACTGTCACCAGCTGAAAGGAAGGCCTTGGTCTCAGCATCAGTCAGAGCCCTGGCACCAGCAGAGAAGTTCTGCAGGAACAGCCTGGGGAGGATGGGAAGAACAGAAAGAATTGAGTATTGCGTAGCAAAAGTTTCCTTTTTAAAATGATTTAGAACAAATTAGAGGGCTAACTGCAGATCCCTCTGATTCTTACTTAAGTTCATCCTCCTCAATGAAGCCACTCTTGTCCTGGTCAATGACGTAGAAGGCTTGCTTGATCTCATCAGCAGACTTTGCACTCAGTCCAACTTTGGCGAAGAAGGTCTTGTAGTTGAAAGAGTCAGCAGCTGTGGGTGAAATTGGGAGAAACACCATTGCTGACATTTCATTCTCTGCTTGGCCCCTGGTGGCATCATAATGAAGGGTAAACCTCATCACAGCTGACTTATTCTGAGTGACTTGAGAGTCAATATGACAAAGAGAAGTGTCATTTATTTAAGAACTGTTTAAGACTTACCAGCACAGGCCTGAATGGCTGCAGCAATGTCCTCTTCCTTGAGAATTCCAGCGAATGCCATTGTGAAGTTTCTGCAACTAAATGATATGTGAGCATGAATTAATTCGAATTCCACACTTACAGTCTTACGATGTATTTTATGATCGGTTTTCGTAAACATAAGATGTCTTAATTGCCTAATCACCGGCCTATTTTGTAGTGTCGTGATTGGCCCAATGAAAGTCACCTACTGCTAACAAAAAAAATCTAAATAAGCATCTCCACTCTGCTGGTTCTCCACCAGAGGTAACTCCTAACCCAGAACGTATTGATAACAGTGTTATGGTAGAACTCAAACGAGGTTTTACAGCTGCAAGTTTATCCTTTGCCTGAAGAAAATCCTTGGTCAGTCTAAACACTGAGGAAGCGCGCTCTTGCCGAGTCCTGCCCTGAGAAATGGTAGGTCCGTAGGTGCGTCCCGCAGTTGTTCTTTGTCTTTTCATTAAAAATTAGTCCATTGAGATTAGAGACCATACATTAGCCGTGGATGGCTATCGGCAATGAGCTGCTGTGTCGTAGTCATGAGGCCTTCTCTCAGGAAAACTCACCTTTGAGTTGTACTGGGGACAGTAGGTTCCAGAGAGGTGCGATGGCTTGTGGAGAGCTGCTCTTCCTTCGCTTTTATACTCTTCTCTCAGGGGCTGTAACGGACACCGTATGCTTAGGTTGACTATAGTTTCGACAAAAATGTGTCTACTAGTCAAATTGTGCTATTAATATCCTTTCAAAAGGAGATGCTCTAATTCCTTATGCGAAACACAAGCGGGCATCCAGACCGCCTGTGCATCAGCGTGCTGTCAGGGTTTGGAGTAAAATGTGAGGTATGCTAGTTAAGTGTAATGCGATCCTTCTGGGGTCAATTTCCCACTTCTCTGGAAAAGACGTTTTCACGTGTGAACAGATGCATTCAGAGTCATTTCACTTCAGTCACTGGGTTTTATCATTTGCCTATTTACAACTAGATATATTTTATTTTATCTACTGTTTGCAGTATCAAAATAGCTGAGGCCCAGCTAGCTATACAATATGCAACCTGAGGAGCTCAAGCTATCTTGGGCTGGGAAAGAGGAATAGCAGCACATTTTTCAATCCTGAAGTGTTCTAAGATGTTGACAGAAAGTTACTCAATGCACTAACTGTTATATCGGGATAAACAAGGCAATCCCATGCAAATAATAGGTTTTATTTTATTGTCTGAAGAAGCTGAAGGCATGGCATGCAGGTTTTAATATCAGGGTTCATTAGCTTCAGCCTATAACTCATTTAATGTTTTTAGACTTTTGAGAAGAAAAATACTTTTTTGGTATATTTTGATGAAAGATCTTTATTTAAAGAGTGAAAGAAATTATATGGTCAGGAAACATATATTTTCAAAGTCAGAGACCACGCTTCCATTTATTTGGTTTGTAGTCAAAATGAAATAAGGTGATATTATTTATATTATTTCATTGTTATTCATTATTTAGTGTTGGGAAAAGCGTAATGATGGGGTAACATATAAGGAATTTTTCTTCCAAAACACACAACAGATCACTTTTGTCTTTATATGTTGTTGGGAGTGGGTTTTACACATACTAAAAATCTAGATGATGTTTAATACTGAAATATGTTATATGTTTTCTGTTAACATGTTTAAACAACTGGTTATATTCAAAATAGTTGCAAATGGATACACAGCTTTTTGGAAAGTCAATCTTTATTGATACATTTAAAAGGACAATTGCACAAAATCCTTCAATGCTGCAAACAATATCAAATCTACCAGTATTTCATTTTGCTGTTGTCTACTTTTCTGCAACCTACTGCCCTTTAACTCCTCTTTTTCCAATCATGTAGAAGTAAGTTTCCTGAGAAGAAGAGAAGCTGTAATAAAGGCAAAGGTGGACACACCAAATATTGAAAGATTTGATATTATATTTAATTATCTATTTTGCAATGTATTGTGTTGCTCCTTAGGATTTATTGATTGTTTATGCAGATTTATTATTAAAGCTCAATGTAGGATTTATTAGTAAGTTATGAATTCATTGTTAACAGTGAGCAGCATTTTCCTTTCCGCCAGCACTGTGTGGCAGATCTGGCCTCAAGAAGCATTGACAAGAGCAGAGAATTCTGGAAAATAAAGGGCAAAACATTAACTTTGTATGTTCTTAGTTAATTAGGAAACCGTTATTTGTATTACTACATTATATGGCAGAGTAATGTTACTGCATGGAAGTTGACTGTTACAGGAACCCACCTTCCCAGCCAATCTTTCCATCACCATCCATATCTCCAGCCACAAGAAAAGCTTTTGTTTCGGCTGCTGTAAGAACTCGTGCCCCCTTCGAAAAGTTCTGCAGGAACAATCTACAGATCGAGCACAAGAAATGTAAAACATCATTTGTAAAATTGCATAATACAATTAGGATCAGAATGAAGGTAATGATGGTAAATCTACACTGCTATTATAATTAGAAGACACTGCCTCACAGACAGTCAGTCTTCATGCAGAGTTTTCTCAGTAAATTCTGTAGTTACGTAGTAGATGCAAAAGTAGATAAGAAAAGATTACTCAGCTGTAACTCATCTTGCTCAATGTAACCACTCTTGTCTTGGTCCAGCAATTTGAAAACCTTCTCAATCTCTGGTACAGACCTCTTGGATAAACCCACAGTTGCAAAAAAGGTCTTTGGACTAAAAGAATCTTTTGCTGAAAAGATAAAAAAGAAAAAAAATACATCCTGGTTAATAAAAGAGTTTAAGAATCGCAGGTCTATAAAAGTGATAAACATTAGTTTGTGAGAAAAACCTGATTTACACCAAGAATACAAGCTAAAACACTTATTCAAATGTGTAGTCCTTACCTTTGCAGGCATTGATAGCAGAAGAAATGTCAGAAGCAGCAAGAAAGTCTGTAATAGCCATTTTCAGCAGTGGCAGGAGAAGAATGTCTCAGGCTCTGTGTTTCCTCTATGATGGCAAAAGTACAGATCTGACTTAGAACTGTTGCTTTATGTCAAAAACAACCAGTGTCTGTGTCAGCTGCAGCTGCTCTCTTTATGCCACTTGACTTGTTTCAAAGCGGAATACAGCACAATAACCATTACTACAGAACTTAAATCACCTAAAAAACACACATAAATAAACATGCCTGCATCTAGTGAATTCTAGAGTTGTTCAGTAATCAAAAACAACAATATGATCTAATAGCAGAATGATCACTCATATACTATACAGTCTACAAGTAACAGGATAGTGATGCTGTCTTTTTGTTTTGGCTCTGCAATAGATATAATGTTAGAAGGCAGAAGGTTTAAAGAGTATTTTAAAGACTTTTCTCATAACTTCTGCTTAATTAGTTATTGAGATGTAAACAAAGTCATTTAGAGCTTTTTGATATGAAATGGTTCATAGTAGAAAGACTTACAGACTTGACAGATAGAATTACCATAAAGCAGTTTTATTTACTATCCAATACCAGCACAAGTGAACATGTCTTTGAATGCAGTGTTGATAAAGGGGTTAACGTTGTGTTTTGCCCTGCATGTACCACTTCACTATGTCTGTCCAGCAAAAAGGCCAAACCTAATGGATCTGGTAATGCACGAATATACTTTGTGTTAAGTAGATAAAAGACAGGAATGCTGTTCCTAATGATATTCAAGCGATCGAAAATCAAGTAGCTGGATTAAACATCCTCTCTGACTGAATAAAGAAAAGAGGAATAAAAAAGAGTTCCTGTTTACGTCTAGTCATGGATCCCAGCAGAAAGCTTACCACAGAACCCTGACATTTTAAACTGTGTGGGCTTCTATTTGCACAAAAATGAAAGAGGACATCTATCTCTGAATTCAGAGGGTGTTGTATTTGGTTTAGCTCTTCATTTGGTGTACATTTTTCCTACTTTCTTCCATCTCCTTATTTGCCCAAGCTTCCTTACATAGTAGTTCATTCATTTAAGGCTGAAAAGCTCTGTAAACATTCTCATATTTCTTAGCTGTTAGTCTGGACACCAAAATGATTAAATCACAGTCAGCAATTGGGGATATTGCAGAACATGGTTATTTTATGTAGAACCATTCAGTGCTTAAATGATTGTTTAAAAGGTGAAAAGGTTCTACAGAAACTTATGCAGCACATTCTCCATCAGTTTATTTGTTCGTTTACATGTTTATGCATGTGTGTTTGCACGTGCAGTAGGTTGAGGGGGATTTCCCGTGTGCTGCTGTGACATGGGCTCTGTTTCCTCCATACTCTCTTTTCCTCAGGATGGATGTCTGCTTGCTGGCCTCCACTGCCAGCCAGGGGCCAGAGAAAATGACAAAAACATCCTCCCGTCCTGCTACCTGCCCCTGTGGCCTTGTCCAGCTCCATACGCATTCTCTTGTTTGCAGGAAGACAAAGTTTTCCTGTGTGACAGTGATTGGCTGTGGCTGGAGGCCATATTCCCTTTCACACACACTGTACATGTTCTCCTGCTGTCTACATGTTCTCCTGCTCCTGGCCTCTACTTCATGCACTTTTTATGGAATCTAAATGTTTGATAGGAATCGAAGAGAAGCCTTCAGTGGTATATGAGTACAGACTAGCGTTATTCATCATGCCAGTAGGTGTTACGGTGAGTGAACAGAGAATTCTGTAATTAATGGTGCTATATGGCTACATTAAAAAGTAGGCTGACACGCTAACTTATATTTAGTTTAGCAAGATTTAGATTACATTACATAACGGATGCTGATATTTAATAGCTGTTAACTTGCTAAACCACATCAGTTTACATTAAAAGGCTGATATCTGGATAGTGAGGTTAGCTGTGGTGATGAATTAAACAAGCCTGTATATCCTATGCTAATACTTTGTGTAGGCTTCAGTTGGAAGTCACCGGCAAGTATGGAAAGGCTCTGCCACAGAGATGTATTGCAGAGCTGAGAGGAGAGTGTTGATGTCCACCTTTTGCCTCACAGCCTTCATTCTTTTTGGGGAAATTACTTTATTAGAATTATTTTTAAAACATCTGTACTGACAATTCCTCACTTCTCCAGAGGATCTTAGAAGTAAAGAATCTTACAGAATCTAAGAAGTTTTCTACTTCTTATGAGCCAAGTGATCCTAAACACTTTCTAGGTCTAGACTCTGGTGATCTGTGGTATTAAAATTAGTCTTGATTATTAAGTTTCTTTGTTCTAGTGCAATAAACAGCCATACATCTTATCAGCCCCATAGTGTGGAGTTGTCTTCTCACAGTGCAAGGATGGACACAAACAGCTGTAGTGTTTCTTACAAGGAGTTTTTTTTCTGTACTACTAAATAGTCTTTTGATCTCCACTTTTGGACACCCAAGCTTTTGTTGCTTGTAAGTGGTTGGTTTAAAGATTGGAAGCATGGTAGAGGTAAAGTGGCAGTTGGATACAAGTAAAGACTGGATAATTAGGCAGTAGAACAAGTAAGAGTAAACAAAGACAAGGAAGCCTTGTTTGAAATATATTTTAATCACTGGTAACTCTTTAAATAAAAAATAATTGAGAGAAAAGCAACCATTTTTGTTACTTATCAAACTGTGCTGTTAGAATACAACAGGGAGAATGTGTTTCAGCAAACATTTGACTGTGTAGTCTGTATTAACTGGTGTATGACAAGAAATAACATTTGATGATTAATGATTAATGACTGATAAGTGAGCAACGTGCCCTGAACTTTGTGTATACTAATTCCAACATATGTTCATTACATGTCTGGAACGTTGTGTTCTATTGTGGAATGAGACCACTTATAGTCCAACAGCTAAGCTTCTCTTGATGGATCTACAGCATGTGGGGCTATGAAGTACCTTTACTTGCTCTTGACGCATCAGTGACATTGTCATCGAGTCATTAGACCAGAACTTTCTTGTTTATAGAACAAATCCCATTGAAAAACCTTTGCTCATTAGAGAGGGCTCTTTTTCTGCTGCTGTGGCCAACGACTGAGCAGTGCCAGCTCCCCTGGGCTCAGTTACAGCTTTGGCTATTTCCAGCTGACCAGCTGTGATGGGAGACATGCCAGCAGGTCTCTCGGGTTTAGCCAAGATGGGAACCTCAGCTTCAATTGCTCCTTCAGCATCACTCAACACTAAGTGTGGGTGTGCAGTACAAACGCTGGTACATTTGTGTATATGCACCAGAGCCCTTGAGTGACCTACAGCTGTAAATCTAAAAGAACACACAAAATATGGCTGCATGTTTGAGTTCATTCTGACGTTTTTTCCTCCTTGGTGATTTATTACATAGAAGTGAATGACCCTGAATCCCTCTCCTTCCTCTTTTCATGACACTGGTAGAACAGCAAGAGGGATACAGAAATCCGCTAATTGTCCCATCCATGCTCCTCCCACAATGCCTTCCTTCATAGCAGCTATTACAAAGGATTCTCAAACCTCCCAAAGCTTTGGAAATCATCTCACTGAAAATATCTCATTAGGTGTTTGGCCAATATAAAGCATGTGCAGCAGTTGCTGAGACAGTTGTGATGCTTTTGTGGCTGGGGCAAGTCATGTGGACAGTCTTGCCAGTCTATGCTGACCTTTGACATGGCCCACACTGGTCTGCAACAATGGCAGGTGGCCAGAGAACACTGTTCCTGCACATGATGAGCTCACACAGGGATGAGGCTGTTGCGTAATGTCGTCCAGTCGCTCACACACTATCCAGGGCATGGCTCCCCAGAGATGGTCAGCAGTCTTAGTCTCTAGATCAGGTATCTTCTCTCTGCAACATGGCCAGGCAGCAGGTGTTTTGGCAGTTACACACAGGCACAAAATAGAGAGTCCAGTTTTGCAGAGGTGGGCCTCATGTTGGCATCCAAAAAGAGGTATTTTCCCTCTGGCTGTGTGTGTAGACATTAGGCAAGTGTGGCAGCTGGCCACACCACCATGAAATGGTAATGTGTTTGTGGTTAAGCTGGACCACAAGACATGGCTAGCACTGACTTGCTAATTGGCTTCTATAAAATGGTTTCTATAACAGTTTTATAATCATAACGTTTAGTTCTGCAAACCTTATTGATAGAACTAAATTTTCTAAAAAAGCAATTTCATTTCTATGATTTCTACCAGGGGTCTCAATGTCTACACAAATATAGCAAACATTTTATTTACCATCCAAAACAACATGCATGTCATGTAGATAATGGAAAAATAATGATAAATTAGAAAAAACCTTGG
Organism: Prochilodus magdalenae; assembly: GCA_024036415.1. Taxonomy (NCBI): domain Eukaryota; kingdom Metazoa; phylum Chordata; class Actinopteri; order Characiformes; family Prochilodontidae; genus Prochilodus; species Prochilodus magdalenae. The sequence continues at coordinate 248,458 of JAMWET010005904.1, read as the reverse complement.
GCTGTAATTGGTCTGCATCCTGTTTGAACAATGAATACATTTTTATAAACAACATGTTTTAGGCAAATAATTTCCTCAAAGCTATTAAAAAGAAATGTCATTAGGCAACATGTTTGTGGCCATTTCACATAATAAACTTTGCTGACTTGGCATGGCACTTAAAAATGGTGGAATTCCTTTTGGACCTGCATGGCTAAGAATTTCAGGTTAACAAAACCATCAAATCTGAAGTGCATTTTTATTTAGTACATACACTTTCCTTATCACGTTCATTGATGTAATTGTTATATTAGCATCAGTAGTTGGCCATATTTTGTTTGTCTAATGTTAATTGTCGGTCTGCGTTTGATTTACAAGTGTAACTGTAATTCAGTTGGGCCTCTGATGGTTTGAAAGTATAACTGTAATCTCCAATTTGGCATGTGAGATATTAAATAGCGACCCTAATGACTAGTAGTTAACAGTAGTAATACTACAACTGTCTGAATGTGTTTTGGACTGAAATATAGAGTGTGCAACTGGAGCAGGGTACTAGCAGGCATGCCAACTGGCTGACTGAATCATTCCTCATGTCTCTCTCACTGGGGTTTCCCGGCTCAGCCACAGGCCTGTCTATGGTTTTATGGCCATGTTAACTTTGCAGTAAAGGCTTGATGGACAAAATATGGTACAATGCTCTCAGCTCTGCAGCATGTACAAACTCTTAAAAGTAGTATAGAGTATAGAGCGATAGCCTAAATAAAGTATTTTGGCTCCTTGACCTTTCACAGTAGGAGTTATTCTCTCTAAGAGATCTCTGTTAAAGTTAATAGCACCGCCACCCTAGCTGCAATTTCCTTCAGGATCAATAAAATCTTGTCTTGTCTGTCTAGGTCCTATACCAGGTTTTAAACATTCAAGATTTTACATTTAAGATGTTTGTACATTTTCACATTTTATTTTTTTAATGATCACCTATTGTGGATAAACTGTGTCAAAGCCTCGTTTCTCATTTGGCAGTATGTATGCATGTGTTAGGGAGGGGACTGGAGCAGCTCTGTTTTTGGCTCTGGCTTTGCTCATGTGAGTTAGATATTGGATTGGCTTGTAGTGAATGGCCTTTTTTTGAATGACTAAGTGAACTCAGTCTTTCCGTAAACACAACAGAGAAGAGGAAACACTTGAGAATCCTCACAGCTGACCAGTTCCCCTGGGATCACAGGAACAGAGCAAATCTCAAACTCCAAACCTTCAACGCCAGTCAGAATTACAGTACTTTTCTGCACGGGAGTGAGGTTGACATAAAAAAGTCTTGTCAGGGGTTTTGAATAAACCTCAAAAATTGCCAAAAAAAGCCTACAAAATTAGCCAAAAGCATATGAGTGCTATGAGTTTGAATTTGCACTGGTAAGTGTTAATCTTATGCTTAATTCGTCCCAGGCAATGACCATTTCCTTGCAATTGTTGTTACATAATTACTTAATCTCCTCCATGTAACGATCTGCTCCCTGTATAAAACAAGTAGCTTTCATTTAATGAAAATGAGAACATTGCTCCTGTTGCAGTGTGATTGGATCTTGAAGTGTGCCTGAGAGCTCGTCAGAACCTCTTCAGCAAATCCTCTGGGAACTCGATCTCTGACAGCAACGCAAAGGCCGGTGCTCTGCCTGACCAAGCTTTTTATTTTTAAATTACAGTGACACAGCACTTAGGAAAAATCTATCAAACCTACATGCCCATATAAGTCCCACTGCTACTGACAGAGTTGCACTGTGAGATCCAGTGTGACAGAAAGTGCTGCCATTGTGTAATTGCCCTCCAGTGCATCCTCAGGAATTCATTTATGAGCATTATTACTAAAATATGCCACAATAATCATTTAAAGCAGTGAATGAATGTGATTTGGTGAATGAATGTGATTTCTGCACATTGCCACTCTAGGAACAAAAAGGTAAAGCTACATTGGAGTCCTAAATCAAGTCTTGTTGTGTTTGATTTCACTGTGATCCCTGGAATCTGATGCATAAACTTTCCCATAAACCAGTGCTGACATTAAAGCACAAAGTGCTAAATCAAATGGTATAAATCCAAGAGATTTCAATCCAAATCTGTCATAAAGCTGAATCTTCTTGTGGGTCTGCCTTTCAGCATGACAAAAGCCCAAAGACATTAAATTCACATAGAAATTGTTACGGTAATTGAGAGTCAAAATTTTTGCAACAGAAGTCTCCGGCTTCAGATTTTAACCCAATCAAAACCTGTCATGTCTGCTGAAGAAAGTCAGACAGCCCACCAACAACAACATATGTTGCATGGAGGAGTTGAAGATATCAAATAAATAATAACAGGACAGTAAGGTTTTTGATTTATTTGTTTAATCCCTAAACATCTGCAGCTGCATGTGTGGTGTATCTAAAAATGAAGAACAGGAGTTAACATACTGCCTGTCTATTTAGATTTTATCTTTCTTTTTGGACAGTCATCACAGGGGCAGTGTTTGGATGGATGATTTTCTTGGCAGACATTACTCATCTTCTGCAGGATAATGTGCTGCTGAGGTAATACACAATTGTTGTATATATTGCAAACATGCCTTTACTTGTGTTATGTACATTGTTTATTGGGTCCTTTTGTTGTATAATAATGCTCAGGCAGTATTATACAAAAATGAAAAAAAAAAACAACTGTGGTAACATAATGAAATGAAACACTAAAAGGTAGTAGGTTCAAGATGAAATGCAAAATGCGTAATATACTAGAATGCAAGCAATCGGTATAAATTCACCGATTTTTGAGGGAAGCCAATCCCAAACAACTTTTTCCAATGGCATGGTGCATCCCGCAGTGGCACTGTGGGATACGCATGTGGGGCTTCCTGCATTGGATGTGGGATGTGATCTCTGTCAGAGTTGCTTGTCTGTTCATGCAGACAATTCTAGCCAGATGCTTCCAACCAACCAGTGTGTTGTTCATTCTGTGTGGTAATGCTTTAAATGATGCATTCCAGGTACACACATGTGGGGGTGTATTGAGGAATGTCAAATGATTGCACAACTTTGGAAATGGAATGTCACATCCAGCTGGCACTCACTATCATTACCCGTTTCAAAATCCCATAATTCACATCGCTTTGACATGACCATGCTGGCCAGCGTCCAACCTCGCTCATGAGAAAACAACCAACAGCTTATGCAGGCCACCCCCTTAAACAAGCCGTCCCTAAGGTAACTCCACTTCATAATCAGTTTACATACTGATATCCAATGACTTTTGGTATGTCAGTGTAAATAGAACTAGATGCTACCAACATCTGTATATTCTAGTAGTTTCATAGTAGTTACTACTACTAATGATACACTTTAAGATCCATCACTTGTTATTATAAGTCTTCAAAAGTCAGGCAAAATTGCATCCGTCTTATCAGAGTAACATGCTCAACCTTGTGGCTCAACCCCTAGAGTGGTCAGAGCCTTGCCTGGGCTCTTAGAGCTTAGACAACCCCCTTATTTAGCCTGTTCAGATGTTCACTGGCAGAGCCATTGCTGTCTCAGCCTGACCTCATTACTGACTCTACACATCGTAAGCTGATAAACACTTTTGACGCATTGTGCAAAATTAAATTGACTTTTGAAATTCATTAGTATCTTCTTGTTAGTGTTTGCTTTCATGTAATGTTTTAATTAAATAGGGAATCATACTCCAAGTATTTAAAGTATTCACTTCCAGCAGTAAATGTGCTATAGATAGTAAATGTGAAGGAGATACACTTGTGTTTACAAAAAGGCTTCAGGCCATCTATACTTCTGCTGCAGTATAGGACACCCTCTTGCCGTTTCCAAAAAAGGAATCGGTGGCTGAAGGCGGATGTCTCGTTTTTGTCCCCTACCCAGAATGCAGTGGGGCAGCAGACGAGCAGGGTTGAGGTGGTGGCATAGAGCGCAACTCTCAGCACCGCTGACTCTACTTTGCATGCTCAGAATAAGCCTAATGGCATCCAATTACACATCTCTCACGGATTGTTTGGTGTCATCTGTTGGAGGGATATGATGATTCTGCTCTTCATGTGTAAGAAGACACCATGGGGTTCTCACCGTTCTTTTTTTTTTTGGCATGTTATACCTCTATTGGTGGTGACATCAGATCAAACACAATAAAATGGTGCGCTTGAGCGTTGGTAATAACAGTTTGATTTTTTTGTCAATGTTTCTAGTCTTGGCTACCTAGCCTTGCACCTCTCAATATGCAGAGTTTTTTTGAAATTGGACCAATTCATCCCAAAGGACTTGTTTAGACCATATGTCATTTTCAGAGATTCACTTAAAGCAGAGGCAGGACAGCCTCTATAGCAAATAATTCTTCTATTAACTCAAGAATGGCCACCACCAGGGCACATGTATGCTGTTTTTATGAAGTATATTATGAGTTTCTGTTTCTACAGCTGTTCAAAGCTCATGTACGGTCATGTACCGTACCTAGTGTTTTGGAGTTCCGCTTAAAATTAGCTTCAATTGTTGCTGCAGACACACTCACTAACATTCTGGACACTTGGTAAAGTTTCAGCTGTTCAGATGTTTAAGTATATATATATACATACCATTAGAACTGATGCACTGAACTTAACACTTCTTTAGACTAAAATATATTAGCTTTGACTTTCTTTGTATGCACTTGTAAATGTGCTGCACTCCTAATTTGTAGCACTTGAAAAATGGCTGTAAATTTGGGAATTTAATTGCTGGCAGCACAGCAGAAACATGAGCACAGGGAACGTCTTTTACTAGGACACTGAATCTGACTTTAATGACCCAAGAGCTTTGTGTGGTTTATGTGAGGAACGTGATAATCAACTAAACAAATTTACACTAAAACGTTTTGGAATTTTAAAAACATCCGGCCTTAATTGAGGCAATTGTTGTTTCTCCAGCACCATATTATTTATTCATCAGACATGGCATGTACTATTTGGAGTATCCTGCATCTGTTCATTTTGTGTATCTCTCTCTCCTTTTTCTTTCTGCCTTGTAGGGCTGCCTATTTGGCCCAACTGTCTTTTGCCAGCTGTACTGTATATGCATTGCTGTCACGTCCAGTGGAAAAAGTGTCAGATGTCCATCCATTCATCTTATTTTTCTTCAGGGTTTGACAGTAGCTCCAATCATCCTCAGAGCAGGCTGGAGAAAGTCTCAGGGACGCTCTGCAAGGAAACACAAGCTGCCTCTTCCTTCACACCATATGTCTAAATAAGCTACCATCTGTGGCTTTTTCACTCTATATGTGTGGGCAACTGTGTCTGTGTGTGCTGTCCACTGGGAACAATATCCTGGTGCTGAATGAGTGTGGTGAGAAAGAACTCCAGCATCAGTGATTTTGTTGCTAGAGGAGCAAAATATCGTCTAGAGAATAAATTCAGCAGATTTTACAGAGGAATTTTACACATTTTCTGTAATATTGTTTAGATTTAAAAAATAAATTGGTGAAATGAATTTGTGTAAATAATGCATTGCCAATTCAGGTTTATTCACAGTGGTTTTAATAGTAAGCAGGGTTCTACAGTGTGTACACAAATATACTATTCTTTATATAAACTATTTTGATTAGTATCCATAACCACCAGTAAACCAACACGTACCTTTTTATTGTTACATATGTAATATGAATAAAGAAAACTACATACAGAAATGTGATGCTTTACTGAACAATCAAATATACTGCACCCTGAGGAACTCTTTTTTGAGTTTTGAGTTCATGTTGTTATATGGTTTTACAAATGATTGTAAAATACTCAATATAGGCACATTTTGTTGCTGCTTGCCAGCCATAGTCTACTTTTAGCAAACAACATTTAATGGCTGAGGAGTTATTTGTTGTGATTATTGTCAATAATAATGATATAAAATATAATGAATATTATCTCATTTTATGAGACTACAACTTACAGCAACAATTAAACGTTGAACAAATGAAATTTGGATTTACCAGCTTGTACTGCTCCAGCAATTGTGATTCAGGACACTGTTGGAATACTGGCGATGACTGCCATCCTTTTGCTTTAGCGGCAGAAATCTATGGATGGAACTGCATTCTCAGTAATGGCCTCACGAGGGTATGGAAGTTCTCCTCCACCCTTTGAGTTTAGCCACTTATTATACATATTAATGTCTTTGGCAAGCCTAATGATAGCTATTTGCACAAGACCCAGCTTTGCTACATAAATGCAGCATCATTGCTATATTACATCAGCTTCTCATCTGCACTTTCTCTCCCTGCAGGCATTTCTGAACATATCCCACGATATGTGTCTCTTCTGGGTTGTTTTTTTCTCCTTCATCCTTTGCTTTCTCAGACCCAAAGGTGTTGTGTTTGGCCAGTTGTGCTTTACTAGCATTGTTCTTCATTAACAAATGGTCTATAGTGGAGTCATGATGGGGCATTCGCCTCTGGGGTCTGTTTCTGTCAGCATGAGGACAAAAAAAAAGGTGAATGACCGAATGACTCACATTTGTGAGAGGTATGAACACATGTGAGTGGAGAACAAATGGAGCCAAAGCTTTATGGTTTCATTTTATAGTTAGGAAAAAAACATTCAAAAATGCTGATAGAAACACAACAAAAAGAAAAATACAATATTTAAATAATCTACTTCGTCTACTTAGGACAATTATTAAAAATATATAAAACAAATATTATATTCATATTATATATTCTGAAAATATGATTGATCTCACTATGCATGAACGTCATTTGGTAAAGACCACAGGCAAAATGCCCTGGAAACAAGCAGTTTCAGACAAACAAGTTAAATCAGATGGCTTACAGTCCCGAGAGTTTCGCACTTTTCAACATCTGGTGATGTCATCATCTGCAATAGTTTTCACAATTACATTTTTATGGACATAATATGGGTGTAAATACCCAAATTCCACATAAAAGCAGATAATTCAGTTTGTCATCAGTGTTTAATTTCAAACCCAGTACACTAAAACCCAATACATTTCACAGTTTGATCCTGCTCGTGGGTTAATAATACACTCCCTCAGTAGCGAGCTCAGGCCTGTAGGTGGAGTCATTTAACAGGTTTCTGTCTTGCCTTGAAATCACGACCCCAAGAGGCAAAAACAGAAAACGCAAATACAGTCCAGGAAGTTTTTTTTAGGGTTGTCCATTAGCAGCAATGTGCGCTTTAACAGTTATCCCCTGTGATTCTTCAGACCTATTCCCGTTTTGTAGGCTGAATACTTGTGTCGGTCCACATTCACTATTTAGCTCAGAAATTACAGCTCTTAAAGGCTATGGTTCTTTAAAACAAGGCAATGGGACGAAGACATGAAAAACCCAGTCCTATTAAAAATCCAGTTAAAGCTATAGTTTGACAAGATATCAAGTTGGCGCAATTTCCCTCCTCCTCCTAGGTGCTGCTGACTGGCCAAGACAAATTTGATGTCTAAACCTTGTGACCTGTTTTGTTTCGTTTTGTACTGATGTTGTGAGGCTAATGATATGACCAATGAGCAGCGTGTATCAAAATCATCGCACCTGCTTCAGACTATACTGAACTGTGAAAGGGAAATCACTGCATAATTAAACTGTTAAGATGCAAATAAAGTAATTAATAGATGTTACACGAAGTGATTGTTAACATGCTGCCTAATGCCTGAGATGTAGTTTTCTGGCAGATTTAAGATAAAGCTTTGGTCTAAAACATACTTTTAAAATTTCATAATTAGAGAACACCGTAACTTAAGAATAATCGGTGTAACCAACTTTAGACTTTAAAGCATTATAAGGTGCTATGCCCTCACTCCCAATTATTGTAGTCTTTAAGATATCAATGTTCAGTATCTAGTCGTTGAAGCACTGTAGATCAGCAGAGAAATGTCTGGAAACCAGAGATTCAGACCCTTAAATCACCAAGCTCCTCACCTGTTGTCATCTCAGAGACAGCCATGTTGTTAGTGTCATCATCACGTAATCAACGACTAGTCAACATCAGCATCATCACTGAGTAATTCCCTAGAAGGCTAGTCTGTGGAACCCCTACAATTTATCAGTTCACATCAAACCACTCTAAATGGCTTTATTACAGTTTGGAAATCAGTGGAACTCTCTATACGGGAATCTCAAGGCTGGCTTGTGCGATTTCCGACACTGCAAAGACAAACTCAGATATAATTTAAACATCAAGGTGGCTTATTTTATAGCTAACGGTAAGTCATGCAGTGTCAAAAAGTCTATCTGAGATTACCTTGAACTATTACACTACATAATGCTGATGGGTTAAGCATGCAGTATGCAGTTTGCACAATGCATTGGTCTCATAGCTCCAGTGCAAAACTAGAGGAGAACATGTCTTTGTTGGTCTACTACATATGGGAAACGATTTAGAACGATTAAAAAAGTTACCCTCATTGTCTGCTTGACAATAACTTTAATTTAGATGGATTGTTTTCACAGTGTGTTTGCTTACAGGGCGTGGGCAGAGACTGGGTAGAAGCTTTTAGGGGCTGTCTGTGGACACCTGTTAGACAAAGAGATGTTAATCCACAGGATAAAAAAGCAGGAGATTAGCCCTGTCTCTCCACAGAGAGAGCCTCTATACACACAAGATGATGACGAGCGTGTCTCCGAGGAGCCAGTTCACGACTGTCTGCTTCTTTCTGAACAATCCTCGGAGGACCTGGGATGGACTTCATACTTTAAGCAGTCTGGAGGTTTTAGGCTTGTGTGTTCAAGTGTGTGTGCTGAATCTCTGACTTCGTCACAGCATCAATTGAGTCAGCTTTCTGTATGTCCGTCTGAGTCACCCATTTCAGGGTTGCCTAGTGACCGTGGCTGGGGAAAATGTTTCCTCTTGCGTAGTTGCTGATGCTTGGCACCAATATTTATTCAGGCTGTGTTCTGAGAGGGCAGGAGAAAACGGTTACAGTCTCTGATGACCTCCGAGCGCTTCCGTCCAGACATAAGAGCTTACCACCTAATTCCATGTGTTTACCTGTTTTTCCTGGTTGCTTAATCTAGTCCTTGGTGTTTAATGGATGCTAGGCCTAGTCCAAAAGATACTTGGTTATACTGTAAAATATTTCAGTTCATTCTCAGGAGATTAGCGCCACTGTAGATCCGCTGTGTCTGAATAATACTGTGCTGCATGCCTAAATCTCCATATATTTGCCTCAGGTCTCTAGACTAAAATCGATTTATTAAGTTTACTCAAATTACATGCTTAAGTGCTTTCTGTGGAACTCTGGGCATTCTAGGTCCCAGGAGATGGCCTAATGATATCAGTGAAGGAGTGACTATAAAACTGAGGTAAGTTAAAGTCATGTCTGGACTGGGAAGACAACTGTGTGAATGTAAATTGAATCTATAATGCTAAGTTTCATTGTTCATTATTTCATTTTTGGGGTCTAATTGAAAAGATTTACATACTTCAGTCTTCCCAAAACACAGTATTTTTTATGCTGTACATCTGTCACTCTCTGTCCAAAATGCTCTGTTAAAGCTCTTGTGCCTGCTAATTAGTCCAATATGTTCTCATTGGTTACTGATCAGAGAGGCATCCTGCTAGTTCTGCTTGCACACTGCTGTCACTATTCTTAGAGCAGTCCTATCATGCTTTGATACTTCCTCAGTTTTTTATTTTTAGCTCTTTTTGTATTGTGCCAAGGCATGCCAAGCTTGCTGGTTGTATTTCAAGATGATGTAATCTTGTAACAGTAAAAAGGACTGACATGTCAACAGTGTTTCAGGTGGCTAAGAAATGATTTCTGTGAAAGAGAGTTTCTCCCTCTGGCTTGTACTTTGGGCTTTACAGCTTTTCAGTATGTTTACATGCACAAAAAGTCACATAGCGCACTAAATTAAACTGAGAATCCAGAAAAATGTTATAGGTCCTCTTCAATCGTTGTTAGTTAGCTGTAATGAGCAAATGCGTATTACACATCCAACCTTACCTGGGACCTGCTCGCATCACAAATCAACCTTCTAACAAATAAAGATATTTAACACAGTAATCAGGGGCTGTGATCATAAGGCTGTGCTGTGATACTTAAAGCTTGAGCTGTATTATCTGCAGTGTGTAGGCTGTGGGCTGCTAAATATTCCAAGCAGGTTTGTGGAAATTGGTAGTGCATTTGTGTGTGCATATGAGAGAGAGAGAGAGAGAGAGAGAGAGAGAGAGAGAGAGAGAGAGAGAGAGAGAGAGAGAGAGAGAGAGAGAGAGAGAGAGAGAGAGAGAGAGAGAGAGAGAGATGATTTAACACTTCAAGTTGATGTATTTCACCATCATCATTTTAGGCCAGCTGGTATAAAAGGGCATCATTGCAGCCGGAGGCACATGGAGCATCCATTAATTCCTTTCAGATCAATGGTCATAACAGACCAGCAGATGTGAAGGGCTTTAACATTTGTTTCAAACCAAGACTGACTCAGGTTAAACAGGTTCTTAACTTCTTAGTGCACTGAAAATCTATCATCCATGTGAGGTTTTTTGTCCTTTAGTTAAAAATAAGCTGCCAAAGCAAAGCAATAGTGGAACTAAGAAAAAAGAATAAAATTACTGCAAAAAAAAGAATCAGTAATCAGTAAACGTGAATGGCTAAACTGGACATGTAAACATATATACAGTGTAAAAAACATGTAAAAATGAGTCAAGACTTTTTACTAACTGTTATGTTATTTCTTTTATTATTTAGGACCTTGGAATCTCCCCCTTCTTTCTGCCTCCTTTTGTAAATGTGGCATTTGTATTTAAAGGAGACAACAGTGTTTGAGATTCACAGTGCGTCTATGATCTATGTACTGAACTCTCCTTATTCAACTATCATGATGCAATTTCCCATTCTATGGCAGTGGTAGGCAGGGACATTAAAACAGAGTAAGGTGGGTTTATTGCACATTTGTTATTTGTAAGTAAAAAGTTCGTCAGAGTGACTCTCAGGTGAACGCTGCAGGTGTAAGGCACAGTGCGAAGGCCCACTATTTAGTTAGCTATATTTAGTCATGCCCTTGAACCAAGCCAGCTGTGAGCTTTTGCTCCTGTGGGGCTGAGACACCTAATATTTGTTTATATGCTTTTTCCAAATTGAATTACTGGATGTTTGCTTGATGCGTTATCCCTCTTCCTGGACTGGACACGTTCCACTTCCATGCAGCACTTACTCTCAGTCTTCGGTAAGTGACATGTGAAGTCGCCAGGTTTCACAAATATCATAAGTGGCACTTGAAACTTAACTCCTGCAAACAGAACATGCAAATCGAAAAGTTATCGTTGAGCAACTGCTCTCTGTTCTCTGATTGCGAACTACAGAAAGTGTAACATGCAAATGATTTGCACTGAGGTGGCTGGAAGGACAGATATACATGTTCTCGCACATTTACATTTACAATGAATGAATGTGTACTCTCCATGAAACTACCACTCTTGAGGTGCTGCCAACTTACTATATCAGTAGCACCGGGACAGTGAATAAACCGTGTGCTTGCATAAGAAATGTTTCCATAGGCTCAGCAGCCAGACTGGGCTAGATTAAAAAGAATGGGCTAACATAGAGTAAGCCTGGCACCAGTTTGAATGTCCAAACTGTGCAGACCAAGGACATTGGTGTAAGTGGAGGTGGAGCTGGCTGATAGCTCCTGAGAGCTCAGCAGCTGTGAGCTGTGTCTTATTGCCAGCAAGTATTTCTGAAACTATAACATTAATTTTCCCTGTGTTACCTCTCAAAACCCAATGTCTCTGAGCCCGCAATGATTCAATTTGATGGTGATTCTTTAAGAAACAGTTCAGTCATTAGGACATTTTACACCTCTCTCATTTTTTATTGGATTTTAGTGGAAAATGTGAGACAATTTTATTTTTATTGGGACCCCAAAAAACTCCAACAGCGTTTAGACAAGTTATTGACATCTCAGGAGAAATTTCTGAACAGCCTTAAAAAAACATGAGTTTCCAAAACTGAAGTTCAAACAAAAGCTTGAGAAAATGGGACTCCTAACAACCATACAAGACCTGGCGGACCACTTCAACTGTCAACATCGGTTAAACAAAGATTTCAGCTTTAAAACACAGGGGAAAATCAAGATCCACTCTTACATCACTTCTGAAACAATTCACAGGTCTTTCTGTCCATCCTTCCACTGTGAGAAGATGATTCAATGCTCACTCACTCATCCTTTAACTGGCCTAACGTAGCAGCCAGAAGAAACCCATGCAGAAACTGGGTGAACTTACAAACTCCCAGGCACTTCTTGCTGTGAGGCGGCAGCGCTACCCACTGTGCCACTGCCTGTGATTCAACACCTTGAGTCTGAAAGCATGTGTGGCTATCAAGAAGCTTCTCACTGAGAAAAAGAAAAAATTGTCAAAAGAGAATTCAGACCTGAATGTGTTTGGGATTGCTTGGATCGTTAGAAGCAGAAAATGTGACCAACTGAGCTTTGGAGGTGTGACAAAATATCCAAGAAGATATTTCTGACAGGATCAGAGTCCCGAAAGTAGCCGAAATTAATGTATAAAAGTATAAAAATTATGCTATATTGTGGTGGTCTCTGACTTGTGCACAGTACTTTTATATATGTGATTTACTGATCCCAAAGAAAAGAATAAAACACAGTTAGTTCTGAGTAGGTGTATTATTATAATATGGGTTATAATTCTAACAGAATTGACTCCACTGGGTGCACTTATGATGCATTATTGATGACAGACAAGTGCAGAAAGACAGAAGTAATGGGAATTCCCATCATCACTTTCTTGTCCACATCCAGATGTTCATGTTGTGGTGAAGAAGATAATCATGAACTGAGACTGAGCTGGAAATGTCTGTTTACTTCTGTCAACACCTTAATGCTATACACACGTCCTGCACAGCCTACCTAAAGCACACTCATCTTTGTTTGGTTTATTACAACGTTTATTAACAGGGTGGCTCCTTTATTTCCAGTTTTACAAGCTCTACAAGAGCAACTGTGAGGGAGTAAAAGGCTCAGTAACACGCTGCTGAATCAGACGCCTGACATGACATACTCTACATGCGCGGCACATTTGACAGGCAAAGATCCAGGTAAATTTGATAGTGCTTGATAATGATGATGTGTTCGATAATTGAAGTGATGGAGCAGGTCTACACTACCCTATTTTGGTAGAACGAGCTTTTAGTCTAATTATAACCATGAGTACGTTTTTAGATAACGTATTGTGTAACTGAAGCAATAATGGGCATTTTCTACTCAGAAGTGCCACAAAATTACATTTCACGTAACTGTTGAAGAAACGAGGCAAAAACGCACATTACTTTTTTCCCCACCCGAGTTTACAAACGCCCCGCCCTCCTAAACGACGATTGGCTGTATTTCTGACGCTGAAAGACGTTCGTCGTTCTAAAACTCTTCCCTGAGGAGTCCCGCCTTGGTTACAAGCCAATCCCTGCGCAGGAGGCGGGGCTTGTCGGAAAACGGGTGGGGAAAAGCCCGCGCGTTCTCGCCTGCTCCACGTTCTGGAGTCTTGAGACGTGTTTTGATTGGCGGAACGAAAGCTACGTGGACATAAGCTGCAACAGGTAGCGCACATGTGACCGTTAGCGTTTCATTCTGAGGAAAACAGTCACTGTCAAGAAAGCGCTGTGGTGAACGCTGAGGAGGAACTGTTTATTGCTCTTCTTTAAGTTCCGTTCGTTTGCACTGGTGACTTTTTAAAACGTTTTTTTTTTCTTCCTCAGCAGTTCAGGTTTACGGTAAGGCATCCCTTTCCATCCATCACATCTTCACTTTAGCGGGATAACGCTTATTCACAGTGCAGCTGACCTCTACCTTTAATCTACACGTAAATGAATCCGCACTGTTAAACCAGAGCATGCTAGCTCTGACGCTTATGTATGCATCTAACGTTCATAGAGTTCTTAGAGTAGATCAAATTGTGAAGACTGTCATCTGAATGAGCAGACGATAGCTGTATAAGCCTACAGTGCTTTGTATTACTATCCTAAATGAGCAGGGCATAATATCTTGTATAAGTCCTGCTTGAATAGGGTATTAATTACATACTACCTAAGTTACTACTACAAAGAGCCAACTGTAATTGATGCCCATGTAATAGTTTGTTAAGCATTGCTTCTGACCATTTACACCTGTTTAAGCCAGCAGTGCTTTCCCCCTTTATATAAGTCTATACAAGTTAACTCACTAAATTCTGATTGACTGTTTATCTTCCACATCAGGGCCTGGGTGATTCAGGCATGAAGTCCAAAGGGAAGGGGTCAAAGAGGACCAGACGCTCCTGGGCAGAGCAGGAGCACTCTGACTTTCAGCTGGAGACGGAGCCAGGCTCCAGTGAGCAGGAGGGCTCTGAGGCTTCTCTGCAGCTAGGGGGATCGTGGAAGGCCCTGAAGGCTGAGGGTAGCGCCAGAATGGCTGCGAGGCGCCGTCGTCGACAGCACAGCAGTGCGAAGGAGCGCAACGTACGCAGACTGGAGAGCAATGAAAGAGAGAGGCAGAGGATGCACAAACTCAACAACGCATTCCAGGCACTGCGGGAGGCCATCCCGCATGTCAAAATGGACAAAAAGCTCTCCAAGATTGAGACTTTAACACTGGCCAAGAACTACATCAAGGCCTTGACTACCATCATTCTCGGCATGTCCGACGCCTGCCTGCCCAATGAGGGGACCCAGCCAGAGGAAAGCCCGTCTAAGCTTCTCCAGCGCTACCAGCAGCACCTGGAGGACGACAAGAAAGGCCAGGTTGACCTTTCCAAGTTCCTGGACCAGATCCACAGCTTTCGACACAGTAGCTAACACAAGCTCTGACCACTGCATCGTCCAGCACCAACGACTTAATAAAGACACGAGGAAGTGCTGCCCATACTCTGGAGAGCACGGAACTCTAAGACTAACAAAGGGTCAGAAATAACCCTAAAAATGAGCTCTCAATGGAGACATGTACTAATGGTGTGTTCGGATGGTCCTCACAAACTCATGAACTTCCGAGTTTACCACAAGGATGTTCCACTGAAACAACTGAGTTGTTAAAACAATTGGTGAACTCAGGCAACAAACCGGCCAGTATGTTCCCTGATACCATGTGAAAACAGTGGTCCAAGCTGGCCCACAAATGAATGGTAATGGTCCACCAATGACACTTGCGGTGTCAGAAAGTGTTTAAATGACTGCAACAGTAGCGAACAGGCAGACACTACCAGATATAGGGCTGGGCGATATGGACAAAAAAAAAAGTCACATCAGTCGATATCAATAATTATCATAATTAATGTCAAATAATTTTTTTACTTTTACAGGCAAATGTTAGCCCCTGAGCAAAAACTGTGGTTTTAAACTATTCTTTATGGTCAGAACATGACAATCACTCACAGTCAGCAGAACATTTGCAACCTGTTATGGGAGACAACTATTTTCCCAGATGAGCTGACTTTACCAGCTAAAAAAAATCAGATACAGTACCCCAGAAACTTCATGTACAAACAATCAGTTTATCAGTCACGACACGGTCTGTGATGGATCATGCATTACCACTTTAGTCATTCCCACCTCATGTATGTCCCAGCATATCACAATATTTTAACACAAGCTAGCAGATATTTGTAATGGTCTACTCTGATGGAGCAGTTTGATGGTGTAAGAACCAAAGCATATCTGATGCTGTCTGTGTAGACCTTGGACCTTGGTGCATTAACTGCAGTATGATTCTTCTACACCAGGCATGCAACATCCTCCTTTAGGCTTGTGTTGTTTAACACACTGAATGTGCATTTTAATGTTTTCAGCTATTACACACTTGTCACAGTTTGCTACAGGTGTAACGTCAATGTTGGGTGTTATGCCCTGGGCATCAGGCTAAAAGCTGAGCTACTAGCTTTGTTTTGAGATGTGGTATGTGTGGAGAGCACGACAAACAAAATTATTTTGACAAGACATGAGCTTACGTTTTGATTGGGTCAAGAGATTACGAGTAGGCTCAATGCCATTATGAATTAAACATGCGCCATATATACTCTCGCTGCATAGTTGGCCACAGGGAGCAAACAGTACACCTGACAATGGAAAAACTGGGAGGTGCGACCTCATTGAATGCTAAATTTTCTGAATTGCTAAATTTCTTTCGGGATCAGTAAAGTATCCATCTCTGGTAGCATAACTTTTCCTGAAGTGGAAAATGCCAGCAGGGCACTCTAGAAAGCCAAAGTGTGAGAATGGGTTATTATATCGAACATTTATCCAACCTTTCGAGGTTTATTGTTACCGTTCTGTCGCCTAGCCCTAAGCAGAAGCAACCAACAGCTTTTTGCCGTGAGCAGTGTCCATAGCAGTCCAGAGCAGCAGACACATATGTACAATAGTAATGCAAGGTTCCTGAATTTATGAGAACCATCCGAATGCACCACAAAACTGCAAAGTTGGTCCATAAATGTTATGTTTACAATAGAATCATGGCTGGAACTGTACTCCTATTCATGCCCTTTTATGCCATATGATGTAAAAAAAAAAAACAAGGAGATCGGCTTCCTTGTCCTTCTTTGCCATAATGTCATGGAACTAAGACTGGGGAAACACACACACACACATGCACCAGCCCATTAGCTAGTAAAATGAAGAAGCATATCCTGTAGAATTAGCATTCTTCAGTAATGACTGTAAATTACAAGGACTTAAAAGCAAACATAAAAGAATGTTATTACTTGCAGCCACATTTATTGAAAGGGCACAGGCCATGCATACATCAACACTGAGAGGTGTTTTTATGCACCTAACAATTACAGCGCAGCTTTTTACAGGTTGGAGAAGTTAAAAACATGGGAAGCCTTTCCTTTTTAAAACATTTAACACTCATATTTCATTACGGAATGTATACAGAAATATGGTGCAAAAATATACAGACCTTACCTTTACATTAACATTTGCCAGTTACAACAATTTATATAGACATTTGCAGTTTTTTCTCCATTTTTTTTGTGTACCTATATATTTAACAATAAAGCCTTTCCATTTATATTTACAGCTTAGTCTTAAATAATGCCCTAAAATATTCATAATTTACATTACAGATGATAATGGCAACATAAAAGTCTAATTTAAATGACTACAGTAGCACTGACCTTAATATGACTTACATAATATGACAATGGGAAAAAAAAATCCTCAAACTCTCATTTGTGCTGCCTTTGAGTTGTTAAGTTATATTGATGAAATATATATACTGGGAGTTTGAAAAAGGTCTAGATTCCTGAGAAAAGAAACACTGCTCTATCCTTGTCTATTGCACATGTATTGGACAGCGACACAACAGAAAGCTCACGGTTAGTTAAAATGTACCGATTTCCCATGCAGTCAGTTTCCTAAAGCTACTGAATATGTCCCTTTTCAGTGCTCATTGCAGAGTATGAACTAAAACTCTGCCACCAGCATTTAATGGAAGTGCAGGAGTTTCTCAGTGCTTTTAGTGCTAGTTCATTTCTGTCTTGTCAGTGATACAGTCTGTAAACCGGTGTAATACTGTATTTTGTTCATGATGTTTTTGAAGCTGAATGTGTGTGGAGTACTTTGTCTAGCATACAGCAAGTCTGGTTTATATGTTCTGAGTACACTGTCTATTCTTTGCCCCTGAAATCGAATAAAGAAACAAGATCAAGAAAAAAGACCTTATTACCACAGACAATAACCACAAATAAATAAATGCAAATTAAGAACTTCTATAAAAAAATACTATGTAAAAACATAATGTAAGAAACTATGAATCTGTTTCCTGGACAGGGATTAAGCCTAGACCTGGACAATATTTTTCTTTCAATGGATTCCATTCCATTGGATCCTTGCTTAAACATTTTCTGAATAATTTCTGACAGTGCAAGATCTCATTGTAAAACTAGAAGAGAACAGAACTGAAGGAAATGCTAGAAGACAGAAGTTGGAAGCTCTTACAGGCTAAACATCAGTTGGAGTGACTGTTTCTCCACACATTAGGTATACTGCTAAAAGGAAAGGGTCGTGAGCTTCATTGCTACAGTGTCGAGGGGAGATATGGATGAATGAAGTGCTGTTAACATCCTACAACATTGCCATTCATTTCAGGTTGTTCTCTGCTCGACAGCGGGCTGCGTGATGCAGTGCCATTGTTGCTGTTGTCAGTCAGAGATGGCATACGAATACGGGGAGCCTCCACTGTGTTTCCTCGCACTGTGATGTGGTCCCAACCTCCCTGGGTTCAGAGACAGAAGTTTATAAAGCCGCTTTAAATGATTATAAGGCATTTCAAGGGGACATTTTCCACATTATAAGCATTTACAGTTGACTGGTGCAGTGTAGCAGGGTAGAAACTTCACAAACTGACATGTGGCAAAGCTGGCATCATTTTACAGTGCAATTTTACACTGAGCTCGTGTCATTCTACTCTCAAAGGTTGTTTAAGGAGACTGCATAACTGTGCTTGATTTTACACACCTGTTAGCATTATTGCTAAACTCAGTAATTAGGAAAGGTGTAAATGGTCCATTTTTGTCCATGCACGGCAGATAATACTGTCACACAGTGCCAGAAAAAAATCTGCTAAATCTTAGCTATGACAGAATACCATCTATGTCTTGGCTGATAATCTCCATTTGGGGTAAGAGTAAAATGAAGTAAATTAGCTTTTTGCCCTAACTATACCGAAACACTTTCGGAGTGACCAATATGCTAAAAGAACAGCAATTTATGAACACAAACACAGCATGCTTACCCCGATGCCATAGTCCCACGACTGGCCTTTAGGCTCCATGGGTTGTACGCCTAGCCTGTGGCAAACAGTTCCACAGCTTAGACTGTGGCTACCCTGGACCTTATCTGCAATTATCCACACCTGAAAAACGCAACACAGAATATACTGAGACCATGCCACCATAACTACATGCATATTTTAAAATGATAATTAATTTCATTTTCTGCTCGGGTGTGTGTAGACATAGGCATTATTGGGTTAAAGACTACAAAATAAAGAACAATACTAGTGTTTTTAATGCACAGACTATATTGAAAGTTGCTCCCTCAAATTCCTCAGTGGCTCTTTTCCATGGCACACTCACCCCAAAGTGGTACATACTTGACTCCCAGTGAGTGAACTAGGCAGCATGTTAAAACCATCCCTTAAATGTGATGAAAAAGACACATTCATCAAACGACTTTAAACTATTTTTGCAGTGTCTCCTTTAGGAAAGATCAGTTCCATATTTTACACAAGTGAAACTAGGCTTGGGAGAGCAGCTTCATGTTCCTTCTTTTCTACCTCATATCATAATAGTTAATCTGCTTAAGCTGCTTGAATAATTTGCTGCTTATCATAGCCACCTATTACAGTAATATACTTTAGCAAATGCTAACAGTGTTTAGATGACTGGCCAAATTCTTATTTTGTTTAATAGCTAACAAAGCAGTTTCAGTAATCACTCCTAGTTGATCAAATTTATATATTTCACAAAGATTTTGAGTCTTACCCCTAGCAGAAAATAAATGTTAAAAAGAAAACTACTGCTGGTATAGGATTGTTTACAAGCCTATCCAACTGTCAATCAGCAAGTGGTTTGGTTTGTGGTTAATGACTTTGAAGACACAACTCTTTTAGGACGGCTGTTCATCATAGTTTGTAACGAGGAACATTAATGGGATCAATACAGGCAAGATGGAATTTCTGTTTTCCAGTTTTTTCTAGTTTCGGAAAATGGGATCAATGATTAGGACAGAATTAAACTGCATAAAAAACTTGACAATGACGATCTCCTGAATCGATCCTCCACACAGAAAGTAGACGCAAGTCAAACAGCTTGTAACTGTACTAGGGCTGTACCCGACTCAGAATTTTGTCAATCAAATCGGATTTGCCCGTCCTGGTCGTTGATTCGACTATTCGTTCATGTTTTTTTCTCCATGTACATTATCTAGTAATCAGTAAATCAATTTGCATACGTTTTAGATTTGACGGCCTCCTCATTTAGAAAGTCAGCAGAGTCACAGGAACATATTTCTAAACTAAAAGAGACGTGGCGTATGATGATCGATCTGAACTGGAGCCTGATTTAAATACAGAAAACAGCGTCGAGCAGCAGCTCGTATTTATGTTAAACATTAGCGCTTATAGCTTATAGTCTTTTTAATTTTACTTCTAACAGCTTCTTCAGTAGGACGACCCTTCGTCTTTCAGTGACTGTACTTATCCTTAAATAAAGATAATCTTAGCTGCAGACGAATAAACAAAAATATCTGTAATTTAAAATAATGGAGTTGTAATAAAACAAACGTCTTCGGTCTGGTTTTTCCTTCACCGCAAACAGCCGTTATGTCTAAACTGAAAGTCAGCTCACTGGTTTAAAGCAATGATCAATGTCTGACTGAATGACGAGCAGAATTAGGTTGAATTTGTTCGGATTCTCTTCTTCAAAACCTCCTCCAGACTTTTTCTGAGACATCGTTTCCCCCGTGTTTCTTAGCTTCACAGCTTCAGCTGCCTTCAGCGGTGAACTGCTAGCACACAGTGTCACGTGGATTGAATTTTTTAGCAAGCGTGCGTCACAGCCCAGCTAGAACTTAAATATATATTTATTATTCCCCTTTTAATCATTATTAAAAAGTTCTTGTGCATTTTTGTAAGCTTTAGCCTGTTTAACGGAAGAAAAAAAAAAAAGGTCACTGCTGTCAGTCGACTTGAAGGGGGGATTGACGTCAGTCCGACTGACGATTGGACTCGTCGACTTTTAGAGGGCAGCCCTAAACTGTACAGACCTGGTCCAGAGGCCCCACAGATACTTTTCGCACATTGTTAGAGATGTGGTCCCACAAGGAGCCCTGAGGGTAACTGGGTGTCACGCCCTGGCGATACCACAGGTTTCCTGCACATATGCAAACCATAGTATAATTGAGGGGAAATGACAGAGCTTTAACATTTCACATTAATGGAATACACAGCTATGCAATAAAGTCACTATTTAAGCATAGCTGACATATTAAACATTTTTTATGAACTTTTTGAGTTACAGTGACTGAACAGTGGTCATCAATGCCACTTGTGGTCTTACCATTTTCATCCACTGTATAAACTGATGTCCTTCCTACTGACACTTGTTTGAGCTTCTGTCGATTTGGGGAGGGGATGTGGTACCAGCAGTCTCCTGTAAGCACACACAGACACAGGATTGTGCTTACCTAACACTGCAGCTGTCAGCATGATCAGCATGATCTGCATGACTAAGTAATAGCAGAAGGAAGTATTTACGCTCTTGCATAAAGTTACTGGATATAGTATTTTTTATGCATTTATGCTTGAAGACACTCAATCAACTCTAGAATGATCAGTGTGGTACCTGCAGGATTTTGGGCTGACACAGAACCCCTGTAGAATGCTGACCCATCTTTGGCAATTGCCCAAACCTGGTATACCCCTCCAATAGAGATGGATTTAAAAGGCTGGTCTGTTCCAATATGGAGCCAAGATGTTCCCTGAAAGACAACCACACAGTTCTTGTTCAGATTAGACAACACATGTTAGCAGAGCTACAGTCCTATAGTGACAAAGCAGCTGAAGACAAATATACGCAGTGCATGGTATGATATACATAACTGTGCAAATGTCAAGTGACCACCCTCAATGAGTTTTTTTCCATCCAAAGACTGGTTAGAAGGTAGACAAAATGGGGCTGCTAAAAACCTTACAAGACCTGGTACACCACCAAAACAGTATAAAACTTTTATGAAGCATCAAGAAAATCAAGCTCTACTCTTGGTGTTTCTGTCTATCCTTCCACTGTGAAAAGACAACACTGTGGATCTGAAAGGATGTGTAGTTGTGAAAAGCTGTTACTGAGAAACAAAGAAGACAAACAAGCAGCTGGACTCCGAATCATGCAAAACAGAAAATAGAATCAACGCCCGAGACTGATCCTGAAAAATATATCACATGCAGATTTCTTCAAAAAAAATGAAAACAAGTCTCCACAAAGCAAGGAAGGCTGCAATAAAGCCAATAGCAAAGTGTGTATTTAGTTGTTTAGTGTTTGCTTTTGTTTAGTTTTCTGATTAACTTAATGTTTGTTTCGATTAGAAATGTTAAAAATGAAAGGTGGTCTCTGACGCTGCACAGTACTGAGTTTTGTTATGTGTCATATTACCTCACTAGTCTAGGGTTTATTAGCAGGTACATAAATAACAACAACAATGTGTGGTTTTAAGAGCTGCTCTCTTACAGCTGGAGTAAGCGAGGTGACCCCAAGGCGACAGAGGACGTCCCCCTTGCTGCTAATGGCCCACAGAGGCACCTGCTCCACTGTATTCTTCAGCCCGCACGGCAAGATGGTGACATCACTTAGAGGGATGGGTGGAACTTCCTGCCAAGGACCGGTTGTGGTGAGTTTACACTTCCTGCAAGGAGATAAGCAATAGAGAGTGGAAATGTTCTCAGTAAACATAAAGAAAAAGAGCGAGATATAAAGAAAGGAGGGCAGACAGACTAACAGGAAAAAGAAACAGAGAAGAAAACAGAGAACATGCATATATGTGTGTGTGTGAGATAGATAGATAGATAGATAGATAGATAGATAGATAGATAGATAGATAGATAGATAGATAGATAGATAGATAAAGGAAGTAGCAAGAACGGGATGAAAAGAGAGAGAGAGAACAAAAAAGAAAAAAAAAAGAGATAGAAAAACATAGAAAGAAATATATAGACAAAGAATGGGCAAGAGAGAAAAAGAGACACAGATATAGTAAAAAAGCAAGAGTGATACCTGGCCCAGCGCCTGCGACGAACAAAGTCCTTCAAAGTTTTATGACCATGGTATGACCTGAACCAGCAAATAAAGTTGTTAAACAAAAACAATAAAGGAATTCTGTTTACTTTTGACTCTAGCCTTATTGTAATGTACACACAGACTGCAAACATCTTGTGATGAGGTATCTTATTACTTGACAAAGCACAAACAGATCTGACAGAATTTATATTTTTCAAACATACGCTGGAAAATCAGCTGCATACTGCCAGCCCTCTCGGTCGGTTCCTCCGGATACACTGTAGTCAATGGCCCAGTCTGACACCTGCCACAAAGATAACCAATAAAATACCTACAGACTTCTGCACATGCCTTTCTGAACACTTTCTGTGACATATACAATCCATCACACCTTGCACACAAAACATTTTCTTTTAGGCCTCTAATCATAAATAAAAAGCAGAAGGAAAAAATAAGAAGGCAGACCCTTCATGAGGAGTCAAACACAGTTCAACAAACATAACCATATTTGTTTGCCAAACGCTGTACTGTCATAATTAGCATCACAAACCCATGTCCAGTGTGGGGAGGGTGGTTTAGTATTCGCTTTGGTGCACTCCTTAAGGCCTGAAGCATCACTCCACATGTAGCGGTCTGTAGGGAGACCCCTGCAGGAGACACAAAGGTAGTGCAATAAGTACTTACAGTATTAGTAAATCTTGGGCACCTGAACATTTGTAGTGAGCTAGTTTTGATGCAGACTTCAGATATATATACAATGACTACTCATTTAATCTTTTAATATTACTATAGTATATTTAAAACTTCTGCTTTAAAATGTAATTCTCAGGTCATTTAAAACTTAAAATGAACTGTATTTTGCTGCAATCAAAACCATTCAAATTCCATTGCAATTTAGGTTTATTAATAATATAATTAGGTTTATTAAGGTTTATTAACACAGCTTACACAACAAGTGTTTTCTCCACACTAACCACAAATTGCCACTTTTACTGACTACTAAAGACATGATTATTCAACCCATTCATTAAAGTATTGTTTGTCCTTAGAGGAGACCCCTTTTGCTGTTATGGCCTGCTGCAATGTAACATGTTTTATCTCAAGCACACCTGAGGCAACTAATGAAGCCCTTGATTAGTTAACCCTCGGTGTTGTGAGGAATTCTATTCAGGGGGTTAAATAATTCTGAGACTGCATCAATGTGTCATTAAAAGTGGCCTTTTGTGTTGAATTTGGAAAAACCACTTGTTAGGTTGTGTAGTTGTATTTCTCATCATAAAATACTGTAAGAAAATAGAACTATTCAATTTCTTGACAATTACTTTAATAATGTAATCAGGAGAAATAATCTTACTGAACATTTTATTTTATGAAATAATGTTTAAAGGAAAACATCATTTTATACATAAGTAAAATGTCTAGAATGTGGTTGAATAATGTAATAGCAATCTTGAATGAATGTCTATGTGTGTAAGAGTAGATATACTGCAGAAACCACAGGTACAATGGTGCCTGACAGTTTGTGAACCCTTTAGAAATGTTCAAATTTTCAAGATTCTCAAGTCCAAATAGACAAATGAGACAAACATTAGAATGTATAAATGAAAGAAAGTGATTCAGTAATACATATGTGAGTGGCAATGTTATGTGAACCTTTAGGATCAGCAAATAATTTGATGGTGCAATTCGAGTCAATTGTTTTCAATCAATGGGATGTTTAGGCATGAGTGGGTGCTCCAATTTATTTCAAGAACAATGATTTATCAAAGTATGAGTTATTGGTGATCATCACAGCAGAAATGATTACGACATCATCTCTAAAGAATTTGGACTCCAACAATCCACAGTTAAACTGATTGTGTACAAATGGAGGAAATTCAAGCCCCTTGTTACCCTCTCCAGGAGTGGTCGACCAACAAAGATCATGCTGACAGTGTGATGGAGTGTAAGAGCCTGCAAGGTCACAAAGGAACTGAAAGTAACTGCTAAGTAACTAAAGCCTTTTTCATTTTGGCTTGTGTTAAGGTTCGTACTTCCACCATCCAGAGAACGATGAACAACAATGGTGTGCATGACAGGGTTGCAAGGAGAAAGCCACTAATCTCCAAAAAGAACATATAAATGCTGTTTGCTGAGAATCACATGGACAAGCCAGAAAGTTATTGGAACAATAATGTGTGGACAGACAGGTTTAAATGAGAAGCATTATGTTTGAAGAAAGGAAAATGCTGCATTCCAGCATAAAAACTTCTCCTATCTGTGAAACACAAAGATTGCAGTATCATAGTTAAGGCATGTTCTACTGCATCTGGGCCAGAGTGGCTTCCCATCATTGATGGAACAATGAATTCTGAATTGTACACTGCTCAAAAAAATAAAGGGAACACTCAAATAACACATCCTAGATCTGAATGAATGAAATATTCTCATTAAATACTTTGTTCTGTACAAAGTTGAATGTGCTGACAACAAAATCACACAAAAATCATCAATGGAAATCAAATTTATTAACCAATGGAGGCCTGGATTTGGAGTCACACACAAAATTAAAGTGGAAAAACACAGCCAGAAAGCATAGGTACTGAGAAGTGGTCTGTGGTCCCCACCTGCAGAACCACTCCTTTATTGAGTGTGTCTTGCTAATTGCCAATAATTTCCACCTGTTGTCTATTCCATTTGCACAACAGCATGTGAAATCAGTGTTGCTTCCTAAGTGGACAGTTTGATTTCACAGTTTGATTTACTTAAAGTTATATTGTGTTGTTTAAGTGTTCCCTTTATTTTTTGAGCAGTGTATTTTTTTTCTAAAGGAAAATTTCAGAACATCTGTCCATGAGCTGAAGCTCAGTCAAGAACCCCAAGTACAAACGTTTTTCTAGCAAAATATGAATAAAATAGGAATACAATTGATGTTTTGGAATGGCCAAGTCAAAGCCCTGACCTTATTCTGATAGAAATGTCATGGAAGGACCTGAAGCAGGCAGTTCATGGGAGGAAACCTACTAGCATAACAGTTTAAGCTGTTTTGTGTGCAGGAATGGGCTAAAATATTTCCAAGTCGATCTTCACGACCTCAGCTACTGGATCGATCAACAGCTACTGAAAACGTTTAGTTATTTCTGCATAAGAGCCACACCGGATACTGAAAGCAAAGGTTCACATACTTTTGCCACAATTGAAATACTAATAATACAAATATCAAATCACAAGTTTGTCTCATTTGGTCATTTCAGTTCTCCTTAACTACTTTTAGTACTTGCATGAAAATCTGATCAAGAAAATTTATGCAGAAATATAGAAATGTTTAAAATACAAACTTTCAAACAACACTGGAGATGCATAAATACAGTGATATACCAAAAGTCATCTAGTATGTAAATTAATTATAAAGTGGCGTTACTTCAGGTGATGGTTTAGGAATGGCTAGGCCTGTATAAGTTGTGAGGTATGAGTGAGGCTGAACACTGACCAGCATGCTCACAGCAAGATAAAGTGAATTACCAGAATCTGAATGAGGCATGATAGAGGGTCCGATATTACATTTTCAAAGACAATTTAACATTCCTCGATCCACAGTGACGTGTGTAGTGGGAAAGGAAGGCATTACTACCAACAGTGGACAGCGCAGTTGCTCCACATGAGTGCTTTAATGATTGTGACTGGCAGCATCTGGGTAGAATTGTTTGTACAAAGAAACCAGCAACTCTTGCACAAATCACATCCACATTTAATGCAGGAGGCCTGACATGCATATCGCGCAGGTGAGTGCAGCACTCTTTAGCTTCTATGGGATATGAGAGGAGAAGACACACTAGAGCGACTCTGCTAACACATAGACATTCCCAAGCCATCACTTAAGGTAACACCACGTCATAATCAATTTATATACTTCTATCCCATGATTTATGGTAAGTCTGTGTATTAGATATACTCATTTGATAAAATTTTTAGCAGTGCTCCCAGCTGTACATATGATACACTGTGTAATTACCTATTTGTGTAGCCAGTAACAGGATTCCAGCGCTGATTCTCATATATATATACACTCTTCATGTCAGTCTGTGTGTAGATGTTATCAGTGCTGCTAGCAAGTCCTGGATATGAAAGAAGAAGATTAACAAATATTAGCTGACTCTTTGGTTTCTGTTTGCCAGAATACATGACAGACATTTGGTACATAAAAAGCAAAAGGCATCAGATTTGTTTACCCTGAAAGAAGCCACCACCGTAGCCCCCCGTGTGGACCCATGCTGTGTGATCATAGCCTATTCCCCACACCACTCCTAGACCATTACACTCCACAATTCGCAAATGTCCTCCAACTTGACGCCAGAACCTGCCCAATCAAAACACGCAATTACGGGGGAAAAATTCATTATTTAAATAAAATCCGATTATATTATCTACAGAGAATACTCTGTATAGTTTTTAATACAAACATACTATTTGCTGAAGTCAACATACTATCACAAAATTAATTAATTAATTACTTAATGTGCTATTTGAAAATATGCTGGGACATATTTTGAACTTATTTTGACTTAGAAAACCAACAAAAAATGCATTATGATGAGGGGGTGCGCAAACTTCACCATACGAGTCCATCAAATATAGAGTAAAAATTAAGCCAAACAGTGCTGTAAGTATTAAGAAAAAAAAATAACAGTACATCATTTAAAAGAGTTCATACTGACAACATCTATTTTTGTACAGAGACTTTTCTTGCCTCATTGTAATAAGTGAGATATATTTATCCATAGCTAACTATTTATAGTTTATAGTATAATAGTTAATAATCTTTGCTGAGCCCGTACCTACCTACTTAGTATACATACTGCATAACTATCTGGAATTGACACAAAGCTAAATATTTACATATAAAATCTAAGACTTACAGCACTGACTCATAATATCATATCACATAAGTAACATGTCCTGCCCATGTCCGGTGGCCTCAAGCCTATTACAGAAACGTTCCTGAATTGAAATCAAGTTTGGTCTGTTTAGATGAATCAAAACAGTTGATTGTGTTGAAAAATACACAGAATATGTAAATGTGATTTAACATTTTCCACAGTAGCTAAATATAGTCTATAGCTAATTGATTCTAATCAATTCTAACATTCAAACATGATGATTTCCAGACCAATAAAAAATAAATATATTAAAATTTATATAAAAATGATTAAGTTTAGAGGAAGAACTAACATTTGGTCGCATGCCATAGGGTACGGAGAAGCCTCCAGGCTTGGCGTAGGCTCACTGACAAATATGTCTCCTTTGCAGGTGACTGACCAGATGGCCTGTTTGGAGGGTGGGCCTTGGATGCCTCGGGAATCACAGCAAGACACACTGAGCAGAGCCAGCTGGGAGGACACATAAATACACAGAGTCACTCAAAAACAGGAACAGCAGGATACAAACAGTCAACTCGTTGTGGACAGTGTTCCAAAACTGTCATCTCAAGCATTGTCACATGTCAAGGCTTGTCACAAGATAGCGTCATTTAGCAGGTTCAGCAAGTGTGTCAAATGTCTTTGTTACAAGTTGACGAGTAAGGTGTGTGTTTTCACTTCTTTGGGGGATTCTGCAGACTGAGTACTCATGAAGAACATTAACACTCACTAACATTAACCACTTCATGATTCAATTTTTAAATAGTTTTACCTGCATAGATTAAAGATGACTAAAGTGC
This sequence comes from Prochilodus magdalenae, assembly GCA_024036415.1. Lineage (NCBI taxonomy): Eukaryota > Metazoa > Chordata > Actinopteri > Characiformes > Prochilodontidae > Prochilodus > Prochilodus magdalenae. The sequence continues at coordinate 220,031 of JAMWET010005904.1, read as the reverse complement.
TGTGCATTCTGTGCTTAAAATAAGACTAGGCAGTAATGCTATATTCAATGTTTCCCAAATGCACAGTATTGGTCTAAGGCTACCTTTCATGTACAGTCAAAATGGCCATTAAGAGAAAGGCTTTTCAGAAGATATTTCTGAGGAGATCAGATTTAAGATTATATATGATCTATACTCTCTATTCTCTTTAGATCTGAAAAAGGAAGGAATACTGTCTAAAGGAATGTATAGCTGTCAAGAAATAAAAAGGAACTGGAATTTAGTGTTTCATTTTTTGCTAAACATAATCAAATTTTCTGTTTTCTGTTATATTTGTTTTTGTGTATTTCCATGCTGCTGACAAATTAATAATTTGCACTTCACGAACCAAGAAAAAAAAAAAAACCCGTACTCCTCTATCTGTCATTTAGTCATCCCTCGTTCCTCCCCTAGAGTCCCAGTCATTTTCGACCCAAACCAAGCAGTAATGCTTTTGTTCGCCCGAGACCCACCAAACTTCACGTACTCACTAAGGGTCAGCCCCCAGACGCTAAACTACAGTCATACCGACCCGCACTTGTTTAATCATCCCTCGTTCACCACTGAGCAAGCTGCGCAACCATCCCACGTTTCCTTCAGGAAATGCACTTTTCTAGTTATTTTTTTTTATTATAGTAAAGAGCCATATACTATAATGCAAGTTAACCAGACTAACTTAACCAAAAGGAAATTACTAGCAATAATATTTATTGCTAAAACCAGGAATGAATTTTTTTGTATGACTCCAATACTAATATATCAGTATGAATGGTGTACTGTGCAACTCAGTGTTGATGTATTGTTTCTATACCCAGTCATGCATCTCCAGCTCTGTGGCTGCTGCCAGGCGAATGGGCCACCTCTGCTTTGTCCTCTCAGCTGTGTAGATGGCAAATGTGTGTTTGGACTCGTTAAGCACTGGTACCAGGATGGTGACTTCATTAATAAACGCATGAAGATACTGGAGAGAGAAAATAAGCACTTAGGTAACTGGTTCCATAAAGTATTGAACCATTGTATACCTACTCTTGAGAGACCCACTGCACTGTTTATTGTGTGGCTGGCTTTCATCATGAGCTGAATCAGGTTTTAGAGAAGAGAAAACCTGAACATGAGCAAGTTTGTCGAACTAAAAGTCAACTATTCATCTCTCTCTTGCTATCAAAAAAGGCTACTAAATTAACAACTTACTAGTTTTTTTTAAATAATCTTTAGATAATTCAACAACTGAGATAAACAATTATTGTATAGAGATGAAAAACGTAATTCAGAAAGAGCTGATGTAAAATGCAGTTTAGACAGAATGTACAGAATGTGATTTACTTATAAAAAATATGTTTATAGCCAAAAGTAATAACTGTCATGTTGTCATTGTCATGTTTAATTGCATTAACAATGCACACATCTCTGTGCATCTGGTTCCTATGAATTCAAAACACATTCAAAGTGCTTTTGCAGCATCTAAACATGCCCAAGTTCATCTGTGGTAGACGGCGGTGGTCTCTGGTGCACCAGTCACCATGCGATCATGTCCCAGGCATGCTAAAAAGGGGGGGGCAAATTAGGTCAATGTGAGGGCAACCAAGAAGTAATGGAATATTTTCGTCCACATGTGGTACGGCATTGTCCTGTTGGCCCCGGAGAACCTCTGGAAAAAGATACCACCTTAGGCCTCAAAATCTCTGTGATAAATCCCTGGCTGGTCAAGGTACAGGCAATGCAAATGAGCCATAATGTAGAGTGGAACCCAAAGGCACCCCAAACCATAATGGCTAGTAATCTTCACACATAAACAGTTGTACAGAAGTTTTACAGAAACTTTCTAGTTATAAAAATCAAAAATTCCATTTTCCGAGATATGTATAGTTAAACTAGAATTATTTGCAAAACTAACAATCACCTTCTTCTCCTCATTAAAAGTGTAGTATATAAATAGGATGCCATCCTTGTTGCCTTCAGCTCCTGAGAACTGCTCCAGTGCAAACTGCACATCCACCCACTTGTTAGGCTTCCAGTCCCTCCACCACTGCATGCTCCCCTTCTTCACCCAAACAGACTTAAGGAGGGCAAAAATAGAAGAGAGACATTGATATAAATATGGCACATTTTGTTTCTTTAATTAACACTAAATTATTAAATTATTTAATAACAGGACTAAGAAAACATCTAAGAGGACAGTATTAACTTAGCCTACTTTTCTTATGTCATACTTTGGGAATATTTGCATTTATTCCTGATGGAGCAGTCTATCAAAAGCATAAACAAAACAAATAAACCAAAGCCCCCCAAAAACCACAAATGGAATCAATCGTCAGTGTCAATCACGGTAATTTGATTTTCTACTTAGACAGCACCTGTTCAATGGCCTGTTCGTAGTGTTTGAAGTTTTCCATCTCTCTTTTTGACCTTTCGCTGAGTTGTTCGAAAATCTGCTTGCGCCAGGCTGCAGTCTGCGTAGGTGTGATGGACAGTGACATGGCCTGCATAGATGAGTTAAAGCCTGGGAAAAAAAAAATCAAAAATCACATTCGTAATCACAAAGCAAATACCCAGCTGAAGCCAACAAAAATAAATATATTTTACTGCTTGGGCAACACTAAAAATCATATTAGTCATATTAGTGCAACTTATGGCTTTCTGCAACAGTGATTTTCCTTGGTTGACCAAAAGGCCAGAGTGCTTTCAACACCACCTCCCCACTAACATTCATAGTCTTTATAGTCTTTCTGATTTTCTCTACTGAAGTATCAAAGTCGTTTTTATTTTGGCAAACACCATTGTATGCAAATAGCTGGGCACCCCTGACAAATTAATAATAAATTCCCTGACCTAACCTTGTGACAACAAACTGCTGCTGAGGACGGAAAAATAAGGTAAACTGATAACAATACAAACAGTCAAAGCATTTCCTGTTCATAATTTGTGTTTAATAATCACTTTAAAAAATTCAAACACAAAGTATGTAATGTGGTCTTTTGCTAATATCCATTTGGCCTCTATTAAAAAATCCAGATAGCTCTCTTGTCAGCCCATAAAGGAACAAAGTGTATCAGTGTAAACTAGGCACAAGCTGACCTGTAGTGGAGTTGAACCAGTTAAGCTGGGAGTGGGAGTCAACTGCGCAGCCTCCACCACTAACCCAGGCCCATAGTGGGTGCTCGTCCGAACCATACTGCTCCTCCATCCCCAGGTTGTAAGTAGCTACAGATGATAGGCTGGAGGTTTCTGCTGAGTCTGCCAAAGGCCCCACAGTCAGGTGTGTCTGGGCCTCCTCCAGGTCCACGTTGCTCCACTGGTGGTCTGTCACTCCAGACTGGCTAGGAGAAAGCACTAAGGTGGGGGCAGTTTTACCCTCCACCTCCCCCTCTGGCCCTTCCTCCTCTGGAATGGAAGGCCCAGCAGCAGCCGGTGGACCCTCGTGCCGGCCGATTTGGCCAACTCGATCAGACACTAACTCTGAGATGAAGCTGTCACTGGTCACTTTGGGGATTCGTGGTTTAGGAGCATTGTCTCCCTCAAGGGCGGGAGGAGGTCCTTCTGCAGCCTTCTCCGTTTCTGAATCAACATCACTCAGCACAGAAGCCTGTGACTGCAGACGAACCTCACCGCCGAAGAAACAACCAGCACTGCAGAGCATACATACACATTACTGTTCTTAGGCAGGCAAAATTTAATTATGGGGCAATAACTGATCTGATAAACACTACTCTGTGGATGATGCTGTAACATTAGTGAATACTTTTTACTTACCATTATTTATACTTAAAATAAACAATTTTATAATATCCAATAAATCCAGTAAGCATATGACAGATCAAAACTCTCAGGATACTAGATGCTAAAAGTAGCTGCTTCATATTGTCTAAACAGATCATTGGAATGATAAGTTCTCAAATGACTTATCAGACTACTGATTACAGTGGGTTTCCTAAGGCACTTTATAATTTAATTAATTTTGATTTAGATGTGATTAGAAAACAGCACCCAAAATATCTCAATTTTTCAGTTCTATTGCTTACATCATGATTTTCTCTGTATTTGCCATTAACAGGGCTAAGGAATCAGGTCTTTTGAGAACTGATCAGATTGGATTTGTGTGTCCAGATATCACCAACTTGCTGGATATGCAAGGGAAGCTGTGATAAAGATGAAGACATCAGTAACTACACTGTAAATTTCATCACTCTTGATTTGCTACTTTTGCATTGCAAGTGATGCAAAAGACACTTCAAAAATTTTGGGACTTAATTTATAACCACACATAACATAACATAATAGAAACATTGTACTATGGCCCACATTGCCAGAATTCTCACTCTGCAGCATTAGGGTTCAAAGTTATCAATTCTAATAATTTTATTATTCATTATCTGCCATTTAATATTATTACAAATGTAATATTAAACAGTTAATTTCATATTGTATATTGGTCTATATTATATTATGTACCTGTAGTTATTCTAGCCCCTGGGCAGCATTTATCAGACAATACACCAGCTTCCCTTGTAAAAGATACCACCTGGTGGCCACGGCTTTTGACTATGAACGTATTCTTTTGTAGATACGCTGTTGACATAAAGAGTGCCGACAGCTCCCCCAGGCTTCCCTCACTGAATCAAGGTCAGACCGTCGTCCTCCACTCACCTCTGCAGACTACTGGCACTGGCACTGGAGTGGGAGCGCTCATTGTCTCTGGGCACAGACACAGCCTTCCAGGCCTTTCCACTTAGTTCGCTGACCGTCACGCCCTGCCGGAAATATACTGCTCGGTCTTCACAGCTGATCCCCCATACCTGCAACATATCATTGTGGACAGAAAACATCAGGGTTGCCTTATATACTCTGCAATGCAGCTCAGTGTTTCTTGAAGTTTTTTTTTTTTAAACTTTATTTTGTATTGGATTTTGACAGTGGGCAAAAAAACACAAAACACAACAACAACAGTAATAAATAAGAATACATTTATTAAACTTCAGTGACTCTGGAATGCCAGATGGTATTGCATTACCTCTACTAAGCTTTCACTTTTATAAAATGATGCAACGTAATTTTGCAATGCATGTTTATGTGGCTGCAAACTTCAGTGACTACAGTGCAAAACTGGTACCAGTCTACATAACTTTGAAATTTACTGAGATCTGGAAAATGTGCAGTAATTAAGAATGTCCATTTACTGGCTGCAAACGTCAAACGTTAAATGACACTACAGTTTGGTTAAGAGCATTCCTAAAAACTTTACCAGCTAATTTGAAATTAGATATCTGAGATCTGGAGTAAGTTGAAGTAGTAGAAGGTAATGTGAATGCTAATCAAGAATGTCTGCAAACATCATTCAAACACTGTTGTGGTTGTTTTTCATTAAAGCATTATTTGGTTCATAAAAAAAAAAAAACATCAGTTGTTGAAGTATCTGCTAAAAAGGTTTAAAGACGTCTACGCATCGTGTTACAGAGAAATCTATCAAAGTTAGGATGCTAACCTTTTTCTATGGAGTGACCATTGTATTACAGCAATACAGAATGAACACAAAGTACCATAATGGTTAAATTAACAAAAACAAATGTATTCAAGTTATATCTTCAATATGAAATTGGTATTGTGTATAACATTTTCATTTCATTGATTGACCCTAATTTGATATCAGATTTTATTATAATTACCACAGCAAAGGAATGTTGTTTAATCAACAACAGTAATAAAGATAAAAGCAAAAGGCCCACATCTATTTCATTTATAACTCTTTTCATTTGGAAACACTGTACGTGTCAAACCATGTTGTCTCTGTCTAAATGTTCACATCATTTCTTCGCTTTCTGCAAAGCAGCAAGAACCTGGAGAGTTGAGATGGCAGAAGTGTGGCGTGTCCAGTTTCTGTCCACACATCTTCTGTCTGCCTACAATATTAGATCAAGTGATCTTGCTAACTTTGGTGTGAGTATCTTCTGTGTACACAGAATATCACCTTGTACAGGGCTGCCTAGCTGGATTCTTTTTTCTGGTGGGCATTCTGCCCATGTTGAGGGCTGGTGTCAGGTGAGGGAAGAGGGCTGGTTTCAGCACTTGTAATTACCATCTATACCATTCAGCACTCAGGACGATCACAAACACACACCCAGAGTAATTCAAACCTGCCTGTCTGTGCATTTACCTAATGGCCATAACACTCTCTTCTATGAAGTTTAGCAAGAGGAAGCAATCAGAGAAGCACAGAACAAAACATTATAACCACTATAAACCTTAAAGGGACAATCAAAACTAGGAGCAAATCTACATTACATACGATACAGAGTTCAGGTGTTTAAACCACACTTTGCTAGCAGGTGAATAAAATAAAGCACATAGCCTTCATCAACAAACACTGGCTCTAGAACTGGTCATATTGAAGAGATCAATAAGTACAAAATGTGACAGTGTCATAGAATGCTACTTTAGCTACAAAGCAGTTTGTGACATTTCCACCCTGCTCATCTGCTATTACTGTGAAACAAAATATCTAAAAGCTACAATAGCTTAGCCATGAAGCGTATTACCACGCAGACTCACAGGGTCTTGTTGCTATCTGCACTTATCTGTGCCTGGTATAATGGATATGACAAATTTCAATGTGTATAATAGATGAACTGGTATACTGCCCACTACTACATAGAAAATGCTGTAATAGAGGAGACCAGCAGATACAGACTGTGTTTTTTTCCTTTAAGACAACAATTCTTATTTCTCACCTGGTCATGGAGGCCCACGTTAATCATCACCATCTCGCCAACCATACCAATCCAGCCAGATCCACAAGGATTGTGTGAATTGACACCCCGCCTAAACCAAATCTGTTTAAAAACAAAGACAAAAAATAAACTGTTTATATCTGTAACTTAAGATGGCCATGAATGGATAGTGCAAGATTTTAAAGGGTGAGCGTTTAATGACTTATCCTCTGTTTTTCTCTTACTTTATGATCCTTTGTCACAGCCCACACTACATTGACACCCACTGCTACATGTATAGCACCGACCTCTGGACTTGGTGATTCAACCACAACCCAGGAAGAGCCTGGGAATTTACAAACACATAGTAAGAAAATTATTATATACCTAAAGAAAACTGGTAATCCATAACACACATAGATCTATTCATCAAAAAAACAAAAAATAGATCTTTTTGCTGGTGACTGCCACTCTGACTGTAGGGCTAGGCTGCAGATACTTTGCCTCACAGTCAAAATTCTAACTACGGCCAGAAAGTCTGGTAGATTTTATTCCTTAACATGGCCAAGAACAACCTTTTCTGACAGGAAGAAGCTGTTTGACATGTCAGAAAGGGGCTACAATAAAACAGATCCATATGAAACAAAGGGGCATTGATGGTTTAGAGAGCACTAGGGGAAACTTTTAAAGTTGTCTTTCACAAACTTTCCTCTATCTATCTTTCCCCAAAAGGTTCATGTTTGTTCATTTTTGTTGGCTACCAGTGACAAAACACTCCTCAGACCAAAAAGGCATTCACAGGGAAAGCCACCCAAACTGAATTCAGCTGAAGGCATCACAATCCATATATTCATCTGATAAAGATATTATGTGAACACTACCTCACCTTTGGAACAATCTCTGCTGATACCCTCTCTGACCAGCAATTGCCCCTCCCACAGCACAGCCCATACCAGGTCAGCCGGTCCACAGCTGATTTGTACCACTTCCCCAGGCGTGGACACTTCCTCCCATACTGAGCCCTCTGGGTTAAGGTAGTGGATGCCATCCCGAAACATGACCTGAACCAAAACATTTCAAACAATAAAAATCTAAGAATGAGTGTCCTGACATATGTCCCTGAAACTGGAAAACAATTCAGTTTTTTCCATCTCTTAACACAAGATGTTTTTTTTTTTTTTTTTTTACTGTGCCCATTAGGAAACGTAATGTTCATAATGCTATTACCTGGATTAAAAAAATCACATAAATCACATTGTGAAATGCACAGAAAGTGTGCATAAAGTGTCTTTACATTATATGAAGTCAATGTTGTAACAAAACCTTGGCTCTCCTTTATAATTTATTTATATTTACTTTTACTGTCACTGTTTTTATTTATTTACTTCTCACAGGCTTTAATATTTGCTTCCCTCTACAATGCTAATCTAACAAATTTTTTCTTCTTCAGTTACATTTCTGGAAATATAGGTTTTTGGCATGACAGTGATGATGAAATGCATAAAATGTTTAAATAAAGAAGGAAACAGATTACATGATTACCCTACCTTTGGGCAATTGAAAATCAATTACTGATAGAAAGTGACAGCTCTACCTAGAGGACATTATTGAATGACACATTCTATGTTTCTGTAACAGCTCAAGGCAGGACTATTGCTGTTCATCCCAGAACCTCTAAACTGTCCAGAGGTATAGCAACTACAATGCTCAAAAAAAATAAAGGGAACACTCAAATAACACATCCTAGATCTGAATGAATGAAATATTCTCATTGAATACTTTGTTCTGTACAAAGTTGAATGTGCTGACAACTAAATCACACAAAAATCATCAATGGAAATCAAATTTATTAACCAATGGAGGCCTGGATTTGGAGTCACACACAAAATTAAAGTGGAAAAACACAGCCAGAAAGCATAGGTACTGAGAAGTGGTCTGTGGTCCCCACCTGCAGAACCACCCCTTTATTGAGTGTGTCTGGCTAATTGCCAATAATTTCCACCTGTTGTCTATTCCATTTGCACAACAGCATGTGAAATTGATTGTCAATCAGTGTTGCTTCCTAAGTGGACAGTTTGATTTCACAGAAGTTTGATTTACTTGGAGTTATATTGTGTTCCCTTTATTTTTTTGAGCAGTGTACATATTATTTTATAGAAATAATAAGTACAAACATTAAAAAAGTGCAATGGAGTGAAAGCTGACCTTTCCCTGTAAAGACACAGCCCACAAAGACAGACGTCCTCTCGGCTCCTCAGTGATCTCCCAACCACCACAGCTTATGTCGTTAAATGGGTCAGGCAGAGAGCCAGTCTGCTTCGAGGGTATCTAAGGACATGCACACATACATGCACCACACAGATTCAGATGAGCCTATTCTAAGCCAACTTTAAAGCATTAAAATAACACAATTGAAGTGCTTTGACATCAGTACACACACCTTAGCCCATGTGTCTTGTGACTTGTACCTCCTGTAACGTAACCATCGGCGGCGACGTACACAAGAGTTCCACTTCTTGTCTTTGGTGTAAGTGGCTGGAAAATCAATAGCGTATGTCCAGCCCTGAAAACACAAAGATAATGAGCTACAGCTACAGCTAAATTCGCTGCAAAGGATTCTGCTGTTACTGAATTAAGGCTGTGAGGATTAACTGACTTAACTTAAAAACTCAGTAACAAACACAATGATATCACACTCTCTCTGTGAATTGGCAACTTGCATGAGTTTATAGGGAACACATATATACATCTATATGCAAAATTTTAGGCACTCCTATTAAATTACATTTTTGTTGATTTTCTAAGTAGAGATATGTTAAAACATCCTCTGTAGAACACAGTTCTACACATTGTAATGTACAATATCTATTTATTTTTATGCTTTACCCTCTTCCTAATGTTAGGTTCAACAATTAAATAAAAATGTGCACTACAGTTTGAATAAAAAAAACTGTTTTGTTCCATGCAAAGGATGAAAGACAATTACTTTCACTTGGAATATCAGCAAAGCATGCCATTTGACCAGGAGTATCAAGACGTTTGCATCCGACTGTATATACATTTTGCCACACAGTGTTATAGGAAGCATTTATAAAAACATCTTTGGTTACCTTTTTTCATTTAAAGTATTCTGTTATCTTTGATAGGTTGGGCATGGTCATTTTTTAAAAATAAAATCATTATCAAAATAAGTGGTAGATCATCACATTACTAATTTAAACCATCGTCGCAGCCTTAGACTTAACAGATGCCTCACTTACTCCTTTTTCTGTGGGGTCTCCTCCAAAGTTCTCATCCACATACCAGTCAGCCTCCCACTCCCAGTTTTCCGAGGGAAGCTTGAAGCTGTCTAGTGGCTGATGCTGCAGCCCAGTCACATCGCTCCATTGCCAACGGTCACTAGGCAACAGTCGATCTGAGAAACCATCGACTGGGTTCCACCTCTGCCGCCAAATATCACATCAAACAAATAAGCTTTTCTATTAGGATGGTAAATCTCTCAACCTCACAATTCGATTTGTATTTGGGTACAATCCAGAATATCTTTCAAACTGCAGTCAACACACAAACCCAGCTACAACTATTAATGCAGTAATTGAACATTTAAAACTAGAAACATTATTATAATTGATTATGATATTTCAAATCAAATCCAGCTGAACAAACAGCTATAGATTCATTTTCACACCCATGCTAGGTATGCATTTCTTCATATCTACATTACTAAAAGTACCAGCATAGTTTGGCACTCCTTGGCTAAACACACTTTCTCAGGGTATGCTGGTGTGCTAGCTCACCAAACTACATCAATGCAGCGACAGAGCTTATGACCCCAGGCCTGGTTGAAGGTACCTGATTCTCATAGGTCTCCTCTTGGTAGCGTATGGGGACATCGCTGGCATGAACATTCAGGTAGATGTGGTGATCACAGGCGATGCCCCAGCAGCAGTGCTGCACAGCCGAGACCCGCTTGAACTCCAGGTGGGCATGACGGCACTGCTCCCACTGCTGCCCAGCTGTGGACAGGCTATAAACCCTCCCATACACGTCTACTGCCCACAGGAGGGAGCTAGGCATGTTGCACTCTGCAGCAGACACAGTCACTTGCTTAGAGACTTAACTCTAATACGCCATTAGGGCTTAATAAACAGTTCAGATGCAACTGTGTTGCAAAAAGGTGTGTCCAGTGGCAAACAGAAAAGCAAGCAAGCTCAAAGGTTTAATCCCCCCCTTTATTTTTTAAATAATTCAATTGTTGATATGTAAACAGAGTCATAAAATGTCTCAGTAAAAGTACACATAACTACTTTGTGTAATAACTTTTTGAGATAGCATGAAGCCTTTCGGACGTTTGGTTCCCATCACCACTGCTGTGAAGATCTCTGGAAGTTTTTTTCAGATGAGAGCATTTCACATCTCAATGACTGAAATATAACAGAAGATTTATTACGGTTAATGGAAGTCCCTTTAAACTAGCTCGCGTCTAACGGATTCTCTTTTATAGACTGTTCTATCGACAAGAACAGCAAATGCACAGAGAGAAACACAACAATGCACGACACTGGATCAGATTTAACTGTCTGATTGCATTAAGCATCTTCAGTGCTATTGTTTTGTTTGTATTTTTGTATATTGTACAATTTTAAAACTTCCCAAAATGTTTCCTACTTCCAACTCATTTTAATGACAAAATAACACATTAAACCAAACAGATTCAACAACATGTCCAAGTCTTTTCCCCCAGTAACAGACTGATTTAGTCTTGATTACAAATCAATCAATTGTCGAAACACAAAACCAACAGCCCCATTTAAAGTAACTAAGAAACCTAAGCAGCAGCTAAGCACTAAACATCAGAGACACATACAAGTAAACCAAGAAAACAACAGACCTCGGCCATATAAACGTTAACCCAAAGGAAGTAACGATAGAAATATTGTCTGGAGAGGGGGATAATCAAAAAGAAATCAGAACGTCCACTGTGTCTTACATGACTGCATTCTGTGCTCGCTGCCTTCATCTCTCTCAGAACACACCGGCAGTTCTGGTTTGCTAGCTCACTGACAATGACGCTGTCACAGAAATACAAACCGATATAAAACGCCTAGACCTTCTATTCATGGCAGGCTTTCTTAAGCACACTGCAAGTCAACATGTCATCATACTAGTGCATAATGAATGACAGGACAGGCTACTAGCTAGCCAGCTAACTTAGCATCGCACTGAACACAACAGGGAGGCTAACGTTAACGCTAGCTGAACACGAGAGGACGGACCACAGCCAGTTAAGAGACACTTCTTTCATCAGACCTACCTTAACACCACCTCTCATAAGGCTTATTCACTGCTGTTATTCAGCGGTCACTGAACCAGCCCCATAAATCCAATCTTAAACACGTTCATATCCACTGTTTACATTTCCACCTCTCTGATCCCAAACGGGAAGTGACAGGACGTGTTAGGAGGCGTTTAAACTGCAGATGGCGCTGCACGTCGGGCAGAGACATGTGCATCACTACTATACTACACAGTACCTACTACAGTAGTATGTACTGTATACTGTATATGCCCCCTGTGTGTAGTATACAGTACAGTTACAAGTTCTGACCTACAGTGTAGTATACTAATACAGTCACAGGACCAGTTACCTCACATTTACCTCAGAGCTGTTATTACTGTTTCCACTGTTTAGAGCTGGCTGCTGCTACCGCTGCAGGTTTAGCTGTCATATGCACAACATGCCAGGACAATTATGCAATGAAATGCATATTGCAGATTTATTAATATATAAACTTCAGGCCTACCCATCACCATTTTCTTTTGCTGCGGGGCATGATGGGATACAGTACACCCCACATGTAGCTCCCCATACTCTGACTGTAATAGACCACCATCCGGGCATCTTCTGTGCACTACAGATAGACGATTTGGTTGCATACTGCATTCTACCTACTACTTTTAGGTATATTTAGTATCCAAGTAGTATATCATTTCGAATACAGCCTATGCTGTTGGGACAAGGCTTCTTCTTCATAATCTCATGTTGGATTGATTCGATTTAATGCCTCAGTGACTCACTATCGCCTCTTGAGGTATAAAGTGGTATTACGAGACAGGATGTGCCGGGGCTACGTGATTAGCATGGCAACTAAAGTGCATGTTTTTGCAACACGATTCATAGACGTCCTTATAAAAAATTGTCTCTTTAGATTTTGTTTAATAGTATTAGTTAATTTTTTAGAAATGTAAGATAAAATGATATATCTCCTCTTTAAAAGAGAGTGGAAAAGCTAAAAAATATATATCCCTAGGGTTTCAGTCCAACCTAGCAGTCTGGAACGATGTGTAGATGCCAGGAAGCCAATAAAAGCTCAATAAGCAAAGAAGAAAGCAAGAAGAAAAACTGTAAATTAGTCAAAGAATCTACTGAACAAATGACCACTTAAACCAGAGTCCAGAAGTCAACATCATTTAATGTGTTTGGGATTACTTGGATCATTGGAAGCAGAAAATGCAACCAACGTGTAAGACTAAAGGTGTGAAAAGTCAATATTAAAAGCAAGTCTCGTGGAAAGAACAGAAGTAATTATGTCAAAGAGGGGCTAATGTGTGTTTACATGCTGCATATTGTCCATTATGCTGAATAAACAATCAAACTAAATGGCTGTTTTGCCTGGAAAATGCTGGCACTGTACTGTACATACACCCATTAGGCATGGACCTTGACTAAGGCCTTACTTACACTCATTCAAAAGTTTTGAATCAGGTTTTAATCAACAGTACAAAAAAATATATTTACTTGAGTGTTCAGTCTAAATTTACTGCCTACAACACACTCCAAAAACGTACAAGGGCTGGTCAGTCGCGTATCATGATGCCAAACAGTTTTAATAGGTATGGTGTTTCTTGGTGTTGTTTCACGGATGTCTGCATAGGTCATCTAGAAGGCAGCACATGTTGCTCCGAAACGTGTTATGTGTTAATGGTGCTTTCCCAAAGGTGCAGGTAACTCACTGATTACCCCATGGGCATTCAGCTGTGGTTTTCTGACTTGCCCCTTAGCCCAAAGAAATCTCTCTGGACTTCCTGAATCTCTTGATAATATAATGTATTATAGATAGTGACACAGCTAAAACCCTTCATGAAACTCCTTCATCAAAGCATGTTTTAGGAAAATGGCAAACATTTACTCATCCTTGTTTATAAAGGGCATGGAGGCTCTATTTTTTACACCAGCATGACTGCAGAAAGATGTGAAAGATGCTTTTCCTAGTCTTGAAGTCTTCCTGTGCTAACTTATTTAAAAGTCATGCATTTCACAACAATAAGGTCAATGTTAAATATGACATATGTATTGTTTTTGCTTAAATGTAGCTGAAAGGAGAGTTATAAATCACTGCTCCCTATGGTGGAATAAAAGCACTCATCTTTCAACAATCTAGGTTCTGCTTTTTTGCAGTTTACTACTAACGCATTCTGGTAAAATATTAAGGCACATAAGCTTACTATACAGACATGGCTAATGATACTTAAACTCACCTTAATCAAGTTCCAAACAAAAGTATAATAAAATTAACAAAATGAAATACCTGGCGAACATGCTTGCTTGCAGCCTTTACAGTTAGAAAAACTAGAGACCTTTAATTCCTTTGAAGCTTTTAACAGTCACAGGAGGATTGTTGGCACAGTTTGCGGTATGAAGAGAATATCTAGTTCATTGCTGAAAATATTTAAACAACAAAACATGCCTATGCATCTATTTTTGATGACAGGAATGTTTGAATACAGATTTTAAAAAAAGGAATAAAAGCACCAGATGTATGAGGGCCATCCAACAGTGGGGCATTCTTGCTGGAACAAAAAAGGGCCTTCCAAAGTATTGCCTAAAATGTCTTTAAATACTTGAACTTTTAACTACACACTGTACTGGAATGAAGGGGCTGAGGCCAAACCATAAAAAGCAGCCCCTGATCACTATCTCTCCTCCACTAAATTTTACTGCAGGCACTATGCATTCCAGTAAGGTAGTCTGCTCTTCACAGATACATCTATTAGACTGCCAGTTAAAAACGTTGATTCAGCACTCCAGAAAACATATTTAAACTGCTCCCGAGTAGAGTGGCGGTGTGCTTTATATCCATTTCATGAAAACTAATTTCACGAATCATTCCAAAATTGAGGCAAAAAGATAAATCATTTTAATATCATAATTGTAATTAAATGATGCAATTATTAAATTTGCAAAAGCTGCAGTTTTCACTAATTTTGAGAACAGCTGAGCATGTCTACTTAGCTAAGGTTGATTTTTGTGTATGGTGTTAATTGTCACTATTATCCCTTAACACAGAACAAAGACGAAAACAGTAAAAGCCAAGTTGGGTGATCCTAAAGTTAAGCTATTAAGTATGTTGAAAACAAGTAACTTCTTCGCTCACTGCTTGATATGACATACTTGGCACTTCTATAAATACTTTCCATTCTATAAATAACACCAAGGCATACAGCGTCAAGTTTCTTTGAGATTACTGAACAGGTGAACACTGTGTTTACTGCAAGTATGCATGGCATGCTAATACAGTACTCAAAAGAGTTTTAAGACAGTTCTGTCATTTTATTTGAAAATTATTTGATTTGTTACATGTGTTGGAAACTGTAGGCTACCATATTCAAATGTACACAATTGTTTCTAATGATTATCAATCACTACTTTAAGTCCAACTTAGCAATAGAAAACTAGAAACTTACCCAACAGCTCAATTCCTTTAAAACAGAGGATGGGACACTGTTCCAAACGTACTCACATTTAAAGTAAAGACCTTCGGTGTACTACCCAACACACGATTATAAAAAGCCTGGCTGTCCATAAGTTGTGCAAAATTATGCTTAGAAGATGGCATGTTATTCAAAAGATAAGATATGTAACAAAATACTCAAATATAAAATACTAAAATTAGCATTAGCATGGCCATTAGCAAATAGCCTTAGCAAATTTTATTCCTGTTAGTCAGTAAGGGATAACTGGAAAACTGGGATGGGAAATAACACCTTTTTCTTTAGACAGTAATAAATTAATAAAATAAAAATTGTATTCAGAAAGCTTTCAGAGATGGGTATAAGTTTGTACTGACTGTTAGCTGGATAAAGGGGAAAAAAAAAAAATGTTAGCGCCGCATAACAAAAAACAGTGTAAATTAGATTTTTGGCATACTATAACTTTGAACAGTTGTGGGCTGAAGGGAAGTGGTAAGTAAGAAGGGTCAGGGAGTGGACAGGCTGTACTGTATATTTTTAGGAACAGCGAGAATGACTAAATGATTTTGATTGTCGCAAGAGACCCAGAGAAGACTATGGCTGCAAGAGGCACATAGCTAAGCCTGAATCACCCTGAAAGCCTGAATGAGTGTGATCACACTTCTTAAGAGTATGAGAGTACGAGAGCGAGAGAGAGACAGAGAGAGACCCCGTCCCCAACATACACACATAGTTTATCTGAAAGCAGTGAAATAACAGTGAATATTGAGAAACAACAATATGAAAATCACTATCTTTTATTCCAGTGTCATGTTAGACAGAAAATAGCACTAAGAATACATGTCAAAACAGGCTAAAAAGTTACCCCATGTATATTAAAACAAGAGTACGTAAAATGCAAATCTAACAGAAGACAGCTCCCCATATTAAAATCCTGACATTTTAATATCCTGTACATAAGAATGCACATCAGTTTCTGACTAGGTATCAAGATAGAGCAGGTACATTAAGCTGTATATTAAGCTGTGCTGCTGTTGTTTTTTCTTTCATCTTTTTGAATATTCTTCTTTTACAGAGGAACCACTATCTACCTCTTTATAAAAATAAAAGGTAAAGACTAAGAAAATATCTGCTTTTTAAAAGAAAAAACAAGTGTGTTCACACAGCACAGGAACAGATGCTACTGCAATAAAACAGACAGAATACATTCATCTAGCATTCTACACAATTTCAAATATCTGTGTTATATTTCATTGATTTCTACAACAAAATGCTTTCAACAGACATTCAGAATTTTACAATTCAGTGCTCCATGTCTTGGCTTCAGTTGGTGGCATCTATGCCAAGGTGTCAGCTGTTGCATCTAACAAATAACGCCAGATAGAAATAATTCCAACTGTCAGGGTTTAAGAACCAGAAAGA
Source organism: Prochilodus magdalenae (assembly GCA_024036415.1). Classification (NCBI taxonomy): domain Eukaryota; kingdom Metazoa; phylum Chordata; class Actinopteri; order Characiformes; family Prochilodontidae; genus Prochilodus; species Prochilodus magdalenae. Next base: position 203,139 of record JAMWET010005904.1, on the reverse strand, counting down.
CCAATATGGTCAAACAATGTGTTTAAAATTGGTTAGAATCTAATGAAAGAGGTTTGTTTTTCAGGTTTACAAAAGGGATCCAGTTTCCAAGATCCAGAACCAAGATCCAAGTTTAAACTAACCCATTAGTTAATCAAATTTAATTCACATAATTTCTCATGTTAACATGGGCATGTAGTGTTCTACAAAGTTACAGTTGGAAACATCTGTACTTAAGCCCTTTTCATGTATGCATTTCTCCCCCTCAAAGCTGCAGCCAAAGTAGCTGTAAATAAAGAAATCAAAATGAAGATGAGGCCCAAATCCAGGTTGATGGATGTGCAGTGTGGCTTTAGATGATGGGCGCTGATCGGTCATTTGTAATTGTGGGCCGTAGTTTGACTGTGGCAAAAGGATTCCCACCTCTGAGACAGACAGGGCATTAAGATGACTCAATTAAAAGTGTATATCTTATGCTTTGGCCAAAAATCAAATTTACACATTTTTCACCTTACCTAAAATGTAGTTGATCAGCCAACACATGTTTCGTGTCTACTAAAGTGTTTCCACCTCTTTAGTTTTGCACTTGAGCTGTGTAGCTAACTAATAACAGAAACTTGTATTTTACCAGGATGGCATCACACAGTGATAACCACAAACCCCATTAAAATTCCAAATTGTGCTTATATGGTTCTAACACAATATGTTTGAAGACAGACACAATTACTGTTTTTTTTCCATATGATAATATTTTGCCCATGGCTGTATAGATATTATACAGCTATAAAAGTAAAAAAAAAAAAAAAAAAATGTGAAGCCTGAATTTTGTCCATACTCTTATCTATAAAATAAATTAAAGTATGTTATACAGTGTCAGAAACATTATATTATGTTGACTAGAAGGTTCCATTACTACTTTGCCTACATGAGAGGTATTCTTTATTTTTAAATGATGTTAACATCTAACAAACTAGCAATATGGCTAAGCCTGGCACATTTACATAACGAAATAATGATGCTGATTAATGCGCAGTTTCTGTGAAAGAAACAAGTATTTGATCGCTCCAGTGCAAAACTAAAACTTATATCTGGTGCTGGAGAAAATTTGTATAAATTTGGTTTTAGGCCAAGCTATGTTTTTAAGTTTTCTAAGTTCTTTCTACAAGACCTAGTGTTACTTACCCAAGAAAGGGGGGCATGGACGTACCATTGGGCAAAGACACCTGTTACACACACAAAAAAAATAATAAATTAATTAATTAATTTAAAAAATGTATTAAAAATAAAAATATTAGCAACATAACAGGCTTGTAGTAGCAGAAACTGACATTACGTTTGAGCCCTGGACCTTGGCTCAGTAGACTAAGCAGAGATACCCTGCAAGACTGGTTGGATTAGGATATCAAGTCATTGTTTTCTGAATCTTGTAGCACATAGCTGAGGCTCAGACGTGTGATCTAATTATAGGAGTCAAAAATCTTGATGATCGCGAAACACTAGCTTCCTCTATTTTCATGTTGACAATCCATTTTCAAATTCCATTGTGCTGAACTACATGGTTTTGAGGGCTATACTTTTCATAACCAAACACTTAACATCACTACATTACTAAAGTTTCTAAATTGTCTAGGGCTTGTCACTGAAGCACATGGTGAGATATGCATAAGGCATTTCCACCACTGAGAAAACCTGTGTTTGAGGTTAAGACACAGCTTAGAACCCACTGGCTCCTCTAGGGGGCAGACCAGTATTGTACAGTAGTTCAAAAGCTCAAAAAGACGAAGAAGAGCAATATATATATAAATGTATATATATATATATATAAATGTCTGCAAAAAAGCTAAACAAGTCTTTAATATAAGGTTACATAGAAGCCTGAAAATACTAAATTTATTTCTCAGTATTTAGTGTGTCCTTTCAGTCTTTTTTGGACCCATAGTTTAATGCATGCCACTGAATTGCTGTTTCTCTGGACTGAACACTGACCCTGGCTCAGAAGAAATGGCTGCATTTTTATGCAACAGGGTTCTCTGCTAGGCACAATCTGCACCACTTATGACCACAAATGTTTTACATAAAGCCATGGCCCCTGCTGTTGCATATGAACCTGCTCTCTCAGTCACAAAAGGAAAAAAAAAAAAAAAATCTTACCCTCACCCAGAACGCTAAGCCGTTAGATCTTGGTCCATAAAGGGTTAAATTTAACATTCTGTGGCCTAATCCAGAAAGTTGTAAAGACCATTCAAAGTGCAAAGCACCATCTATGCATAATTTCCATGGCACTAAGTGGTGTATGATTAGAGACTGGTGTACTGCTTTTAAGGAAGCACTCTTTCAATCTTCTGTGAAGAGTGTTTTATTATTCCTGCAAACTCGCGACTTCTCCAGATTTATTTGGCTGTTATATCATGTTAACTTAACAGCAAGACAATGGGACAGCACCCACTAGTCCGCAGTTTTATGCACAAAGCATGTTGCTTATGGCCTACGTCAAAACGTTTCTCCTGGTGTTGAAGGGTTTATCAAGATCATGGTTCAAACTGTTTCAATTATTCAAATTTCACTTAAGACTGTATGGTGCTGGTTTGATTTTGAAATGATTTTGTGACTTGTATGCCTTGTTTGCGCATTCTTCATGCACGACCCAGGAGATTCTTAAGCCCCAAACCATACAAAAAGTCCTAATGTCATAGACACGTTTTATTGGTGTCTTCCTCTGGAACTCTTTGGTTTTCACCCACTGCCATTCTCATCACCAGAACTGTTGTGTTTACTCTGGATTCCACTTGTGTGCATGTTATTATAATGTTATTAGTGGACCTCAGGGGAAAAATTAAACACAAGAAAACTGTAGGTTATGCCCCTATAAATTATACAGTGTAAACAATTTCAATGAATGTCAGTATGATATCATTAACACTTGATAGCATAAAATCAGCATGCATTGTCTCCTAAAGAAAAATTAATATTCATATCTTAAAACTCCTAGGTCTTACTGTCCAGTTTTCTCCAGTTCCCCGTAGAGCCAGCCATCTCTTTCTTCCTGAAGTAACAAAATAATGATTTCTCCATCATCGAAGCTGAGCAGGGTCTCATTGTTTCCAGCTGTGTGTGGGAAGATGGTCTGCACCCGAAGCTTCTTCATCATGTTAATATCACTAGACACAGACATAGACCTGGACAGGCCACTGCCATCGAGACTGTCCTGATCTGTGGATTTTAACATAAGCTCAATACATACATCAGTTACCAATAATTTCAATCAATTTCAGATTCCAACAACACAATGTTTAATTAAACAATTTGATAAAGAGGTAAGGGCTCATCATAATGAATGACTGCACTGCAAGTGTGATTACCCTGGACTGAACAAAAGTGATTACAGAAGGGGTGTCTTTTAAACTTGCCTGAGAAGGCCTCATGAGATATGGGGCTTCTGGTGAGATCCTGGGAGAACATATTTGCCAATGGACTGATTTGAGCTTTCAGAGATGGGGCTGGTGGTGGCACCACAGAGTCTGAATTAATCTAAGAAACAAACAATTTTTAGCAGGAACATTGGTTGACACAACATTGTAAGAACATACGTTTATGCACATTATTAAGTACTAATGATGTCCCTTTTTCAAACAGAGACCAGTATCATAGCTTATCAGGGCATTTGAAAAATCGATCAGTATTGGCATTATTAAGCCCTGTTAAAGTTATTTTACCTCATAGTGAGACTTATGCCACTGTTGCACAAGTTGCAACTTGCACATTTTCCAAATGGCCTCAAATGTCTACATTGTGACATCAGTTTAAAAGATGGAAACAGCCCAACAGGTATTCCTAACATGTACAATGCCAGCGTTTTGACTGTTAAGCCAGCATGGTTAAACCAGATGCACACAGCATTTGAATGTGTGGTTATGATGCACCTTGCAGTAAGAGTAAAAACAGGTTCCCAATAGGTGATTTTATTAATATGGAGTTGACTTGTTTGTATTTAAAAGAACATGCCCTCCCAAATGTCATGCACTCTGACAGTTTTTCTTTCACTCTTTCTCTCTAGTACAGTGTATGATGTGTAGCTAACAGTTTACTATGGGAAAAAAAAAAAAAATAAAAAACCACCCACACAGTGTGGAGCTTGTGGTAGTATTTTAACTGTGACGTTGTCTTTTTAGTAAAAATGTCCATAAGTCAGAAAAAAAAAAAAAAAAAAAAAGAATCATCTACATTACAAAGCACAGAAAAACTCACAATAAAACAAAAAATGTTTACTTCACCCAATCAAAAAACACAATATGTCCATTTAGGGGACACCCTACACTGTGCGGTGTATCTGTATGTAGCTTATAGCTTATATACTATGTAGCTGTATCATATGATATCAATCCTATTTCTCTGACTGGACAAGACCCATCCCAATCCAAACTTTCATTTGACTTGCATTTAATTGCTGTCACGACAAACAATTAATTTTGTTAAAGAGGTAACACTCTTTAAGGTATTTATAGGCCTACATCCTAAAAAGCCTGGACTCACCCTGTCAAAGCGTTCCACGAGAGGCGAGGAGTTAGACGTCATAGACACTGGAGTGTTCATACCCTCGATCATGGACATTACAGTGTCTGGGACCTTGGTGGCATCACTACACTTATCTTGCCAGCTGGGAAGCTTCAGAGACAGCATCTCTTTTGCCTGAGAGGCATGACAAGCAAGAGAGGAATAGCCAGATGCATACAAAGTTCCAAACTTAAGTAAGTATTACAAAGTGACCTCTCTGTAACTCAGCAATATTCCAGTCAAATGCAATGAGAGAATGCAAACAACAATGTCTTTTTGGGCCACGTATTCCTGTAAACCTAATGTGAGGTAATACTGATTTTTCGTATTAATGCTACTATACTGTGCAGAAGTCAGGGATAATGCTTCATTTTTTAATTCCCCATCAAAATGGCCATTTGTACATGTTTTTCAGTAATGGGATGAAAAAAAAAAAGAAAGACACAACCCCTTAACAACTAAACATAATTTGACATTTCCAGTACCTTGTGTTTGCCTTCATGACAGTCTTGTATTTGTATTCTTGTACCTAAAGATATCTGCAAGGATATTTTCTGCTCCTCACCATCCCAGTTAACCAAAACTCTTTTAAAGGTTTTAAGGCCTGGGATCTGGGGGGGTCAGCCCATTGTTCTGATAACACCAGTTATTCCTTTATTTGGTTTGCTTGTTTTCTTCTGTTTATTTAAAAGGAATCCAATTTAATAGAAGATATTGGAAATTCCCTTAAAGTGTGACCTCTGACTTTTACACAAAGTAGATACATCAACAGCAAACCTTCATTTGTCTAGGATTTAGCACCAAGGTGGATGAGGTTCCTTAGTTTTTTTGAACCTCACCTTGTCATGAAAAGCTGCCATCTGATAGGAAAAGGAGCAGTGTTTGTCCACTAGAAAGCAGAATCTCCTCTTCTCTTCCAGCAAGGCCTCTCTACACCCATCCGCTATAAACTTCTGCATGTCGGTCTGCCGTGACGAGATTGTCTCCATAAACTTAAAAATAAAAATAAATTACATTTTAAAACTGAACCCAATCAGAGCATGGCAGAAAGCTTGTGCAGCGGTTCTTTCAGAAAGCAGTACAACCAAAGTAATCACCAAATGAGATATGTAGAAGCACGCATTGATTGTACCATAACTCAAGATAAGCATCAACATGTCTAAAATATCACACCCCTCTCCCCCAAACACTGATTACTCAGTGAGTAATCGTGTCTGTAGACAGAGATATCCACCACTCCCTATGACTAACAGCAATGCAACAGAGCATGGACAGACAAGAAACAGAGGTCCACTCTTCACAGGATTTCCCTGCCTATTATAGCTCTCTAGCAGAGTTGTCATAGTGACAGTGCAAGAGCTTTATCTCCTGGGTGTCGATTTCATCCTGTTGTCACAACCCTTTACCTCATGTATACATCTCTGGATGAGGCAGCCCACGCTAACTGGCTGTGCAATTTCTTTGTGCTTAATCTGGAGACACATTCTATCATGATTACTACTGATGTGGGGGGTTATTAATGGATGAAAACTCTTAATAATTTAAGATTCAAACTAGGCTGTAGCAGGCTCTTCTCAGCTTTGGAGAACAAAGCCCTACAGGATGATGGACAACATACAAAGGATGTTATTGAAATACAGTACATAAGCATAACTGCTTTTCTGACTTAGATTTTTAAAATATTGAAACATTTATAAAAATATAAATAAAAATGATCTTATCAGCCTTGCCTTATTAACAGCATTTCTCTTTTGCCTGAAACTTGTCATGTAGTGATTTAGAGAACAAAGCAAACCTGTAACCAAGTTGCAGATGCAGAACTGCTAATAGCCCCACTTGCTTTAATTTCCCATGAAAGACCTATAACTGCTATAGTGGACACACAAACCGTATACATATGTGGTGTCAAGTGGTGCAGGCTGGTGCAGAAACCTCACCTCATTTTCCTTCATTTCATACTTGCTGGAATGCTTCCCCTGGCTTTTTCTGCGTAATTTTTTAAGATCTGCATGCGATTTGTCCAATGAGTCTTGCCTCATTTTGTGTTCTGACTGATATCTCTTGAATGTGGCCTGGGATAAACAAAAACACAGCACATATAATCAGGGCTTGAGGTAACTGATAACAGACAAATTCCATTGTGGTTGTAAGAATGCTACAACATACTTACAGTCATGTATTTGACGTCCATGTCTGTTTTCCTCTCCAGTTCTGTGATGATTTCTCTATGAAACCTTTTGAACTGAACAAAGTAAAGACTATAATGAAATACATAAACACCTGCCACAAGGACAGTGTGTTGAGTGTTCTGCATTCCACATGCAAACGCAGAATCTAACAAAAGGATTATCTTATCAGCTTGTGTGGTTAAACATTCACAACACTCTACAGTGAATCCAAGTATCTTTCTGAAGGTCAAGAGCATGGGAACACAAATTTACTCAAACTAAGGTCATCTGAGACATAAAAAAATAAAATAAAATAAAACCTGAATGACCACTAACAGCAGGACCTGGACAACAGGACCATACAATGCCTAATTGCTTAAAATTTACCATCATGATAGTGGTATGACTATGCATATGTATGTACTGGGTCCTTAAACATTAGCTGTACAACAGCTACAGAGTTGTGCTCAAAAGATTGTAAGGCTTCCCCAACAGCAGCTCTGACTGACGGAATATGCCCAACAATAGAAACCTTTCACCTAAGTCATTCAATTAGTGCTCACCCTGGGCTTTCCCCGTTGATCGAACAGAGAAACAGGTAAGAAAAAGATGAAAAGAGTAGCCTGCCTCTGAAGAATGAAAATGCTATTTTGAGTGCAACCTGATTCTCAGAAGTTTATACATGCAGATTCAAAAACTGCAGCCTGGGGTGCAGAGAAGGCAGCCAAGGAGACAAAACATTAACTGAAGAAGAAGAAAAAAAAAAGTGAAGTAGATCTGTATGACCAACACTGCATACTTACAGACTCCTCCAGCTCTAGCTGTACTTTCTTATGCACTTCAGATATCTCTATCAGGACCACTCCTATAAAGGAAAACATCAGTTTAGAACATTAGCTAACCTAACTGTAATTGCTATCCATCGTTTTTTATAACAATACATTAATATTCATGAAAAATAAATGTACTGAACGGGATATGAAAGGACACATGTAAACATGAGAAGTCATATTAATCTTAAGCGATTTGCTGTATAAAACTCTAGTATTTTATCATCATCATCACCATCATCAGGTGCTCTGTCTTTTCATGGAAGTAGAATACTGAAATATGCTCAAAATACCACCTGCCATGCGCCAAAGCCTACAGCAGTCTACTCTCTCATTAATCCATTATAAAGCACCTGTATACCCTTTAAGCACCTACGTAGGAGTTTGGCTAGGGCTATTAAAGCTTGGTGGCACTCATCTAGCATTACATAGGCCATCAAACCAAACTCTAAAGCCAACAAACAGAGGTGAGGGGCTGCAGCATGATGTACAAGAGTGGAGCTGTGCATGCACCTTGCTGCTCTAACAGCAGCTACAACATTATTACAGAAAAAGGTCAGCAGAAAAAGCTAGTGAATGCTGTCTCTGTATAAAAAGGAGGGTGTGCGGGCCGTGAGATGAGATGGTGTTATCTCTTTACAATAATTACACTGTATCTTCATCAACAGAGAAAGCATGGATACATTTGTCTTGCCTATGTGTGAATAAGTAGGAGTTCCTTTATACATCCATGATAAAAACGCTTAAAGGAATATGCCAGCATTTTTAAACCTAACCCCAATCTGCTGCATCTGTAGCATATTGTCAGTGTCAAGTCAAGAACTTGTATTATGTATCAGTATTGCTTATGTGAAACATAAACATATATATATATATTTATAACACTTCTAATTATTTAGCAGGTGTTTCAGCCACACTTACTGCTAAAAGGTACATACTATCAAGCAGCCATGCAATCACCATAGACAAATATTAGCAGTGAAAAGAGTCATACTGATAAGCTCAATGACTTTAAACATGTCACCATCATAGGATGTCACCTTCAATACAAGTCAGTTTGTGAATGTTCTCAATTTCTAGATCTGCCCCAGTCAATTGTAGGCTAAATGCTATTTATGTTAAATGTAGGTGTCTTGGAGCAAAAACAGGTCAGCCATAAAGCTGTAGACAACACAATCATCAAATGGAGTGGTCACAAATGGAGTGGAGGTTGTTAAAGTCACAAATGAGAGTCTAAATCATAGTACTGTTAATTGTTTTCGCATGGGACGTCCAAGAAGCTCCAATAGTTAAGATGGATAGGTGTGTGTGCACTTTTAGTCTTTGAGTATGTTTCAAACATTTGTTCATGGAATGCAACACAATGAACTACTGAAACTATTTTTAAAATGAATTTCCAAGCACCGTTGTTCTGTTCTTCTCCAAATACCAGGAAATGTGTCAGACAGATTAGGTTGGCCTTCTTTTAAATGACCAAACTAGACTGGCCTCAGTGCGATATGCATATCAAAGTAAATATCAACAGACAGGCAGAAATGTATTTCTTATTTCCATAGTCACTATATCTTCCATGCCCTTTATCTCTTCCTAGATTAAAGTAAGGACTTTAACACCATTAATGTAGTAATAATTGGTCATAATCTACCAAGATAGCTTTAAGTTTTTATGGAATCTGTTATCACCTATTATGGCACGAAAACTGTTACAAATAATTAAAGGCTCTACAAACAGCTGCTTGCTGACCTTTTAAAATGCTTAGATGTACAACAGTTCCCTTAAAGTGAAAAAGCATATCTGTCTCCCATGATTGATATGTGTGCAGAGTCATCCAGAGAGACTGCTATTGTCTGATTAGCACCCTCTCAGTTCTGTCAATCATTTCCACAGAGCTAACGCTGCTTCACATCATTATTCAAACAGTTATTTCCAAGAAAACCACTCTGCACGAAACAAAAGAACAGGCGCGCCACCATTTCATTAAAGGCCATCAAAACAAATAGCGAACAGCAAATCACAGTTGGGATCAGACAGCCCCCTGTAGCAGACAACACCGGGTGGTTCCACTCAGTGCTCTCTCTATCCATGCAAACAAGACACTAATACGTCAGCTATAGCACAGATTCCGACATCAAGATAGAAGTGTGCCTTCTTGGATCGCCGTGACTAAATGGCCTTCATTTCCCCACCTCCCCTAAAACACTGATAGCTAAAGTTTAGTTTAAACTAGACATCCCACAACATATACATTTTGAAAATCTCTTTTTTCCTGTTTAATAAGAAGCCTGCAGCAGCTTACGGCATTACTCCACCTTGGTCACATAGTCATTTAAAAAAAATTAAATAAATCATATTTATTAAAAAAAATAAAATAAAATAAATAAATAAATAAAAACACACACACACACACACACACACACACACACACACACACACACACACACACACACAGAGCCTCCTGAAGGCAACAGCAGACCACTGCAGTCAACCTTGCTAACACAAAAAGGAAAATTGAGAATGATTTTTATTGTTTTGTTTTATTGAGAGCACCCAGGATCATTTTAATTACTGTTTTAACTTTACTAGGACTCAAGACTGTTTATGATGTTTCTTATGCATCTCACCTATACTAAAAGTTCTACGCAAAAACTGCTTTACACAAACTGTTTAAATAATAATCTATGTAGTAGTAAATACAGACTCTATCATCCACGTGTGTGAACATATTTGAATACATATTTTAATGACATGTCTCCAAAACATTTGCAGTAATGAGAAAAAGTCAAGTAATGAGAACTGTGCAATGAAAGTTAATTCTCCAATACGACACTAATGAAACCCCAGTGGAGGCAAAACTGTATAATTGCTAATAACAGCTATTTTAAAAATGACAGTTTGTGACTTAACTGGTCTGGACAAACAGCTCCCCCAATTAGTCACATTCTGTACAAAAATCCCACATTCCCTTTTACAGACATAGTGACTTTGCAGTGACTACAAGATGTCTCTAGATTAGAGCCTTACTAGTGACTTCTCTTTCATCTATCAAGGAAAAACTGTGCTTCGGAGTAGGATTTTAAATGTTTGTGAAAGCACTGGTAATGTCTTAATGCCCGAGTACACATCTGGGGCTATGGTTGTTTGAAGAGAAAAGTGCATGATGGGGTCAAAGCACTAAACAAGGGATTACTAAGCAGGAGTTGGATGCTTAATACAGAAATAAAGTAATATATAATCCAACCCAATGTTTTCAAATGTTAATAAAACTTTGTTTCAGTTCCTTGTCCTTCAGTTTAGAAGAACACCGAAGCTTGGGGAAAAGGGCAGGGCTACTTTGCATTTGTCACATTCCAGTCCAACAGTTTCAGCTGAGTGTTCCAGCTCCTTTCCTCTGACAGATCACTATACTTATTGCCCCACTGCAATAAAGTACCCTGATGTCAATTCATCATGCAGTACCATTTCAGGAAAACAGAGAGAGACTGAGACAGACAGACAGAGAAATTTGCACTTCTGTGTTGAACCACTGCAAAAAGCCAAATGCCTTTGAGGTGCCAAATGAGGTGAAAGCAGTGTTATAGCCTTTAGTATGCATGGCTATATTCCAAAAACACCTCATGTCTAAAACAGAAAATACAGATTATACAAAATTATAAGATTGTCTTACAAACCGTGCTGGGTCTACACTACAGGAGGCCCAAGGCAAGATTGTAAGCTCCTCTCCAGGTGAACCTGATCACCTCCTCCTAGTTTTTGTTTAGATAGATAGATAGATAGATAGATAGATACTTTATTGATCCCAGAGGGAAATTACCTTATCTGTTATTCCAATAAGACATGTGTAGGCATAAAGTAAACTGATTTTTTTAAGAAAATGAAATAGCTGGATAAAATCAGATGACCAATGAATCTCCAAAAAATGCAAATATAAAGTTAAGCCTTATACAAACACAATCTCACTAAAGTATTACATACGCACAGAGACTCATGGTTAAGCCCGGACTCAAAGTAACTGAAACTTTCTAATGTAAATGAGTTCTTATTGTTAGGAATGGTATGTTTATGTCCTGCATGTGCTATTAAGATTGATTGATTTATTAAACAGGCAGCCAGGAGAAATCAAAGAGCATTCCCATAATTCTCATATGTCTACTTTGGAGGCTTGAGATGATTGATTATTGTATCCTCAATTATTAATAAACTGATTTTCAATCAAGCTAAAAGATTTTAAGGCCTGAGAACACATAACTATATAGCATTAGTCCGTGTTATAAATCACCCCAATATGTTGTCTAGCTTTTGAACATTCTGCAGCAGCATGAGGACATCTCTTTGGCCATGCTTGTAAAATGGTAAAGTGATGCAGCAGCCTTCGTGAACAGGGGCTTAATAGATTTTCACTTTTTAATTATGTCATTAAACATTAGACAAAAAAGTGTTTTATAGACTGTAGCAAAAACTACCTACCACACCTAAAACAAAGACTGCTTCTAACAAAATCTACAACCTGTTTTCTTTTTATTTATTTCACGCAGACACATAGTATGACCTCAAAACCTGCTTTGCTGAAATGCGCCACTGTAGAAGGGTGCCACAGACATTGATCAAGAGGATCCTCTGGCAGCTTATGGAGCAGCCTGTTTTAAAAAAATAAAACAATCTTTCCCACCACAGCCTACACCTGTACTGACCAGGGATAACAATCCAGGAGGCCCAATCTGTATGGATGCACCAACCAAGCATTAAACAAGCTGGCATCACTGGTGTGACAAACATTCCTGCATGCATGTTTATTTACACTCCCTGTGAAAAGTTGCATGATTGCTCTCTGTATGCTCCTACGCTGTAGGTGGCAGCACGCGCTGTGAACTTGTTGCAGTCTGAAAAATGAATCAGCACCCTGATTCAGTGACATTCATAGGTGTTCATGAACAATGACAACCAACCAATGCCTGCTAACAGATAATGAATATTCATTCGGCACTTTTGTTGATGCAAAAACTGACGTAAAGACTGTAGTCCAGAGGTGTACAACTCCAGTCCTACAGGGCGAGTGTCCAGCACATTTTCGTTGTTCTCTTACTCAAAGGCACCCTCTAAACTTGTTAATTATGAGAAGATGAATGGAATGGCTGCTTACATAAGGCAATTACCAAAGTGTGTAGAGCACCAGCCCATCATGCAACTGCCTACCCTTGCTATAGCTGGTTCAAGCCCTGCTTTCAAGGTTTTTTGAAAATTGAAATTGTCTACGAAAATGTGTTTCACATAAATATTTGTTAGTGGAATTCAGCAGCTGCTGAATGTGCTTATTTTACCACAACTATGTATATTTTAAAATCGGTGTTTCTATAAATAAAGGGAAATGCATTAAAATTATTTTCTGTGGTAACTGACCATACACTACAGACGTAAAAGAGAAAAAAGCTGAGTATTCTTTTATGACATTAAAGAAAATAAAATTTAAAATTAAATAAATAACAAGCATTGGTGTGGTACTCACAGACGCTTTGATGAGATCCTGGCAGCTCACAGAGTAACAACAGATCACCTTAAAACCGGGTTTTTTTTCCAGCATGCTCAAACTGTGCTTACCAATGCAAGCATGCAAGAAACAAACATGTTTTACGGGCTTCATAAGAATCACATATGCCACCGGATTATCAAGTCACTAGTGATGACAGATTGCTGTTAATAGGTGCTCCTGTTTATTAGTGCTAAGATATCTATGTTTTGGGTTATGAAATCCAGAGAGATGAGTCATAAGGCAGTTTTGTGCAGTTTAATACAGATGGAGGGGAGGGTGAATGACAGAGAGGAGGGGGTCCAAGCACTGTTTGCTCTGGGTGTTTGCTGCTGCACTCTGCTCAACATGTGAGAGAATTCACACTGTCTGGGAGTCGTCTGGGCTGTCTGACAGGGATTCCAGGGTGAGGAGCGGAGCTCAGGCACAAATCACCAGGCTCGAAAAGCAAGCAAATTACACTGGAACTCACCAGTCATTCTACAGGAAGGCAGGAGTCAACACCACAGTTTAAAAAAAAAAAAAAAGTGATGCACTGAATTTACTGGGTTCAAATGCACATATGATTTCAACACAAATAAAACAGATGGCTGTAACACAATTATTGCCCAAAAGCAAGCATACCAACAAACCAGACTGGGCTGACAATACATTTCACTCAATGGAAATAATGTAAGGAAGCAAATTCAGTGCTTCAGTTTTCCTCTCCAAACCACTGCACATGACTTAATATTGTACTCTGAATCAGGATATGCACGTAATAGTGAATTTTAGATTTAAACAACATCAGAAGAACCACAGAGTCTTTTTTGCCTCCTCAAACTGTAATGCAGAGATGGCATGGAAACATGAAAATCAGCCTTACAGGAGTTACAGGCAGACTCAGAAACGCTTGACTTCATTTTCACATCCAATGAATAAAGTAATGCTGAGTCACTGGCAATAAACAACCACTACAGCTGGGTACGACTTACAAACACAAAATTTGCATGCAGCCTTCTGGTTAAAAAAAGAAAAAAAGATCAAGATATTCCAAGACATGCTGTGAGCAATGATTCGTCTACTTTAGAATGTAATCAGCCTCTCTCACATCACCCCTGGCCCCACAGACACAAGCAAAGCTGCAGACTCACCCAGTTCTCTGGAGACTGGCGACACAGCAGCATTTTCTCCAATCTTTGAGACTGCATCAAAATATGCCTTTCCAGCAAGGGTCATCGCTGTAACACATTGAATGTCATGTTAGCTGGTGCTTTGGCAGAATAACATTAGCAACAGTGCAGAAATGAATGTACTTAAATGATAAAACCCTTGAGAAAGAATGTTATCATTAAATACATCTGTGATTGGCTCGCAGCTTATCACAGCACTGATGTTATTTCACGATAAGACCTGACAAGCACTTGGAAGGGTAAAGAAAACATTTAATTAAAAACTCTGTAGGGTACCAGACTTTATGCTGACACATATTGTGTAGTATCACAACATTGTATACCAAATGATACTACAGCAATAAGCTTAAAAACACCCACTTCTTTAAAAAATATAAAACTCTGAAATACATGTGAAAAACAGCATCAACATGGAGCTAGGTCATTTAAATAAGGTTCTAGACATATCCAAATCAAAGCAATAAAATGCCTTTCAAAAGTTCTAAAATAGTACTAAAAGCGCGTATTAAATTGTCCATACTTTGTGCAATTCTAGTAGGCTGTCCAGAATAGCATTTCATGTATGGTATGCTTCATACTGTACCAACAGCAAATACTGTGTACTGTGGCACGCTGCTTTCATGCCAATCCATCAGGCACTATGTACCACACTACTTGGCAGAGGCATGGCTAGACTTTACCAACAGCAGAAACTGAGATCAGAGCTGCATCATTTTCCTAGCCACTCTCATGTTCCACAACATTTTACCAGTAGAGCATCTCATGTCAAATTGACACAACAGCCTATATCCACTTTTAAAAAATAAAAGGGCCAGTAACCAAACATACCAAGAAAGGTATAGTAAAATCTGGCCCAAGTTGATGAGGCATAAAAATGTAAAGCCTGTTTACCTGCCATTGATTTCTCATAGCTCTTCCCAAGGTTCACAAGGTTGCGCAGCCCTGGGTTGAACTGTTCCATCACATTCTAAGACAGACGAGCACACAATCAATACACAAGAATTCATGTTTACTTTGTATTTAATTATACATGGAACGGACATACCATGAACCTTAAACACTGTTGTCTCTTTTATATATAAATCCTGCATGATGGTAAAACGGGAAGCTCCTATTAACCAAGTTCAGCTCCAAACAGCGGTGGAATGCAATGGCAATGTTAGCTCTTGTTTTGCTGCCATTGTTTCTCTTAATTCTCTTGTACTGCATTTATTGATGTGCAGAGAAATGCTTCTTCTCAGTCCACTAATGTTGGGACTAAAGTCATATCGGACACTACAGTGACTCACTTTCGCCTCTTTGGGTACAAAGTGGTGTTACAAGAGAGAACAAGTTGACAGTTTCTTAAACCCTGGACCATATTTAACAGGTTTCGGCAAGTGTTTAAGACTAAAGAGACTAAAGACAGGAGTCGTTCCCGCTTCATCAGCATCGCAATCCCAATAGCAATCTGCAGGTAGTAACCATCCACCTTTTCACAGATGAAGCCTAAGGGTTAACTTTCATAGCGAGTTAACAACTTTAATTTACCTTGTGTCAAGTTCTAAAGCACACAGCCAGTATAAGTAATAAGTAATACTTTTTTAGCTGCTAGAAAGTCAAAACTCTATGCACCCTATGGCACCTTTAATAAATCCTGACAAAGCAAACTTGCTGAGACTTAGCCTAAAAGATGGTAAGAAAGCATATTTCTGCTCTAATACTTGTATTGTTTGAATATGTTGGTTAACAAAACATACTGGCGGTCATCAATGTACAGAACACAATCTGCATTGGAGTTTTTATGGATCCAGGAGAAGTTGAGCTGTGTGGCTAGATACAGGTAGCCTAAACATGTGAATTAGTCTATTATGTCTTTACTCAGAGTACACTATCAATTTTCCACAGTCCTCCCCTCAGCACAGACCTCAAAGCATGCAATAACAGTAAATGCAATATTTACAATGTACCATGAATAGGGAGGCTAGACAAACTCATTTGCACACACAGTGTGATATTCATTAACCCTGTAAAATACTTAAATGAACGCAGAATGTGTGCCAATAAACACGATTAATACACTCAATAAAGTAGCAGTCACAGTTCAGGTGTTAAGTGAATGTGGTGAACCAAAACTCTTTATAAATGTGTGAAAGCATCAAGCACACGGGGAGAAACGTGTTGTGTATGTTCTAAATATAGCTCTATAGAATACACGTTTAATCATTAACATGTTTTTCCTCATTTAATTGCCTTTCAAGAGCAAAGTCCTGGCAAATAAGACGTTCAGGGCATTCAGGGCCTCCTGGCCCTCCAGTGAAGCACTGAATGGCTGCGTAGCTCCATTTTCAATTCCCAAGGCACACCCTTGGCACAACAATGAGTCGTCAGGTATGCAACACTAACAGACCACATAAAACTGGTTTCTTTACTCAACCCAGAAACTCAACTGAAAGTGCTGCAATGTTTTTCCGAAACTCTTTTAAAACGTCAAAGGAGCCGAAGCGCTAGTAGATCAAAGACACCATGCGAAATACTCGTATAAACAAAAACTACAGCAGCGATTCTACCAGACCTGTCGCGCTGTTTACCCGGTTTGTTCTCGGTTAGTTGGTTTAGCCACTAAGACACCACCACCTGATTTGACAGGTTTGACACACAATCTGACTCCACACACGTACTGAAGATGGAGAAAAGGAAAATGTATCCTCCACAAAGTGAAGACTGTGGTAACAGGCTGGTAAGATAGGGACGTTTCGTTTTCTCCTATTCGTTGTCCGTTAAGTAGATATTTACCTTATACGTGCTTTCTGTGAGTTTGTTCACGTCGTCTGGGTCTCGAGACATGCTGGCAGCAAATTCTCCGACAAGACAAAAAAAGATAGAGAATTCAAGTTTCCAACGGTCTCTTAAGCACTTTTAACGTGCTCCACAAAAAAATACAAACGGAATCGAGTCCTACAGTCCCAACACGTCTCAAGCAGCAAATCGTTTAAAATCTGAGATACCGCATGTGTCGATACTGAGACGGTCCAGCTCACTGGCAGCCCTCAGCAGCGCTGCTTTCAGGCTCCGCGAGCTGCAGCTTCTGATTGGCTGGACGTCCAAAGGTAACGCCGTGACGTAGCAATACCACTGCTGATGAATGAGTGAAAGATTGTAAGCCAGGCAGGTGGCTGGACAGGGACCCGGTTTCAAATACCTCCTCATGACTTAGTGCACTTATGTTTAAGAGCTGTTTAGGAGTGAGCCCATGCGCGAGGAAGGCTGCTCTGGCATCTCACTGCAGGCAGTGCCGGGTTTTTATTCTGAATGTGAAATGAAAGTAAAATAAGAAGGTCAGACAGTTTCATGCGCACCTGTTTTACTCTGAAGAACATGTAAACAAATTTACTACAAATGTTTTTGTTTTTCTCCAGCAAGTCGCTGCTTTATCATGAATGAAACGTCTGAAACGTAATGCGTCTAAAATATGTTTCACATAAAGTCTTTTAATGGAATAGTGACGAATTAGTTCTTTGATGTCTGCGAAACTGATTTGCGATAGCTCGAAGATGGGCTTTATACCGCGGCGGAGAGGTACAGGGCGTTGCTTGTACGGTGAAATAGTACCTGAAGAAAACGCCCTGGAGCGTCGGCACAACTCTTTTCCTTTTTTTTAAACTAAAAAGGAAAGGCCACAGGACCGTAGAGAAAATAGCAGGGAAGGTCAATGTTGGTCATACCACACCCACTGACGGCTAATTAACTAACTAACTAACTAACTAAGAGCATCGTAAAACACAAGCAGAACATTAAATACCCGTTCCCGTTCATGAAGAGGGCGGCGCCCTCTGGCGCAGCTTTACATGCCACACAGAGACTCGTGTAGACTCAGTGGTGTTCAAGGTAGATAATAAATAGTCTGTATTTGTGCGGTAGACACCCAGACCCCTGGTTCTGCAATGTACAGAACCACAACACTTTGAAAGACTTGCTTTTCATGTCAGCGTCTGAATCGTTTAGAGGAAAAATCGGTGGAATTTCCCTTTTAACATATCAGGAACGAGATTATAATCTAGGTTTATATCAGGAACCTCTGAGATAAGATTTGCGCTGACTGCCCTCTGGCTTTCAGCACCTTGTTGCTCATTGGTGTCCTCTGTTTGAGAAGGGTGTGTCATTAGCACAGCAATGAATTCACTGTCCTTCATTCATTTGCATCAGACGCCACCTAACGGTCATTAATTGAGTAATTGAGCATTTGTGCTCTCTCTCTCTCTCTCTCTCTCTCTCTCTCTCTCTCTCTCTCTCTCTCTCTCTCTCTCTCTCTCTCTCTCTCTCTCTCTCTCTCTCTCTCTCTCTCTCTCTCTCTCTCTATATATATATATATATATATATATATATATATGTATATATATTTCTTTCTTTCTTTTTTTCTTTCCGAGTCTTTAATGGCTTTTACCACCTGTGCATTATCTGCTGGACTGGCTAGTGTGCCGCTCCCAGAGTTAAGAGTTACTCCAAGTGTTTTTGGACTGGGATGAGACGGGGCAGCCTCTCTGCTGGGGGTTTGCAGAGCATGGATTTCTCCAAAGCTGGGAAGAGGGCCATTTACCAGAGCTGTATAAAAGCTGGGTTCTTCACTGAGTAAAAAGAAAAGGTCGGCTCTAAATAGAGAGGCCACCTCTCTGTCCCTGAGGACACGTGGCCTTCATGGAGGCTACTGTCCAAGAGCCCCCTGCCCAAGCACTCTGGGGACCTCCTATACTGTACAATGCTCACTAGTGCCTTTGCCGTTTCACCATCCTGTATCTTCTGCTATAAGCCTGATGCCATGTCTTTTCTAAATAATCCAGTTTGGCTATCTATCTATCTATCTATCTATCTATCTATCTATCTATCTATCTATCTATCTATCTATCTATCTAGCTATCTATCTTTTCACTTATAATTCCTCATTCTTGTGTTTCACAGTTTGCATGTTTGTTGCAATTGGTTCCCTTTCTACTAGAATTAGAGCTGCACAATCATGTTCTTTATTCAGGTGGACACAGGCCTTTAACACGTGGTGGGCTTTGAGACATGTGAGTCGAGATGGCTGGTACAGTATCATACAGTTTTTGTGACACTCAAAGCTGCTGTCTGGAGAGTCCACTTGATGTTTTCCAGATGCTTTGGTAAATACAGATCACATTGCTCTCAGTGATAGATCACAGTTAGCCCTTTGATCTAGTCACTAGTTTGTAAACTGTGTTTGTTTTTATCGTTGGTAATGGCTTTAGTCTTTTTGTCCACAGTGTGCAGAGTACTGAAGTTAGCATCATTTTTCTTCTGGTTTTCGCCTTCCGAGCACTTTGCATTCCTGATGCTTTACTCCAGTCATCTGGTAAGTTATCCATCATGTTATCATCAGTTATTTAGTTATCATCAGGTTATTTAATCTTTGATTGCCTTCTTATATTCTAGAAAAGCATAATAGTAGAATCGCACCTAAATCAGCTCATTATTTGAAAAATAAATGTCACAGTGAACAGATGTTTAGATTGTTCAAATCAGTAATTAATGATGTATTTTTGATGATGAATGTACAACTTTATTTTACTAAACAGAACTTTAAGGAGACACTGAGTTACTGTACTAGAATGTGTTACTAAATAGAATTTCAGGTTCATTTGATCCCAACTTCTCTATTATCAGCATTTGCCAACAACTTCCATGTGTGCTCCATAAATATAATTTTGTGAACTGCTGTTTTAACAAATGCCATCAGGACATGTTATGGGGAAGGTCACTTTTCATCAGATGGAAAGGAATTCAACTTACCTGAGAGACAACGGGAAGCTAGCCACTAACATCCCAACCATGGTTTCATTTGTACTTTCTGACCACCAGCGCAATTTACGTGCAGCTAAGTTCCTGTACACCTGGGACTTGGGCAATGGGTGAGAAATAGTCTATCATGTTTAGCATACAGCCCAACAATGGGCAATAATTTCACTGGGCTTTAAGAAAACCCGCTGACTTGTGAAACACAATTAATAGTCAATGGCCATTTATTATAAGCCTGTTTCAAATGAAATGCTTTTCTGTACTTTGAAGTCAGCGGTAATTGTATATGTGCTATATTAGTGGTAGATAAAGACAGTATTCCTTTCAGAAAATTATGTCTGCAAATTCAAATTTAATCATGTCATCATGCTGTTAAGGAATGTGATCGTGAGCCTGAAGCCAGTCCTACACTGTCGCTATACCTCATCAGGAAACTACACGTTTAAACTGAGCGTGGGAGCCAATATTACCCAGACCGTAAGACTTACTGGGCTGTACTACATGAATCTGATTGTGTTAGGTGGGTACAGCATGATTACTGCTTGATTTATGCTTTATGAGATATAGCTGTTAATACTATATTTGGCATTATGTGTAATGGCACAACTTCCATGACCTTATTTTTGCAGATGCTATCACCAGCATTGAACTGAGAGGGCCACTCAGCTACAGCGTGAACCAAAGCAGCAGTTTGTCTTTTCTTATTGCTGGAAGGTGAAACCATTTAGATTACAAAACTCACTCTCTAACAGTGCTAGGCCTGGGGATACAGTTGTAGGAGAAATCTTTAATTGGTAAAAAGCTTTTGAGTTTGTTAAGGTTCTTCATGCCCCCACATCATTTACATCTTTCAAAAGAGCTTTTTTAATTAAAGGGAAAACTGAATTCCCATAGTGTTTATAAATAAAAGAGTCTGAAAAGTTTCACCATTTACTATTCACTGCCTTAAAAGCACAGTAACAAAAACAGCCTGTGCCATTCTAAGGGATGAAGAGAGGTTGGAAAATGGACACGTAAAATGAATTGTGGCCATGCTTGGTACTTAGTACAGACCTCACAAATGTTAACCTCAAACTGAAAAAAAATCAATACAAAACACATGTGGGCCCTTTAAAGCAGTCTAAGGTAGGCTTTACATGAAACAAAATTTCTAAGTCTTTTCTAATTTCTAAGTCTAAGCAAGTCTAAGATGTCTTGTGTAAAGGTCAGATTCAGCCTGACGCTAGCTTTACTAACCGATTCTGTTTGTGTGTGTATCACATGATGGTTCCAGTCTTCCAGTGTGGCTCTGTTGGAGAGTCTTGCCTAATTGTCGCTCGCTTGGCCCTGTGTCCTGCAAGTTGGTGAGACTTATTGACCGGCAGTTCCAGCTAAACCACACATTCAAATCTGTGGGCACTCACTGCCTGGACCTCAATGCTCACAACAACATCAGCAAACTCCAGACCTCCTACAACATCTATGTACAAAAGAACCGTAAGTACAGCTTAAACTGTTTTATCTTAATGTCCACTTTAATATATCTGGATATAATATTACATAATATATAATATATCCACATTTCTATCCCTATACTGGTAATATAGCCTTTAGTATCAGCTGGTACTGCTACCAGTCCCATATATTTTCTTTACAAACTACTGAGCTTTAAATTGAGTTACTTTAAATAAATCTTTTCACCTAATATCATGCTGAAACTATCAATCTGCTACTCCATAGGAATTAATACCCAGCTAACATTGCATCACACGATGGCAAGATTTGAAGAGTTTCATTTCGAATAGGTGTGCATTAATATGTAACAATTTAGGATGTAAAATGTTTTTAAATCATAATGAATGTTCTGTAATGGAAAACTTATTCATAGCCTAGCATTGATATCATTCTATGTGCTCACATCCAGCATCATATCACAAAATGCAAAAAATAAAAACCCTTAAAGGGGCTGTTGAATGGAAAACATCATTATACTTAAATAATGAGAGTTCACTTTATATAACCGACACACTGTGAACGTCAAACACGGATTGTTTCCTCCTCAAATACAAATCCTGCAATTGTAAAAGAGGACAGGAAAGCAAGTCGTTTCCAAAATCCTAGATCGTTATGTAACAGTCTTGACTGCACCCAAAATGATGCCTTCGATGTATACCAGCTCACGCTTCATCCCAGCAGAATCCACGACAACAGAACAAGAGCAAATGCAGAGATCTACCTTTACTGACTGTGAAGGGAATGTTGGCACTATTCGTGCTGTTTCCAATGATCTGTCAGTTAACATGTTTAATTATCTTTCAGTGAGGCTGAAACTTCCTATATACCAGCTTCTCAATCAAATGTTCAACCCCAAATGCTGTAGCTTATGCAGGTGCTGTGCAGACTGCACACAAACTCACTTTCCAGGCTGTAAAGAGGATGTTGACAATTTTCACACCCTCTCTGCCTGTCTGCCATCTAAGGTGAAACAGACCATTTGAAAAACAGGCTTGCGAACAGGAAGCCAACCATCAGCTCATAAAATCACATCTTTAAAAAGAGAGTTAGTTTGTTCTGCACATTCGAAATCCACATTAACTAACTGAAACCTGTAAATTTCAGGCATTCTGTGTGATTTAATCCAGTATTTGGTGCATTAAACTAAAAGTTTCATAATAAGGAACAACATAAATTTACTCGATGTTAATGTCAAGGTTGATTTGATTGTCCTGCCTCTGCCTGTTTCCAACACGTTGCTTTTAAACCAGCCGATCAGAAAAAACCTCATCCAAATATTTATGAGCACACCATCAATGGCAAAACGACTTGTTTCATTCTAGGGGTGTTTCATCACAGGGTGTGAATGGAGAAGTAAAACTGGATCTGGGGATGAACACAACCAAAATCGCATGCCTTCTACACAGACATATGAAAACACATTCAAATGCTTAAAATGCCTGCTATGGGACTTTTATTACAGGTTTTGGATAAGATTTATTCCAAAATGATATTCCATTCATTCGTCCAATATGATACCCATTATTGCAAATATCTCATCTCTAGTTCTTTTTTTTTTCTTGGGTTCTAAGAAAAAAAAAAAGGGCCACATAAGTACACCATGAACCAAAGCAGCACTTTAAATCCTTTTGGAATTGAACGTTCCTAAATGGTTCATCTGTGCCATTCTAGTCAAATTTAGAACTGGTATAACTCTATCTACATTACTTAGAGGTTCTTTAAACTGTAAAACGTTCTTTACACTCACACATCTCATTCACAGAAATGGTTCTTTAGAGAACAATCCACTGAAAGGTTCTTTGACTGCATCATAATGAAACACTATGTAGCACCTTCGTTTTTCAGACTGTTCTTCTGCGAACATTATGTTTTCAGAGCGTTGGAGTCCTGACTCTGGATGGATGTTACATTAGTGTGTAAAATATATATAAAAGGGAGAGACTCATCTTGGGTGGGCAATGTTACCCCATTTCATAATTTTATTATTATGCTATAAATTATTATGAAATTATGTCACTGTAGGCTTTACTGTGGAAATTGTCAGCATGTGTCTAATTGCATGGGGTTGGTGGTCACATGCATGAAAACATGGGGTCTGTTACACTGATTTAATCAGAGTGTGTGACTGGATTCAGTGATTGAGTGATTATCTATGCATTGCTGTGCCATTATTGCATGGAGCACTAAAACAGAGACACTAAATTTGAACAGAGAAAGCTCAAAGAAAGTACCCACATTATCATATCGCTTAATTAAAATGGAAGCGTGGATCCATAAATATATCAGAGGGCAAGTTATAGCTGTTTAAATAAACTTGTGTATGAACGTACATAGTAAATGGTTTAATGAATAAATTGGGCATATTCTATTGTGATAGTGTGTGATGTGGCGGCTAACTGGTGTAACTTTGGTGAAACACTATATATATCAGCAGAAAGTCGTCAGTGGAATAGCAGTGGCCCAGTGGAATAGCAGTGGTCTTAGGTTTTCTTAGATTTAATTCCTAGTTAAACGGATTCTGCTTTGAAGA
This sequence comes from Prochilodus magdalenae, assembly GCA_024036415.1. Classification (NCBI taxonomy): domain Eukaryota; kingdom Metazoa; phylum Chordata; class Actinopteri; order Characiformes; family Prochilodontidae; genus Prochilodus; species Prochilodus magdalenae. Next base: position 179,104 of record JAMWET010005904.1, on the reverse strand, counting down.
AAAGTAAAGGTAAATAGGATAACGCCACCTAGAAAGGCCTGACCCACAAATATGCAAGTCTATATAAATAAATGATTACTGACCAGCTTACTGCAGTTCTGCCAGGAAAACATTCAGGCAATTCACCAGTGATGAGACTTGGTGTCACACGCATCTTGTCAGACTGATTCAGCCTAAACCTGCTGCCTGTGTGCAGAACAGGGGAACAGAATGTCACACAATCATGTTCAGCTTTTTCTCATATCATTCATTTTAGTATGTGTGTAACTCTGGTAATTCTTGTTGTTATGGTTTTCCACTCAGCGGTGAGTCTCCTTATCTTCATCCTGCCTTGTGCCTCCCTGATTATTGCGACCATCATCTTCATCAGCATTACAGTGTGCCGTCCCCAGCAGGAGTCCTTCAAGTCTAATGCACAGGTGAGTCTATCTGAGGATTTAAGATGGTAATATCTGAGAAGACCCTGCTGGATTCATTATGTCTTTTCCACTATAGTGAAACATATAGTTCAACACCGATACTGGCCTCAAACCTTGTGGCTATTGATTGATTTCTGTGTCCTATATCTGCAAATTTACTCATCAGTAGTCTAATGTAATTAATCAGAATCACACTTTCTTTATTCTACCAAGACTATTATAGGAATATGTGTTGGTGAGAATACACATGTAACTGCACAGATCAGACAAGCACACAGACTGTTAACACTTTTTCAGTAAGATAAAATACAATAAAGTACAATAAATAGAATAAAGAATTAATATAAGAATACTAAAGCGCCATGTTCACAGGCATATGGGGAAATATGTACATATATGTATATGAATATTCTATGCATATGTAAGTCTGAGAAGTGTTTTACTGAAGGTAAAATAATAATCATAATAATCATGAATAATAAAAGCTTTAATAAAACTAAACAAAATTAACCATCTGTACAGCTGTGCAAATAAGTGGTATGCTACTGTAAAGCAGTGAGATCCAGTTTGTAACGTTTAGGTTGAAAGTGTGGGGTGTCCAGTGCGGTTAATGAGGAGAAAGCTGTCAGTGTGTCTTGTTGTGCTGGTTTTGATTGTCTTCTACCAAAGGCAAGTGTGTGGAGGAGACAATGTCCAGAATGAGAGGGGTCAGCTGTGATTGTATCCTAAAGCTTGGGCAGATTACATCCAGTAATCCCCTCTGCCATCCCGATTATGCACCGGCTCATTCTTGTGAGGTGTAGGATCCAAACAAGAAAATTATGCATGATGTGAGGATGGGCTCAGTGATCTTTGTGTAGAACTGGATCAGCAGGGTCTGGGGCATCAATGAATTTCTTTAGCTGTTTCAAGAAGACTATTCTTTGCTGTGCTTTTTTGGCCATGGGGACCATGTTCCTCTCCCATTGGAACTAATCAGAACAAACTAGCTGTGTTCCTCATAACATTATCAGCAATGTACTTTCAGTTAATAAAATCAAAACATAAATACATTAAAAATGGAATTATTAATGATCTTTGCAGTTGGTAATAAATATATTAATTAAATAAATGATTATTTAGTTCATTAATCCAAACATTTCTTCTTATTTTCCTTCTTTACATCATTTCAGATAAAAAATGTATATAGTTATTTTAAGCTAATTTGTATTATTATTTTACCCTCTTTTCGTTATTGAAAAGATTCCATGAAATGTAATAAAGGGTTTTGTCCACTAGAGAGAGCTCCTCCTAAAGAAATCTGCAGTATACATGACTGTACATGGAAACCTGTGCTGTTAGATTGATAGTGTTTTTGCATAGCATGTAGGTAATATTAATTTGAATTACGTGACATTAATGAGCAATATTACCCCTAAGTAGTCTCATGTCACATATTGCATGTCATTGCATTTCCATTAGTGTTTAATGGAGATTTGAGCTGTTACATTTTGGCATGTTTTTCCAGGGAGAAGCTATCACTTATCTGTCTTTCGCTGAGACTGATGTTCAGAAAAAGGAAGCAGACACTCCTGATGGCCAGGTGTCCTTAATCATCTCTGAGAATAAAGAAGGCAAACTCCAGCCTCGGATTTATTAGGTACATCCTTAAAAATTGGTTCTTTAAGGGCTCCTTAGTGAAGTAGTATAGATATGTAGAACCATGAACTGCTTGGTTGTTGGCTTTATTTTTCTCTAAAGAACTTTTTCAGAAAAAAGTAGTGCTATATAGCACCAAGGGTTGTATTGTCCTAGAATCTTTTTTCGATTCTGTATAGAAACCTTCTTGAGGAGAGTGTATTTGTAGAGCTCAGCATTGATGACCTTTCTGTATGTGTCTTTGTGGAATATGTTCTTAATGAACCTCTTACAGTTCTTTCTTTTACTCCTCACCTGCAGCCATTCAGCATCAGAACAGAAATGCACTAATCAGATGAATCAGCCTGATACAACAGCGCAAACAAGACTTCATTTTGTCCATCTGCGTCACTCTGTCTGTTCCCTGATGAGTGCGTGTGGACTCAGTGACATTTTTTTCATCCGATCTTCTCTCTTTTGTTAATGCCTGTGCTGCTGTTTTTACCTCAGCAGATTCGAATGGCTCTTATGCACTCATTGAATGTGGTGGATGGACTTCTGCTCCTGTTTGCTGAAGTCTTGCTGTACATGTGAGCTGGATATATGCTTTACCTTCCCAAAAATATACCTAATTATATGTAATTGCAGATATTCCAGCAGGGAACTTTTCCTCTGTTCTCACAGCATGCTGAGTTAACCAGTCCTTACTCATTACAGCTGGAAAATGTCACTTGTGACATACAGAGGTTATAAGAATATGGCATTTCACTGTAAGTGTAACCTGTATACGGATCCCCATTTAGTTGTACATTGCTAGCCAATAAAATTTGCATTGCTGTACTTTTTTATTTATTTTTAAATAAAGACACAGATATGATTTCATATACACCTTCACTTGCAGGTCTAAATAGGTCATATGTAGAAACTAAGCTGCAAAACCAGCCTGTTTTGACTTTGTTTCTGTGATGTCGCAAAAACCTAATAATTGACATATACCGACTCATTCATCCTGCAGCATTTTACCCCCACCCACTCAGGCTGAAGTTATAGGGGTGTTTCAGTCTCTACTGTTATTGAATAGGGCACCAAGTACGAGACAGACATTCAGAATAGAGCTCACAGTAACAGAAGCATCCTGTTTAATTCTAGGGAAAGAAAGAAAAGGTAACACTAAGAAAGTGACTGTTTTACATAAGCAACATGGTAAGTGGACCTCGGGGGAAAGAATAACATGCAAGGAAAATGTAGAATATGATCCCATTATGGACAGATGAGCTGAAATGCAACCTCCACCCTCTCTATAATCTGTAGTTCAGTTGTTCAGTGTTATGGATGTGATGATGATGATATATTTACGAAATGTACCATGAAATGCTTTAGTGCATTGACAGTAACGTATTGCCATATTACCCCCCCACGACAATAATGCAAAAGCAGCTGTCAAACAGGACTCCAGGTTAAAGAGGGCAGATCTGCAATGCATTATAATGCTAATGATTATGCCATTGAGCTCCGAGAATGAGCCATCGCTTTTGTCCTTGGAATGAATATGTGTCCATAGAGATGTGATGGGGCTTGAATATCTTTCCTCACAAAGGAGCTGGAATGCTTTAAAATGTGATGTGTATACTGTTTTCATCCGAAATAGGCTTTAGAAAGGTGAAGAGTTATTTTCTGATGTATTCTTACATACTGTAAAAACTGTTTTATGTGTTTCGGTTTATGACCCAGTCATAGTTTATTCATTCTGTCCTTGTGCACATCCACAGTGGGCTATTTGGAACTTGCAGGCAGCATCTTTGTAAGGCTGTATTTCAGTCTTTATAGCCACTGAAAATCGTTTGGCCAAGCCTGGTTAAAATCGACGCCTGTTGTGTTTGAACACTCCTGCAAATAGCGTCTCTATTCAGGATCATCAGGATCATAAACATAGTTCAATATCAGCCCACTTCATTAATGTCGTCTCAAGAGCTTCTCATGAAGTTTGGATAAGTATTGTCCCAATGTGCACAAAACTTTATGCATCAACTCAACATACAGGTGCTGGTCATAAAATTAGAATATCATGAAAAAGTAGATTCATTTCAGTAATTCCATTCAGAAAGTGAAACTTGTATATTATATTCATTCATTACACACAGATTGATATATTTCAAGTGTTTATTTCTTTTAATTTTGAAGATTATAACTGACAACTAATGAAAACCCCAAATTCAGTATCTCGGAAAATTAGAATATTGTGAAAAGGTTCAATATTAAGGACACCTGGTGCCACACTCTAATCAGCTATTAACTCAAAACACCTGCAAAGGCCTTTAAACGGTCTCTCAGTCTAGTTCTGTAGGCTACACAATCATGGGGAAGACTGCTGACCTGACAGTTGTCCAAAAGACAACCATTGACACCTTGCACAAGGAGGGCAAGACACAAAAGGTCATTGCTAAAGAGGCTGGGTGTTCACAGAGCTCTGTGTCCAAGCACATTAATAGAGAGGCGAAGGGAAGGAAAAGATGTGGCAGAAAAAAGTGTATAAGCAACAGGGATAACCGCACCCTGGAGAGGAGTGTGGAACCAAACCCATTCAAAAATGTGGGGGAGAATTACAAAGAGTGGACTGCAGCTGGAGTCAGTGCGTGATTTCCGCTGCTCCAGTGGAGGTGTACTGCGTGATTTCCGCTGCTCCAGTGGAGGTGTACTGCGTGATTTCCGCTGCTCCAGTGGAGGTGTACTGCGTGATTTCCGCTGCTCCAGTGGAGGTGTACTGCGTGATTTCCGCTGCTCCAGTAGAGGTGTACTGCGTGATTTCCGCTGCTCCAGTGGAGGTGTACTGCGTGATTTCCGCTGCTCCAGTAGAGGTGTACTGCGTGATTTCCGCTGCTCCAGTGGAGGTGTACTGCGTGATTTCCGCTGCTCCAGTGGAGGTGTACTGCGTTATTTCCGCTGCTCCAGTGGAGGTGTACTGCGTGATTTCCACTGCTCCAGTAGAGGTGTACTGCGTGATTTCCGCTGCTCCAGTAGAGGTGTACTGCGTGATTTCCACTGCTCCAGTAGAGGTGTACTGCATGATTTCCACTGAAGCTGTTCTGGCGCCTCATGGTGGACCAACACACTATTAGGACACCTTTATTTTTTCCTATAATTTGTTACTGCTCTGTACTTTTATATTCATTTACTGTCCGTTTTTATCAGAAACACCTAGAACCTGTTTGGTTTCTTTGCCATTGATGGATTGGACAGGTATTATGAGCTAGTATGTTTCTGATAAAATGGCTAAAGAAGAAATACTGAGCTTTCATTCATGCATCATTAAACAAATATTCTACTAAAAGATGGATAATTTCACTTCATATTCAAATCCCAGAAAAACTGTTGCAACAAATTGCAGTCGAAGCAAATATGAACAGTTCCACGTATACACATCCTAAAACTACATTTCTCTACACTTGCAAACCGCCCCCTTATCTATAAGCATGACTGAGCTGTTGTCTGCAAATCCTGGGTCATTTCCATTTCCGTTAGATCAGCTTGAGGTGCCGTCATCTCCGTAGTGCCTCAGAACCATGAGCTTTGGCTTGGGCGTCTTAAGTCCAGTTAATTCCCACAAGGCCACCTGTCCATCACAGCACTGTGATTACCCTCAAGCAGGATATGCCTCTGTAGCACATCATACCTTTCCTTGCAGGCCAAACATGGTACAAGTGTTTCTAAAAAAAGATATTAAGGTAAAAAACAATAAGCTTCCAATACAGAGTAAATAAAGAATCTTAATGTTGCTCAAGCTTAGCAAATTTTGCAAATAAACAAGAAAGTCAAAGTTTTTAAAGTTATTTTATTTTTCAGAAATGTTGATACTTTCATTGGCAAACAGCAGATCAGCAATTTAAGCAAAGCTTTAAAACGACTGGCACTTGACTTTATAATAAAAGGCCTTTCATACAACACAAAACCATAACCATCTTAAAACACAAAACTACCAAACCAAAACTGAACACAATACAGCAGAACAATGTTTAAAAAACAAGCAAACAAAACAAACACATTCATAATCAAAAGTTAAATTGTGCTGCTGTCTGAAAAAAATACAAAAATATGAAAAAATATAGATTTGCTAAAACATATGGTGCACATATACAGTTGACTTGGTGTAGTACACTATGAATTTATGAAGCACTGAATTATGTGGTTATGTGGTCAGAACAAAATGAGTTTCATTAATTTTGCTTTTATTCATTTATCCATCGGTCAGTAAAGAAAGAAAGAATAAATAAACATAGCTACTAATGTAGGCATAACAAAAACCATGCCAAAAGGGTATTAATGGACATTGTGCCAAATGTTAGGTGAGCTTTTCTCCTGCAACACAATGAAGCCATTATCCACTCATGTGATTGACAAGAGCACATAGCCTACAGTTTTCTTGCATTGATTTTTTTACTTGAGGTCCACTTACAAAATATGTGCCAATTCATTAGTCAGTAGCAACAACACCACTATCTGCCTTGTGAGGCGCCTCATTTAAAAGCATGCTGGGTTATGGTTCTAAACCACTGTAGGCCTAGGTGAAGGTGAACATCTATAAATATATTGTTTTTTGTGACACTATAAAAATAGCAGCATCATATCTATATGTGAATTTTATGGACACTGGAGTTAATAGGTAATTCAAATTCATTTAAAATTTCTACAGTATAGGCCGGTAGATTTGAGGTATTCAGGTCGAGGTGGTGTCTTACCAAAATCAGCCCTGAAGGACAGCAGGTGATGATCATAAGCCAGGAGGATACAAATGAAGGTGAGAACATTCAACACTAATCTGCCAGCCTTTGGCCTACAAGACCAGCAAGCACGTTTTCAGCACGGAAATCCACAGGCTTTAGAATAGAGAGGGCGAGAGAGAGAGACTGAGAGAGAGAGAAATTTTTGATGGGGAGATTTTTTGATATTCAGCTCAACAAAGTAGATGCAGAAACTGGTCAGCATTACAAAGCACATAGACAGAGACAGAGAACACAATGTCTCTCTAAAGGACAAATGTATTTTTCATCTGGAACCTTTTAATTGTCAAAGAGTCTGTCTTCACATAGCTCTAGTGGCCATTTAGAAGCCCCGCCAAACACCTCCACATCGCTGTCAGCCCAGGCCACCACATTGCCAGGCATGTACGCAGAGCAGTTGGCCATGCTGCTGATGTCTATGGGCCGCAGGACCCGGTCCCAGATGTTGAAGTGACTCAGCTCCCCAACAAAGGCTTGTGTGGCATCAAAGCGGCCCCCGACCACATCCTGTTGAGGCCATAAACGACAGGCCTCGTTAAAACAACAACGATAGCTTCTTTTATTCACTCTTAAGAGATGTGTGGCTCCACACCAGCTACTAAGGACAATTGCTAGCACAGTGATATATAGAAAACAAGAATATACGTTCATTCTTTGCATCGTTATTTTCATTACTGTATGTTTCCTATGCTGTTGTGTAGCCTTTCCACATCCTACACACCAAAATTCAACACAAATGTGCATTACAAATAAGTAAAACTTTCTATTAATAAAAAAATGTACAAAGCCAAGATAAAATCTAATTTGCAGCTAATGCATGTTAATCAGCTGTCTGAAGGCTACAAGCCTAAAGTAGCTAACAAGTAAAAGAGTGCATTGCTCAAACAGGCATGCTTGTACAAACAGTACAGACAAATATTCAGATTTCAAGATCCCAAGAAATCCCAAAACAAGTCTATCAGGTTACTGAAAACACATGACATTATGAGTCAAGAGTGTGACAGCTTAGAGCTACAGATTGCATTCTCATTGGAGTTTTAAAGTTTAAGTATTTTACATTTACAGCATTTAGCTGACGCTCTTATCCAGAGCAACTTACAAGGTTAATCATATTACAGGTAGGCCAATGTAGTGTTATAGTCAGCATAGTCACCCAGACCAGGATTTGAACCCCAGTTTCCCACATGTGGTTGTGGCTCCCTGGCGGGTGATGGTGTTATCCACTGAGCTACACCAACCACAATTAATAAGTAATTCATTGTTACCTACATACTGCCGTTAAAAAAAGGTTTTGTTGACTTTACCATATCATCACTGTCCAAAGAAGATCTCCAAAAGGGCAACTTTACAAGAGCAATTTTGGGCTGTTTCTGCTGATTGTTTCATCGTGTACTTCATCAAACTAAAAGTTACAAAAATTTAGATTTTTTTTTTAACAGCAACAACATTTACTATAAGGAGAACAATGATGCTATGAACTATGAACTATACTATGTGAATGAACTATGTGCAATAACACCCAGTAATCTACCTCTCTTCTACTATGTGTAATAAGACTGCTGTCTTCTGGGTTTAAATTTTTTGTATTTAATTATATATTTTTCTGTACTTTTTGTATATAGATCTTATTTAATATTTGTATATTTTCCTGACACTTCTGTTCTTTCCTCTGTGCTGCTGTAACATACCAAATTTTTCAATTTTTCCCCATTTTGGGATTAATAAAGGATTATGTTATCTTATCTTATCTTACAAACCACTCCTTTAAAACTAGAGATGTTAGTTAAGGTGGGAATATACTTTTCAATGAGTAGGATATACAGACAGACATACAAATAACCGTATCAAATCCTAAATGATATACATACATTTATATGTATATATATATATATATGATGTTCTTTTTATAAGTAATAGTCATGCGACTAGCAACCATTCAATATAAAGGTCCCAAAAATAGTTCTTTGACATGATACCGCAGAGGATCTACTAGGAACATATGAACCACATATTGTAAATGTTCTGGTTTAATTAAAGCTTTTGTCAAGAAATGTATGTTCAAGCCAAGAACCATTCATGAACTTTTATTTTTAAGAGAGTACTCCATTTTTCTTTAGAGATTTTTTGCAACACAGTTGCTGCTATTCTCACCTGTTCCTGTCCTAGGATGAGGACTCCGTCAGGTTTGATAGGGTGCCATGGGGCCAAGTTGTCCCCTGAGCCTAGCCTCTGACCGTCCTGGTAAGCCTCCCACAGACCGTCTCTGGTGGTCCAGGTGATACAGATGTGGTGCCATCTCCCGTCACTCAAAGACAGAGGCAACTGTGCCACCTCCATAGGATAAAAAAGGAGATAGTGACCACTTCTGTCAGATCAGACTTGGTGTTGTAGATTTTTTATGTTTAGTGGTGACCACACGCTTTCTAATTGCACTTGTAGAGGAAACTCCAGATAAAATGGAAAGTATAACTTTGGCTACATCTGTAGTAGATATGTGTATTCGCCTTTTATAGTGGTGCCATAGAAGTCTTGAGAGTGTGATTTTCCAATTTTACTAGGAAACCATTCAGATTATGTATTTTAAAGGAAAAAGGAACTTGTTACACCTGCTGCGGAACTGCTGTTTATAACTATGTTACTGATGGTAAGCCAAATATCGTGCCTGTATTCAATAGCCTCAACATGAGGAAATTTCTTATTCTTTATGGCTGTGGGGGGGACAGGGGATGGTTATACATGACGTATTTGCACAATGCAGGATGGGAAATGTAGAGTAAATGCAAAAATTCACAAAAAGATTAAATTCTGTCAAACTGAGGCGGAGGGATGTTATACTGTTGTACAGGATCAGAATTCTGTTTAACATGACAATAACATAATTAAAACTAAATAACATATAACAAATAACTAACAGATAACATATTTAGTTTTTTATGCCAAAATACCCCTTTAACCCTAGAAACGGACATATAAACAAAAGTATTACAGTATGTGAAAATGCCACTTGCCCTTGGAAATTCATGATGAACACAAATGGTACTACTTCAAAAATACTTCTTCAACAGGATTAAAACAGACTGCTTACTTTGTCATTGATGAGCAGCTCCATGGGGTTGTTTCCCCATTCAATTAGCACTATCTCATTGGCCTGCCCAGGTACCCCATAGGAGAACGGGGTCCCAATGCCAGGGCTGGCACTGGACTTCAGCCACATACACACAGTGAAGGCGTACATTTCTGGCAGGCTCTTCTTTACTCTTCCAAATAGGTAGTTTGTGCGCAGAGGTAAGGAGAGTTTGAAATCCTCAGGGGACCTGAAGCCAGTATTACCTGCAGACCAAGGGTGTGAATTAGTAATGGATCACCTCTGGAATGAATAGGTTTTTTAGGAACATCAACAAAAGAGGCTTTAACTCTTTCAGTACCATGTAGTTCCAACCTCCTTCACCACGCAAAAGAACACTCAACATAGGCAACATCACAGCTCAAATAACGCCCAATTCAATCCTTTACCTGTGGCATTGCATTGAAATGACATTAAACATTCAATAAATATCAATAGCCAACCTAAAATCAAAGCATTTTTGTTAGTTTGGTGAAGGAGTGAAGCTAAGAGGTGAATGTACGGGTAAATGTGACAGGCTGTTTTGAAGACAGAATGCCGCTAACTCAAAGCACTGCTACTGTTGTCTCATAATAGGTCAGTGCTTAAGACCTGCCATGGGATAAAGGAACCTGCAACTGAGCTGCATTTGAGATACGCTTCAAAGTTAGCACCACATTGGCAAGCTACCAACAGCTCACTGCTAGTCTTTAGCGTTTAGCTGTTTTTAAAGAACACTCACATACTAAACTTTTTTTAAGCTTCAGAGGCTAAGCTTATTCCCCGCTGATTCCAGTGTGAATTCCTGCTGGACTGTACTGGTCTATAGGGGTTTACAGTGGTCACCCAGCACCTCAGCAGGCGGAATCTTACACATTTGGTGTAAGTGTCTTACTTTTTATCTCAGAAAAGATATGCATTGATGTCACTTTACCACTTAAATATGCCCCTGTAGTTGGACTGAGTGTCAAACGATTCTGCAACAAGGCTACAACCATTAAGGGAAAAGCCAAACTGGGAATTAAACAAGCCTTTGATCTGCCTAAACTACAGGCAGTCTTGTAAACATTGTTTCTCCGCTTGTAACTTTAAAATCTACAGAAGGGTAACTGCCTACACTTCCATTTTGGAGAAAACTGGTTTTGGTTTAAAGTTAGACAGAAAGTCACTGAGTTTATTAAACTCACTAGCTGTGAGTTTATTGCGTTGTTGTAAAATTGGCATTTGTGTTTCTTTAAAGAGGATATGGGCGCATGCTCTGAGAGTAGTCTGGCTGCCTTCCTGTAATGCCTGTTAAAGCTAACGGCTCTGTTCTGTTATTTACTATTTCTGGAGTTCCGTTGGCTAGAATGCTTCACACTGAATAAAAACTGGGAGACATCAGAGTGCTCCAGTGTGGAAACATAAGGCGTTGAAGTGAGTGAAGTTAGCCTAAAGCTTTTGGCACTAGCCCTGTAGCTAAGGAATAAAGGTTTCACTTTGGTTCTAATGTACATCTGGGAACTACAGAAAGGTAACAGCATCATTAAAAATACCATTAATCGCTATTAATTATTCAAATAAATTATTAGTCTTTTCACTTGTTCGACCAAATAATTCATCTTATTATGTAGCACACGAAGAAGCAAGACAAAACCAGGACAGTGGGGTCAGCAGGTTGCAATATACAACTCACTGCTGAAAATTACACACTGCTCCTTTAAAAAGTGCTACAAACATTAGAGCTACAGTGAATATAAACTTACTGGTTGCTTTACATCTCTTTGTATCGCTGGTATGGGTTTTTCTGACTACACAATATGCATCGCAATTCTTTGTCATTCCGAGGTTGGATATTGCCCACCCTGTGTAATACTGAATAAAGCGATTGAGGAAGACAGTGTGGAAAACTGAGGGTTAATGAATTTGAGGTCCTGAAGACACACATCAGACACACAGTTGCATGCAAACTGTTTAGGTGCCTTTGGTCAAGTTTGCCCCTGTAGACAAACAACAAAGCTTTTGCACGCAGCTGTATCTGAATATATGTAAGTACCTTTCTCCAGGTCAGAGATCCTGTTCATAAGGGAGTTGAGGGTGTTTTCAGTGCGCTGGCGATGGGCAGCCGTCTCATTATACAGTTGTGATTTCTCTTCTTCAAGTTCATTGACTTTCTTCAGCAGCTGGCTCTCCAAGTCACCCAGCCTGCGTTGCAGCAGGTCTCGCAGCTCATTGGGAAATGCAGCTCCAGAGAGATTGGCTCGCATCTGCTGTTGCTGTTGGAAGGAAAAAGCTCATTATGGTGAAATCGTACTTCCAAGTCATGCAGAAAGCTTGACATTTAAGAGTGATATGAGCATTGGACTATGGACACACACATTGTTCCTTGGATAAAGTATGCAGAACGATGGTGTGCACAGTTTAAACAAAAAATGTAAAGAAAGATCAGGTCAGCATAGCATCATTTTGGGATGACAATCATTATAAGAATTTCTGTTTATTTAATGCAGGGAGCGCAATAGCACAATGATGCTTCAGTATGTATTGGTACATATGTGTTAGTCTGCATGTAAACATTTTAGTTCAAGAGTCTTGAGCAAAACAGAAAAACTATGACCTAAATGAAATGTGGATTTGCCAAGACTAATGTGGATAATCTGATCTGGAATCTGATCTATGCCACTGGGCATTACTGTGAAAAAGATTAATATGTTTTCATCTCATATATCGCTCAGCATTTCCGAGTGGTGTACTGCAGAGGTGGACTGACATTTAATTGGCATTAGACACTTTGTTCACTAATTAGGGTGGCGCAAGTGACTTTGCCAGAAGGGTAAGGGATATAGATAGACTAACAGGCGGGATAATCCCTGCAAATCCGCAACGCCTCCGCTTAATTACCCAAAACGCAAAGTACTCATCCATAGTAAATACCATTTGCAATACAAATGCAGACCTATGGAAAGCAGCTGAGGATGGTTTCTGGAAGTAATAGATCATGTTTGAAAGTGTGGACCTGTGTATTAATATTGTATAATCATTGGATACCACAGATCTGCATTAATAAACATTGGTATAGAGAAATGATAAATGATAAACAGAAAAGAACGAGTCTTATTAAGTCCTGGCTAAATCTAGCCTGAAACAGCACACATGCACATTGCGTGAAGTCATATTGCTAGATGTTGTTTTTGTCATGTATTTTGATGGGGTGTTTCAGAACTGTGCAGTGTTATACTGACAGCAGCTAGTTATCTATCTATCCATCCATCCATCCATCCATCCATCTACATATGTATATATGTACATTTATTTATCATGTAAAGGTGGCAAGAAGGGTTATTTGAGTTGCGAGAGTTTCATAGATGGTTCTACAGAGAACCACTGGATGGTTTGGTTATAGAACTATCATAATTAACTTATCATCAAAAGCAGTGCCGCCAATAATCCATACCTCTAGATTCTGTAAGCGGTCCTTCAGGCTCTGCATGGTCTTCCCGAGGGTGTCGATGGTTTCGTTTGGATCTCTGGGCACGTCGTCCATAGTATCTTTACTGCTCCTCCACGAACCAGAGTCATCGGAGGCGGATTCACACCGGGAAAGTTTATAGGCCAGCTCCTTAATGGTCCCCAGCTGATTCACTATCGTTTCCTTTTGCTGCAGGATGGTTTCTCTCAGCTGCATGACTGTGTTCCTCAGTTCTTCTTCCTGAGCCGTAGTGCTCTGGGCGGACGCGGGCTGGATGGGGCAGCTCGTGTCCTTGCCAACGGGAACTGCCGTGCAGAGGAACCGGTCCCCCTTGTCTCCTTGTCCGTGGACGGCTTGAACACTTGCGAGCGTGAAGATGCTTGTCAGGAGCACCACAACCGTCATTTTCAGATAGGAAGTATTTTTGAAGTTCTGCTTAAACTCGGGCGAGTGGAGCGAGGTGTTCGTTACAGAGCCACAGACTAGCATACGCGAAGAAGAGGTCGAGATTAAGAGTTCTCTTTCACTTCACTCAAACAGCTTCATCCAGCAAGTCTCTGGAGTTTTGAAGTCAGTCACGCACGAGCTGTTACCATCTCCCTGAGCGGCCACCAAGTGAGACCTCCCCTTCTATCCCGCGGAGCATCGCGCGCGCGTGCTGAAAGAACAGCGACTGACTGATTAGCGCCGCGCGCTGATTGGCTGTAGTTTTTACGTCACTATACCGTTAATAGTAAACCTATACGGTCAGTGCTGATCCTGGGGCGGAAGTACAGCAGCTAAACTTATTCTCGGGCATTTACTAGAGATGGAAAAAAGCACGCTGAAAATATATTTAAACAAAGTTTGCGTGATGATAAGGTAAAAGTACTCTGAAAGCATGTAACCGAAACTATAATGTCTGTCTCGGTCCATACAGTCCACCTATGAAAACAATGAACTTCAAAAAAACAGCTCGCTGTGATTTCAGTGTAGTACTGTAAGAGAACACACCTCAAATAAATTCCTGATTCTTTTAAAATGATGTTTAGCATTATACTGACACAACAATTATCTACTTATTAAATTATTCAAGTTATTATTAGAGCACTGATATGTAAAACGACATAATTTGAATCTGTTGAATTAATCCTCCATTGAATCTGTTGAATTTCTCCAGCTTACTTACCAGTTCAGCTTCAGACTTCACCAGTGTTTACTCTCGTTTTGCTGCTATTTTTGGGGTGACAACTGCACACATAATAGGTAAGTGCTTGAGTGTGTAGTATATTTACAAGTGTCAAAGTTGAGTGTACTCAAAAATCTGCAAAGCACACTCAGAAGCGGTAGATTTTTGACTACAGTATTGATGGACATTGTCCCACAATCCACCAAAATATGTAAAGGAAGAAGGATCTCAAGGCTGGGAAATTTAGAAATGTCAGACAGGTGTCCGGTCTTACAGCAGCCGAAAAACAGTATTGAATAAATGACACTTCTGTCCCTGCTCATATATTTTCAGGACAATACTCATCTGGAGTGTACAACAGCCAGAATACATTGGGCCAAAATAAGACTAGTTATGTCCTGGTCTCATATTGAGAAGGAACTGTTTAAAATAACAAGAGCTTAGTGACGTTTGTTGACCTGTTTAACTATATACAGTTCAGTTATTAATATTATTATTATTATTTCTCTGTATGTCCTTTCCTCATATGTGATTGTCCCACTGACCATTAATATTGTCATTATTTAAGTCCTACTACTGATATTTAATTGCAACTCTATGCAAAACATATTGTGAACAACCTTACAGGCATATCTGTGTTTTTGTATTCTATGTGCAAAAATGTCAGACAGCGATGTGACGGCAGCTGCAGTGGTGAAGGAAAAAGAAGTGGTGTATAATTGTGAATTCAACCCAAATCTGGCACAACAGCCTGTCAAAAATAAATGCAGCATATTCTGCATATCTAATAAAGCTTTTATTTGTTAGTGTTTTGTAAGAAAACCTCCATCAAAGCGAGTCCAGCTTGGTATGGTATTGATTGTCACAGCAATGGTTTATCACTTCCAGTTAGTAAGAAACGGTGTAGTATGTTTTGAAACTGAAACACAGGCTGGGTTTCAGCTGGGAGTGAGTAGGGCTTTCTCTATATGTCATGTGGGAACTGAAGGTAGACTTGATGAAACAGCGTCTCACAGTCACCTCTTCAGGGACAAAGTGGTACGAGACAGGACAGGCCCAGGCTACCTGGTGCGACAGAGACATTAGTGTATCTGCAAAACAATACCTAGATGTCTCTGGCACACCATCAGAACTGTCATCTCTTCACGTTCTGGTGATAATTTTGGTGTAAACCATTCACCTTGACTTGACTTTGGGTTCTGTTTGCTTGATGATTTTGTCTCAAGCTGGCTTCTGCCTGTTTCCTGTTTTTGACTTTTGTCTGTTTAATTTTGTTTAGTTTAGTCCATGCCATGGTTGCTATGGTGTTAGCTTTCTAGTTAACACCTGTCTTTTTACAAATTCACTTAAACCAGCTTTTAATCAGAGAGATCAGTCCATCCAGCATTAAATATGCTTTATGTGAGATTTGTTTTTGTTCGCTCTTGTGTTCTCGTCTACAATCATGGAGGCTGTACATGGAGGCCCCTGATCTCATTTTGGTTGTGGCTGTGCAGTTGTAATCTGTTGTGCCCAAATGCCATGACATGGATTCTGCCAGGCAACTGGAATTCAGCACAACACCTTTGAAGACAACAGAGAGAAAGAACCATGTCAGCTTACAAGGTAGTGTTACAGTAGATATTTTATTATAGTGGAGTGCAAACTTTCATGGCTTATTTGGCGTGAGATTGGCAAAGACTGGTCAGTTTTTCTGGTGTTTATTTTGTCGCATGCCGCAGTTCTCCCTACTATAAATTAGCGTTCCATCAAAATGATTTAAGCTGTTATTTTAGGGGTAAAGTTGCTTTACAGGCTCAAAAACAAAAACAGCTTCTTTAAACCTAATAAAAACAAAAATCTTGAGATTTATGAAAAGCACTTTGAAGCTCTAAATGAACATGTAAGAGATAAAAAGGAATTTCTCTATGAAATGTAGTAGAACAAAATAAGTGAAGGGCAAATCATTCTATACCTAAGAATAGTAACAAAGTACAATCACTTAAGTGTTTTCCACCTCACTGAAATACGGATTCAAGTAGAAGTAAAAGTAGTCATCAAACCTTAGTGTTAAGAGGAGTATCAGATTAAAATCCTCTCCAAGGCAGTGGAGCTTTTTGGTACATCCAGCATCTACTAGCATAGGACATGATATTTTTACTTTTAGGTTGGAACTAAAATGCTAACAGCTAAACAACCCAGGTCCTAAATCAAATAAACAGAATGAACTTAACACCAAAAAAAGAATTAGAGGCAACATATAAAGAACTAAAACGGGACTGAGTATGAAATAGATTCAGCAGAAGTAAAAGTATAGTCATTGCAAAATGCTCCTTTAATGCAGCTCATCTCTCATCAGGCTGGGTTCATAAATGAGCTAATGAGTTGAATAAGGTGTGTTAGAACAGGGAAAACATTGAAGTGTGCAGTACAGGTGGACTTAGATACATAAAGAGTAGTTGGGATCACTCATTCTAATTACTGAACATGACAAAACCCTTAAAGTACAAATTTCAACTGATTGCTTTGAAAGGAACTCAGGGATCTATATTTGCTGGCTCATATTTTTCAAAACATCTGCGTAATTAACTTGTTAGTAGCTTCATTAAGTTATGCAAAGTAAATTTAATGTGAAATGCTTCATTTTAAAAATACTTATCATAAAACTGTGCTAATTGTTCCCAGTAGTGGTGATCAGAACCAGACCTCCGAAGAGCTTAATGCCTCTAACGGCTCTTCCACAGAAAGTTATTATGAAATGGCTAGGCATACATCATTTTTGATAGTTTTGAGAGAGTCTTGTCCTGTGTTGTCCTGTCCTCTATGCAAAAATACTCCGTATTTGCCAATATTTCAGTAGCATCAACATTGCACATGTGGGCACATATACACAGTCAATCACATTATTATCTCTCTTTCTGACGGTGTCAGCATGTAGCTCATGAAGGAAGTTACATGTTCTGAGCTGGCTTGGTGGGTATGTAAGGTTTGCAATAGGCTGTCTGCACACATATCCCTTAATGCTGTCATAGGTAAAACAGGCAAATCACGTTGATTGTCTTTCCTAGGGTGGATGGGATCTCTCAGCAAGTGCAACATGTTAGACAGCGAAAAAATGCCCAACACTGTTTTGAAGAACACAGAGCATGAAGACCTGAGCATCTGTGGGACTACCTTGATCATTGTATTTGCTCTATGGATCCTCCTCCATGCACTCTCCAGCAGCTGTGGGATGCACTGCAGCCATCATGACTCCAGATACCTGGAACAACCTAACAGGACCTTATTGAGTCACCCCCAGCCCAGCCCAGCCCAGCTCAACTCCATAGGGTAAATGATTGTTTTTGTTAATAATAAAATGGCTGGTTCTGGGGTAGACATGTCAGAAAAGTCTGTGTAAGTTGGTAGGTTTTTCTACAATGAAGAATTTTACATCAAACCACTTTAATCGATACTGTTTACATCTCAACATCTAACCTTTTGTGTAAAGATATATGTTTCACAATAAACTTTATCTAAAGGCTACTGATAAAATAAAAATTAAAACCATATATCAGAAAGCAACAAAACTGCTAGGACTGCTGGAAAATCCACCTGGCCTTACCCCTACTAATAACATGTCTACCAATTTCACCTGCTCATAAAGAAGACAATGTTAAATATACTCTATAAATATATTCTATGTGTTAAATATACTCTATAAACATACTTTATATGTTAAATATACTTTGGAAAGAAGAAAACTTACTATACAATGTCCCTAGTGGTTGAACACTATAGGAATAATATAAGTTTCTCCACTTAATCCAATAGAGTAATGGTGTTTGTGCTTTACACTGTAGATACAGCCTCTGCTTTAAACCTGTAAAGTCATGTCAGCATTCTCCTTTTGGAGGAATTCTCCTGTACACAGTGTTTAGCTTACATTGTTTTAAAACAGATTGAAAGTGAACCTCTGCCAGCAGTAACCCAGTAAAATGCAAAATGCAACTGCAACTATTTAGTGAAAACTTTGCACAGTAACAGCGGTGTAACATTATAGTGTCCACAGCTTGGCAGGCTGCAGGAGCCACTGCAGTGAAAGGTGACGCCAAATGCAGTCTATCAGGCAGCAGTACACTGCTGAGGCCATCAGAACCGTGACACCTTTCACCCCAGCATTAGGACACCTCAAACCTTCAGAGCAGATGCACCTCAGAGTGTACAATTTCAGCGCTAACAATTTAAAGTTTATGGGACTTTGTCGCCAGATGTGTAAAGCACCATCCACTGAGTTTTAAAGCATATGGGTAAATCTGAGCAGATAGTTTTGCTCAATTTACTTTGTATCATTCACCCTGCGTCCTTAAGCACACATACAAGGATTTAAGGATTTAATTCCAGCCATACACGTCAATGGCATAACATAACCTCCACCATGCTGACAAAAGAGGTGACAGGCTTCAAAGCATGAACAGTAGCTTCCCTTCTCCATAATCTTCTCTTTGATCTCAGTCATACCTGTCTATAGGATATTGTACCACAACTGTACAGGATACTGATTTTTGGTAAGCTCTTGTCTGTTCTTTCGGTTTTTCAGGCTGACAGTGGTGGGCTATGCATGACAATGGTTATAATTCCTGTTCCAAAAGTCTGCACTTTGAGCTCATACTCAGTATGCAATTAGTAATAGCTGGTAGACAGCTGAAATAAGATCAATTAAAATATCTTTATAGATATAACGATGTCTGTAGATCAAGACATAAAATATCACCTTATATCACCCAATATCATCACCCAATGACATTTACACTGAGAACAGTGATGCACTGTATGTACACATTTAAACATCTGAAGTAAATTGAATGCTCTTATTTTAGTTGACTGATGAATTGCCTATTGTTAACACTGATTCACTACTCCTTAAGTCCCTGTAGTTCATTGTTAAAATGCAGCTCCATGATTACCTTCAACCTTTAACGTAGTGTGAACATATCCACTATAAACCCCACACAGTTCTTAAGTAATGCAGGACGTCAGCAACTCATGGGTGCCAATGAAAGGACTTTTTCACAGGTCAAGCCTCTAATCCCATTGTCAGACAAAAACCTCTGACCACAGACATTTGCACTCTGGCCTAACAGTCAAGGTGAGTCCTTAGTTTGTGGCTAAAGCAACAGTCATCATTTAGGTCCAATTAAGTCTTTCTTACTTGCAGTAAATTATCAAATGGGACCCTAAACATTACTGACAAAAGATTAGACTACGCTATCAGAGCAGGGATACTTCTTCATTCTCTCATCTCACTATTGCCATCTGTGGCATTACGAGACAGGATGGGTCAGGCTAGCCAATTAGCATTCTAACTTTATAGATATCTTTGCAACATGATACATGGATGTCTTTGACATATCTTTATATTCTGTTAATGATATATTAATTCAATAATTGTAAAACTATAAATCTTAAACATTGCTTTTATAAGAAGCGCGGAAGTCCAAAAATCTTCTCAGTCCTTTCACCCAACCTAGGCATGAATTTCCACTGGCAGACTGATCAGCTTAGATCCTCGCCATCTTTAAAACTCCAGCTAAAACAGGCAATGCAGGTATATTACATCATAAAGAATTTAGTGTAAAAAGAAGAGAGAACCCAGCGTGAAATCTTGTCAAAACTTGTCAAGGTAGGGGTCCCTCTCATCACAGTAGGTCTCTAAGCTGCAGGGGAAAGTCTCCACAGCCAGCACCGGAACATTAAAATCTACACAAAGAAAACACAAAGCATTGTCCAAACTAAACAAATGAGGGCGAAATAAAGTGGCAGCCATATTGCACCAGCACATTCATAGCGGTACACACATCCTCTATGTTACCACATAAGAGTGCCCCTCCAGCTCGGACACCAAGCACTTCCATACAGAGCCAGTGATTTGAAGATAAGCAGGGAGTACAGGAGATCTTCTGATCCAGGGGTGTTTTTAAGGTCTAGTTATAAACCTATAGCCAAGGATCTAATTTTACTGCCAAAAGAAGTTCACTGGACAAAAAATATCCCATCTTGCGTGTTTATTGTGGTATTAACTTCAGGCTCCAGCAGATGCTGTTGCACATGATGGGGCTATAAACACCTACAGGGTGTGCAATGGGAGTCACTGATTAAGAAGCAGTGATACAGTTCAGTGAATGTCTTATTCCTTGTGAGGAAAATGAGTCACAAAGCCAATGTTAATGATAATGATGGCAAAAAGAAGTGATTGTATAAGGAAAGTTGCTGAATTTGCAGGTGTGTGGAAGGGTATGGTAATATGGGTCGACCAACAGTAGCTAAAATCCCAGTCTACAGGAAATTCTCTACTGAATTGTGCCAGGGAAGGCATCCACCAAATCTGGCTAATACATACAACTATTTGATGCAAGAGTGACTGAACACTGAAATACATCCAGAAATTTGTCAAATCCAATTGCAGCTGTTATTTGTGCTTGTGGAGTTAATAAACTCTATTAGGTACGTTTCAGTCACAGGTGGCTGTTTTTTGTTGTTCTATTTATTTGTTTTTTATTTGAAATATGTCATATAGACTGATACAACCACTGAATCTTCACTGGTCAACATCTCCTTGCTTACGCCTTTGGAGGCAATGTTTTGCAGTGTCCTCCATTTTCACTTCAGATCTGATCACCTAAAGATATAGGCTTTCACTTGTTGGCAACATTAGCCTTGCTGTGCAAAACAAAAGGACACTTCTAACACCAACCATATCTTTGCTAACTGATTGCATTTCAGGTAACTGAAAATGTGTATAAAGGAAACACTGGTAACCATTAAAATATCTAAACGAATGACTGAAGTTCACCAGAGTATTAAGAACATACAAAGAAAAATGCTACTTATGAAAATAGCATGTCCATAATCTGGTACATTAGAGTTTTGGCTAACAGCTTTTGAATAGACCTCTCAAGGCTCTTCATTAAAAGCTGTCTAATGGGCTGAGGCTGCCAACACAATGACCATCCAGTCAGCTTCCATTCAGTTTTTATTATCATGTTATATAAGAACATGTTATGAGACTGACATTTGTAAGAGTTATTTGTTCTATCATGCGCTGAACCACTGAGTAAATGAAGGTTCCAGGGATCAGATGTGTTCATGCTGTGATCTCATAACCCTCTCTGGCCATGAGGGGAATGGACAGTGTTTTGTGAAAAGTGAGTTTTGTAACATCACTAAGAGCTACAGACATTTAAAGGTTTATCTTTTGGTCTGGGTCGGCAGCTCACCCAACGCTGCTGAATTAAATTAAGCAGATAATAAATGAAGATTAATTTACAGAGCTGCAGCTCATAAATAAAAAGTGAGAGCAGGACTGCTATGGTGCTTTAGTAGACAGATTTGGAAGCTGTAAACTCTAATCTCAATTCTTTCATGAATTTATGAATACTAAATGTCAGTTTGTTTAACTGCATTTTATTAGGATGTTACATCTTTAAATCCAGCATGCTGCAGAGGTACTGTGGGGTGCCTAAAGGTTCCATGAACAACATTTCCTCTTGGTAACAGTCATCAGTCATTAAAGCACAAATCCATTTTCCTGTGTTTCACACTGAGTCAAAGTGGAGGGTCAGTGGTCAACAGGAGAGTGCAAGTAGCCATAAACAGGCCACATTTTATCTGTGGAGTGAAGCTCTCCTGGTTTATATGAATCTGTCACATTAAACTATTTCGAAGTTTAATTCGGTGGGGGACAGGATGTCGTCTCCTCTTTTATGTCCCCACAGCTCAACAGTGAGGCCATTGAAATGATAATGCAACCTTTTCACCATCTGGATCATTTATTGTGCTCCAGCAGGGTTACTGTGATTGTGCCCAGTCAGATGGCAAAGGTGGCAAATGGCTTGTCTGACAGCATTAACCAGAGATTTGAGAGGAAAAGCATCTCATAGGCGTCGTTTCCTTTTCCCAAAAACATTTTTCATGCATTATAGTTTCTTCTGTGCTTTTATAGCTTCTGTAATACAGGTCTACGCAAACTATGTTCCACATTTCGGTGCCCCAGCACAGATTCTGCAAATCTCTGGAACTGTACTGGAGGAATGGAACACATCTCTCTGGGCAATTTGACTATATTTTTTGGTATAATGATAAATTTCACCACAAGATATTTATTTATGGCATGTATTTCTGAGCAGATTGTGGATATGGTCAGCACCTAAAATCACTTCCCTGTGTGTATAAGAGCATGATTATTCCTACTTTATTGGTTTTAAAGCAGCGGGGTGGGGGGTGTTCTGTAGGCGGTTCAAGGCGCTAACGGTAAGTTGTCAGGGCAGCCAGTGCCCTGATCTCAAGCACAGGTGAAAATGTAGTCTTACAGATGACTTACTCCCTTGCACCTACTACATGCACTGCATAAGACACATAACACGATGTCCAGGCCAACATGTTTTGTCCTAAATATTATTCCATCAAAGTGAGAAGAGACATCAGGAGCATCCACACCCTTCAGAGAATAAGTAATAGGTAGTAAACTAGCCAGAAGACCGATTGATTTAAAATGTAAACCTGCTACCTAACGTCATCTGACCTTACGCTAAATCAAAATTTGGAGTTGCATTTGCATTAAAGCTGCTAAAGATGTTTAGCAATACAACATAGGAAAGTCAAAACTTTGATCCTTCACACAGTATTTAAAATGGCCCTGTAAAGTAAATGTGTTTTAAAGTGTGGGTTGTTTAAAAGAGACAACATCAATGTCGCGCCAGACCTGTTTTATACTGTCCTGTGTTGTTCACGTTGTCATCATTCGAGGTTGTGGCGACCTCAAGTGGTCTGCTAATGTACTTGCTTGTGCGCGTGAGTACAATGAGCCAATTTGTGTCCATGGTTACGACATAGAGCCTAAATAAACAAATAATTGTATGGAATTGATGCTGCATTATGCAGGTTTGTGTAACTGTTCAAACGTATAACTAACGTGGTGAGAAACCAGACGTTTAAGTAAATTAACTGAGCGTAAAAAATATTTCCCAGTCTTGCTCTTTTACTTTCAAATATATTCAACGTTTTTAGGGCATATAAGTTTAAGTGTTGTAAAACAGTGCATACTAAATGTATATGAAGGCCTATATAAGAATAAAAGAGTCTAAGCAGCAAAAACACAATAGATCCAAAAGACCTTCAATTTTGATGGTCTTCTAACTACTCCTACTATTACAATATCCCTCCGCCTGGGACTATATTGCAATGTTAAAACGGGACAATACAAAAGGGCTCACAATCCGCTCCTGTAATTATGTTAAATATTGAGATAATTGAATACGACCACATGTTATTTCATTTTTTAAATAGTAAAATTCACACGACTAATTGATGAACAATGCAGGGCTCCTCAAATCCTTCCGCTGTGTTTGAGTCAGAGAGCGGAAATAGAAAAAACTCCTTCCCTTTCTCCATCTGCTGTAAGTTCCTTTATGCGCTTCTGTTATTTTATTCTTTTTACATGAATCTTGTGTTTGTGTTCTTCAGGTTTGCATGCGTGCAAACGGTAATTCGACTTAGTTACTGATAGTTAATTCTTAAAACTGAGTTTTAAGCACATTGATGGGAGGAAATGAGAACGACTGGCTAAGCATCACGTTAGCGTGTGTACGTAAAGGAGGCTAAAATCTCAGGAGTGGAATTTATGAGGACGAGGATCTTAGACGTGTTGTATCTTCACTAGATTGAGAATGTTGCTCTGATTGTTAAAATCTGGAAATAGTAGCTTTTGTTTCATCGCACTGGCTCCCTTCGCTTTTAACTGCAGTGATGTCATCTCAACGCGTCTGACTGCAGTAGGCGTGCAGTTAGCTTAGCCTAGCTTAGCATAGCATAGCCTGCGATTTGGCGCGCCGGCTTCGTTAGAAAACTGCAAAGTTGTTTGGAACGTACGGACTGGTATCCTGCTTCTTTCTTTTATTAAGTGAATGAGGAAGTCGCTGAATAACGTGGTTTAGCTTGTGTTTATCATTCAGTGAAAACATCGTTCGTCCAGTGCACTGCAGAGTGGGGTAATGTGTGCTGTTTCGACACCGCCTTCTTTGCTCTATGCCGCTAGTTCCCCGCCAGTACTGTAGGCTATAGAGCTTTAATATTGCGGATAGTAATGTATCTATACGATGCACTGTTTTTTGGTGAGCTGTTGTAACACTTGATTTAATCAAAGTCACTGTAGAAAGGTGCACGATAACCAGATGAAGCCCAGTTACACTGCAGTTGTTTATCACGCTCTGCGTAGCTTTAGTTTGGAGTTGTGCTGTAAGGGACCTTATGTTTTTGTCTGATTGTCCTGCAGGCGGCATGACTTTTAACTAAATACTGCGCAGGCTCTGGTCTGCCTCTCCTTCAGCGCAAACCTGTCTGTCCCGGCCGCCACCATGGCCTTTGTGCCTACGCCCAGCCCCACTGTGGTGGATCAGACCACCCTTATGAAGAAGTACCTGCAGTTTGTAGCTGCTCTCACAGACAACAACACACGTGAGTACACAAACATGTCAGTCCTCCGTGACCCTAGATACACTGTATGTCCAAGAGCATCCAGACCCACCTTTTAATAAGTCAATTCAGCTTATTTGTCGTTGCATCCACAAAACTGTACAACTGTCATAGAAATATGTTGGCAAAATAATTGTATGGACTGAAGTGTTCACACATGAGCCTTAGGTACCCGTACTCAGCGCCAAGTGTCAGTTTGTAGGTGGTGGAACTGCGAGTGGTGGAGAACCACCCAATCAATACCTTTTAGGAGTAGGATTTATGTTTAAGCAAAAGAATATATGAGGGTATGTTACTGCAAGATGAAGGCGAGTGCCATCACAGCGCTAATGTTTTTACATTAATGCTCATTGGCGTTGAGGTTATTGTTGCAAGTTCTGCAAAATAATGAAAAGAGTAAAACACAGATTCCTTGAGCGTTGCTTTAATATTTGTGATTCCTTCTGCCAAGCAAGTAGAAGGGTTATGGGTTAGAGATATGCAGTTTCACAGACAGGTTTAGCTGAAGTTTTTCAACATTTGTCATATTATTCTGAATGTTGTTTGTATAAGACTATGAAGTCTATAAGAAAGTTTCTTAGGGACAACTTCAGTCTCAAATGTATGTAAGTCTTCTGTAGTGTTCATTTGATCAAACAAACTGCAGATCAAATATAATCTTATAAAGATTTGTCAATATAACTTTTCTGTTATGCATGATCTAAAGTAGGGAATTACTCTTTAGCTGGTGCTCAGAGAAATTAAGTGTTTATTAAAACAGCATCCTAATAATACCTGTTAATACCTCCAGATTTCAAAAGGAGTATTGCACGAGGTGGTATCTGCAGACATTTTTGGACATTAGATGTAAATTGTACACCTAACTGTTCCAGAGGTTTGTCATAAGAGCAATGTTCCTTAGTCCAAAATGAAAGAGAGAGAGACTGATTTCTTCCTGTGCTTGTATGTTTGAAAGTAAAACTGATATGATCTGAATGCCTCTGTTTGTGCCCCTAACAATGTTGTGAAATATACTGTATCTGACTGCATTTTTCCATGCAAATTTTAGAAGATGAGACCAAATTGAAAATGATGCAAGAAGTAAGCGAGAACTTTGAGGTAAGCCTTGAAGTAATTTTTTTATTGGAATGACATAATGTAACCTGAAGCTCAGCAGCTCATGTTTTGGAATACGGATGTTCTGATTAGCTGCCCTGCAATGTTCCTAAAAAGAAAAGCTGTCAGGGGTGAAACACTCTTTTATAATGTCAATGTGAACAGATCAGGCTGACCTGCTACATTGATATGAACTTGTTAATATTTTTTTTTGTGACTTCAAGTCTGTGTCTGTGTTGCAAATCCATATATTGACTATATAAACTAGATGAATGAAATCAATGAAGACCAAATTCTTTATAGGAATACTCCAGTGCTTTTCAGCCTAATATCAGTCACGTGCACCTGTAACATGTTTTTTTATATAAAAAATTGGTTAATTATTCCCAGTCTGATTTTAAAAAAAATATATACTAATGAGTTTTTTTTTCTCCCCCCAGAATGTGACATCCTCTCCCCAGTACTCTACTTTTCTGGAACACATTATCCCTCGTTTTCTAACCTTTCTTCAAGATGGAGAGGTGCAGTTTCTCCAAGAGAAGCCCACTCAGGTTGGTTAAAGGTCACATTTCTGTATAAATAGGCTTTTACAGATATTTGTTTTGATATTAACAATTGTATGGTTCAAGCCAGTCAGGTTTCTGATTCTGATGTTATATTGCAGCAATTAAGAAAATTGGTCCTTGAGATTATCCACCGTATCCCCACCAATGAGCACCTGCGGCCTCACATAAAGAACATACTCTCTGTGATGTTTCGCTTCCTTGAGGTTAGTTTGATTTCAGTACTTGCAAGTTTTTTGCAGCTCAAACAAAACACCAGCAACACTTCCACACCACTGCCATGTCAGAGTCACTGCTGTGCTGAGAATGGTCCACCACCCAATAGTACAATAGTATGTGCTCAACAGTGGTCCTGTGGTGCCTCCTTTCTGATAATGGATGTGTTTAAGGGGTCTAATAAAATATCTTGCTGCAAATGTAAAGTGATGTGTTTGGGGCTGGGGGTGGCCAGTGAGTACATGTATCTATTTAACCGGCTGTGTCATGTATGTGTGTGAGGTCCCTCATGTTGAATCGAATTGCCACTGCTGTGGTGTGAATGCCCCTTTTTTGTTCTGTAGATCGAAAGTGAGGAAAATGTTCTTATCTGCCTGCGCATCATCATCGAGCTGCATAAGCAATTCAGACCCCCGATCTCTCAAGAGGTAAGACTCAGCTAAGAGTCGATAGCATATACGGTACCGTAGTGTCGCTTACAAAAATGTAAATAAAGTGTTCATGATGCATAATAGGTCCTGGTGCTGTTCACAATATGCTGCTAAAAATATTGTGACATGATATCGGTTATTACAGTAATGGTAATAATCTTCATATTGCCAAGCCTCCTTCCGCCATTCCGTCATCCTTGTACCAGTATTTTGCAGCTGGGGCAACTAACCTGACTTTCTCCTCACAGATTCATCATTTTTTGGATTTTGTGAAGCAAATCTACAAAGATCTACCAAAAGTCGTGGTAAGCCGATAGAGTACCATTATTTGAATAAGGTAAACCTCATTAATGACCTGTTGAAAAATAACCTGTATTAAAATTCTTTTGTTTGTTTGATTTGTTTTCCAGACAAGGTACTTTGAGAATCCTCAGGTAATAGCGGAGAACACTGTGCCGTCGCCAGAGATGGTGGGTATGATCACATCAGTGATGGTGAAGACTGCCCCGGAGCGGGAGGACAGTGAGACTCGAACGGTCAGTGTGCTTTGAGCACTTATTACTACTGCAGTAGCATTTTGGCATAATGGTTCAAAATGAATTCTCTAGTAAATGAGGTGTTTTTGTCATGTATGATTTATGGAGACACAGTGACGATGGCGATATGCTTTAGCCCAGAATGGTACATACGCGTGCTTGTGTCTGTATGTGAGCTTGTGTGTGTGAATGTGTGAGTAGTACCATCAGTGCTGGGCGCTGAAAGTAAAACTGATAAGATCTGAGTGTCTCTACTATTGCACTTACTACTGCAGGGGAGATCAGTCTACAGAGTGTATTATGACACTTGTGTTTGTGATTTTATCACTGGGCAGTAGGATTGTCATGACATTTTGAGTGTGTGATATTAAAACTCTAAACCAGGATTTCCCAACCTGTGGGCCATGAAGTACCCTCTATGGGCCCAGAGGCCTCTACTCAGGTGGAGGCGGTAGTTTGTAGTGGGCCGGACACACCTATGTTTCACACCAACAAAGAATGGAGAAGTGTGTAATTTTTATTGTAGGTATACTTTCAGAAAATCCAGAAAGTCACATTGTATAATTTAAAAAAATTATTTTGCATTTTATTGCATGAAATAAGTATTCACCAACCAACCAAGCATCAACAACCAACCAGCAAGAATTCTGGCTCTCACAGACCTGTTAGTTTTTCATTAAAAACCCTCCTATTCTACACTCATTACCTGTATTAAATGCACCTGTATGAACTTGTTACCTGTATAAAAGACACCTGTCCACAGACTCAATCGCATTCCAACCTCCCCACCATGGCCAAGACCAAAGAGCTGTCTAAGGACACCAGGGACAAAATTGTAGACCTGCACAAGGCTGGGATTACACAAGTTGACTGTCAGTCTTCCTCGGTCTGAGGCTCCATGCAAGATCTCACCTCGTGGGGTAAAGATGATTCTGAAAAAGATCAGGAAACAGCCCAGGACTACACGGAAGGACCTGGTCAATAACCTGAAGAGAGCTGGGACCGCAGTCTCAAAGAGGAACATTAGTAACACAATACGCCGTCATGGTTAAAACTACTGCTCACGGCAGCACATTTCCAGGCCCATTTGAATTTTGCCAGTGACCCTCTGGTTGATCCAGAGGAGGCATGAGAGTAGGTCATGTGGTCAGATGAGACCAAGGTAGAGCTTTTTGGTATCAACTCCACTCGCTGTGTTTGGAGGAAGAAGAAGGATGAGTACAACCCCAAGAACACCATCCGAACCGTGAAGCATGGGGGTGGAAACATCATACTCTGGGGGTGCTCTTCTGCAAAGGGGACAGGATAACTATACTGTATTGCAGAGAGGATGGATAGGGCCATGTACCTTCCCTTAGTAAGAACATTGAAGATGGTTCATGGCTGGGTCCTACAGTATGACAATGATGCGAAACACACAGCCAGGGCAACTGAGGAGTTGCTCTGTAAGAAGCCTTTCAAGGTCCTGGAGTGGCCTAGCCAGTCTCCAGCCCTGAACCCGATAGAATATAATTGGAGGGAGCTGAAACTCAATGTTGCCCAGCAACATTAAAAGATCTGGAGAAGATCTGTATGCAGGAGTGGGCCAAAATCCCTGCTGCAGTGTGTGCAAACTTGGTCAAGAACTACAGGAAACGTCTGACCTCTGTAATAGCATATAAAGGTTTCTGTACCAAATATTAAGTTCTATTTTTCTATTGTATCAAATATTTAATTCATGCAGTAAAATGCAGATTAATTATTTAAAAATCATGCAATGTAATTTTTCTGGAATTTTTTTAGATTCTGTCTCTCACAGAATAGTACATACGATGAAAATTACAGACCTCTTCATTCTTTGTAGATGGGGAAAACTGGCAAAATTGGTAGTATATTAAATACTTTATTTTCTCCATCATATACATGTTATGTTTATTACTAAAGATAAATGTATTAATGTACACATATAAGTACATCACAGTGGCATCAGACAAAATAAACAACTTCAGTTTGAGACTACACTGTGTAACCAGTTTCTGTTATATAAGGATACGGGCATATTCCACTATCTGTTTATATCCTAGAATACGGAGATTTACATCTTACTGAATAAAGCTGAATAACGTTTTAGACCTTGCCAGTTTGTGTCCAATCAGCATGCACACTTATTCAGCAAATTTTAAACCAGTGTTAACCTATTTAAATAAAGTGTTAAGTTGCAGCACTGGATTTGTGTACTACCTTGTGCTAGAAAAGCACCAAAAGTCTATGCAGCGCAGTTTAGTTCCTCTCTGTATGTCATTTTTCTGTATAGCCACTAGAGGGGATCAACCCTCCATGTTTAGTGAATTCAGTTTGCTGTGCTACTGCTCTTTAGTGTCTGAAACCAAAGACAACCCCTTCTGTAAACCTGTTTGACTATTCATTAACGTCCCCATAAATGGACAAGGTGATCATTACGCTTTATGGGGAAAAAGCTCTTTTGATTAATCACTTTCTCTGTCATTCTTTATTAGTGACAGCTGGTGCACCTTTGAGCAGCCATGCTCTCTGTTGTATCTGACTGATGTCTTCCCCCAGTCAGTATGTCATTTGTCTCCTCTTTTTGCTCCAGCATACTATAATCCCACGGGGGTCGCTGTCGCTCAAGGTTCTCGCTGAACTGCCCATCATCGTGGTGCTTATGTATCAGGTAAAGACATACACTTCACCAATTTATACAGAGACTGATTTTAAACAGTAGCATAAGTAATATAGCTAATTTGCACAAATTTCCCTAGGCCTTGAATCCATTTAAACAATAGAGGCATGTTTTTGTTGAGAATTAACAGTCATTTGTAATGGGGTTTATAGACTGAGAAGAGGTAGTACATTGCAGTAATTGTCTCGTTTAAAGGGCCCAAAGCAGATGTAAATGACTGGCAAATCATTGAATTTGCAGGTGTATTGAAGTCATATTAATCATATTAGTCATATGGGTCTTAAGAGTAGCGGCAAAAATCTCAGTCTACAGGAAATTCTCCTCTGAATCATGCCAGGGAAGGCATCCTCCAAATCTGGCTGAATTGCACAATTCTTTGATGCAACAGTGGCTGAACATTGTTGTCCCCTGCATTCAGAAGCAGATGTCAGACACTGCATGAGCAAGTCTGTTTGGGATTACAAACTGCTCTGTGCATTTTGAGGTAGTTTGCCAGATTTGAATTGTTCTTTATGCTTCCATTGCTTGTTATCTACAGAAGTCTTGTGGCTGTATTGCTTTAATACCCAAGAACACACAAGAAATATTTTTTGTAGATGTGTATGTAGGAAGCTAAATGTTTTTTTTTTTTGGTCTTGTCTTCTGTCAATCAAAGTTCTAATTGGTTATTTTGGTTATGTTTGTAGCTCTACAAGCTGAACATTCACAACGTTGTGTCTGAGTTTGTGCCACTGATTATGAATACCATCATGCTGCAGGTGTCTCCTCAGGCTCGGTCAGTATCCTCTTTGCAAGAACACCTGTGGAAATGTCTGCTCTAAGAGAGTGGTTGCATTCATTTCTGTTTTGTTTTTGTCTATTTTTATAGGCAACACAAACTATACAACAAGGAACTTTACGCAGACTTTATTGCTGCCCAAATCAAGACATTGTCCTTCTTGGCTTACATCATCCGCATCTACCAGGTACTGTTCTCGGGACAAAGCTGCACTAGAGTATTTGCACTGGTCTTCCATTGAAAAGTATTAGTTTTGCATTATCCACTTATTAGCGACTTAACAGTTTTTCTTAGTGCTCATCTGTCTGTGGTCTATAAACTGGTATGTGTTTTGGTCAGGACCTGGTTGGGAAGTATTCCCAGCAGATGGTGAAGGGGATGCTGCAGCTGCTGTCTAACTGTCCTCCTGAGACTGCTCACCTCCGCAAAGAGCTGCTCATTGCTGCCAAACACATCCTCACCACAGACCTGCGCAGCCGTGAGTTTGTCTGCATATGCTGCTTCTACCACCGAGGCTGCACAGAGGGAGCAGAATGTTAAAACCATATGTTGTAGTAACTGATTTAATTTTGTTTGTCACCAAATCCCAGTACATGGCTCTGGGATTTTCTAGAGATTTTTCTATTGCTGCAGTTTAAACATTAAAGAACTGTCTAGTTTCACAGAAAGCGATTGTTTGACTGGCATGCAACCTGTAATGTAATAGTACCTTTAACTTTCAAAGACATGCATATGCTAATCTTTAAATATCTTGCAGATTAATTACTAAATCGATTAAGGATTGAAGCTGCATTCTTTTAATATTCCTGCAGCTTTTCTGTGAGCGTCAGTTCTCAATCAATAGCAGTTGAGAAAGGAATGCGATACACTCTGCTAAATCATTAGTCCTGTGGAGGATAAATGAATCAATGTGAAGCTCTAACTACAAAGCTACTCCATTGATGTATCTCACGGTTCAGGGGCTGTTTGCCCTTTCTGTAGGTTGCTGAGAGATTTTGATGCCATCTGATGAGGACTATTTGTCTTGCAGAATTCATTCCATGCATGGACAAGCTTTTCGATGAGTCGATACTCATCGGTTCAGGCTACACGGCAAGAGAGACGCTGAGGTAAGAACAAGGGGAAGTTAACCCCTTTCTAGCATATTGGGGACAGGTGTGAATTAACGTTAGATAGGTTGTGAACATTTGCAGCGTTGTCTCAGACTGTATATGAGCTGCTGGCAGGTGTCAACAGGTTGTCTGGCAGATCACAGGTTCACTGTGAAATTTAGTGAGGCCAACAGCAGCACTGCGACACCATCGTAATGCTTTATGCCTTGTCACAATGTGCAGTCTCTGCTGCTTGCCTGAGAAACGTGATAACACAGTGGTAGGTGGGGTAAAAGACAGCAAACTCTGATCAGATAATGTGAAAACGGCTGGTTAATGGTGCATGACTGAGCTGTAAAGCCCCATTGGACTGAAAAGATCCAGGTGCCATCTCCGAGTGCCAACCTGTCAGTGCAGCGGCATGGGGGGCTGTCCTGCACTGTCCATCACCCGGCCCCAGGTGTCACACGTCTGCCAGCACCACTTCCGCTCAGGTCGTCAGCCTTCAGCTGGAAAATCTGGCTCGACTGCGCATCCGTCAGAATCATTAGCATCGTTTATTCTGACTCGTTGTTTCGGAAATTCATCCAGCCTTCCCCCATGTGGCCACCTTAGAAGTTCTGTCTCGGTCAAACTGATTAACCAAGAATCCTGAAGTTTTTTACTCATTATCAGAATTTTAACTCAAGGCAGAAAATGGAGATATGGAGCAGAACTGCTAATGTGTTAATCGTGATCGCAGTGCTGATATTTTCAGTTAGCTACATTATGCAAATGAGCTATGAGCAGTCTGTTCACAGTTTACGCTACAGTAAGCCATGTATTTTTGTACCACAAGTTTACTGACCATTTGTATTTTTTGGAAGTTTACATTGGCAAGGGATCACGGGATCGAACAGTTATGCATAAAACGCAGACCAATTGCATTACAACAGTATTTTGTCTTTATCATGCGGTGTTAGACATGCATTTAGGAGCACTGCTGTTTTTCAGACCCCTGGCTTACAGCACACTGGCAGACCTGGTGCACCATGTCAGACAAAACCTGCCATTAACTGATCTTTCACTGGCTGTGCAATTGTTCGCCAAGAACATTGATGATGAATCCCTGCCCAGTAGCATACAGACTATGTCCTGCAAGCTTCTCCTTAACCTGGTGGACTGCATCCGATCCAAGAGCGAACAAGAGAACGGCAATGGTAGGGACATCCTCATGAGGATGCTGGAGGTGAGCCTGGGTCTAATCTCATAAAGCCTTTGGCCTTATCGCTGTGATCTATCTAGATTTTGATGGTTTGAGGTAGGGTTATGAGTAAATTGTTTTTGGTCTTGATAATGTATTATTGAAGGACGCTGCAATATACAAACAATCCCTCTAACCAGTGTTGATGTGGGTGTTACCAAACAGGCATTATTGGTCACTGTCATTATTCAGAAGTTCTTAAAGTAGTTCCTCTTTTTCCGTCCACTAGGTATTTGTGTTGAAATTCCACACCATCGCACGCTATCAGCTTGTGTCCATCTTTAAAAAGTGCAAGCCCCAGTCAGAGATGGGTGTAGTGGATCCGGGGACATTGCCTGGCGTACCAGCCACTCCCACAGCCACCACACCATCATTACCTCCACCTGCACCACCCACGCCTGTCCCACCAGCTCCGCCCCCTGCCACACCGTTTGACAGAGCAGGGGAGAAAGAGGACAAACAAACTTTCCAGGTTTCAGACTGTCGCAGCTTAGTGAAGACCCTTGTGTGTGGGGTGAAGACAATTACTTGGGGAATTACATCCTGCAAAGCTCCTGGAGGTGAGACCCGGGGTCTTCTATCACATGTAAATGTCACCTCGAGTACACAAACGTATCCAGTTTGACTGATGCAGGTTTCTTTTTATTTTGTATTGCAGAAGCTCAGTTCATTCCCAACAAGCAGCTTCAACCTAAAGAGACACAGATCTACATCAAGTTGGTCAAATACGCCATGCAGGCTTTGGATATCTACCAGGTACGACTGTCCCCTGATCATTTGCATCCTGTGATGTCCATGAACATATTAGTGGTTTGTCCAGTAGATAAGTGCATAATCTCAGGCAAATCTGACTGTAAGAGTAGAAAGTATAATTTATTGCTCTAGTGGTACTGTGTGTTCTTTTGGGGATACATGAATGATCAGTGGTCAACATTCTGTTTTTAGATAAAGAGTTAATATCTGTCTTTTGGAATGATGGCTGAAGAATTTGACTCCACCATTTTGTTAGTGAGTCAGTGGTGCTGAGCGAAATCAGTGTAATAAGTCAAGAACCTTACTCTTCTAAAACAATGTTCTACAGTGTTCTGCTCTATTTAAAGGGAACCTTACACAGTATGTAGAAACATTACAGATGAAGTCTCTTTACTTCTTACATTTAAACAAGACACCAGTTGTCAGGCATCAATATCAGCCCAGTCTTATTATATCTATGCATCTTGAGTAAAGCACACAGAGTAAATGCTGGTAGCAGAGTTCTACAGCCTATCACAGAGCCAGCCCCCCTTTTGGCTAGGTACAGATTGCTGGCAACGGGCAGACGTACATCCGTGTGGCCAACTGTCAGACCGTACGCATGAAGGAGGAGAAGGAGGTGCTGGAGCACTTTGCTGGGGTCTTCACCATGATGAACCCGCTCACTTTTAAAGAGATCTTTCAAACCACCGTGCCCTATATGGTTGAGCGAATCTCTAAAAACTATGCCCTGCAGGTATGGCACTATTTACACTAAAACACTTCATTTGTTAAGTAAATACCCCCCCAAGTTTGAGGTAAAATTGAACTGATGGTATATCATCAAAAGTAATGGTTTTAGAACTGGAGCTATCTGACTCTAATGTCTTTTATTGCAGATTGTTGCGAACTCCTTCCTGGCCAATTTATCAACCTCTGCGCTGTTCGCCACTATCTTAGTGGAGTACCTTTTAGAGCGACTGCCCGAGATGGGATCCAATGTGGAGCTGTCCAACCTCTACCTCAAACTCTTCAAACTCGTGTTTGGCTCTGTGTCACTATTCGCTGCAGAGAATGAACAGATGCTGAAGGTCAGTCATGTCGTACTGAATACAATACAGTTTGTAACATTGCAGGCATTTTTAAGAAACAACATTTAAATATGAAATGACAATTTTTATATGATTAATATTAAAAATGATGTAGGTGAGCATTTTCTATAATCATACAAATCCTACATTATAGTTTGGAGGATAACAGATAATACTAGTTATTGTAGGGGCACAATGGCAAGATCCTACCTCCATATCCAAATCTATTTCTTCATTAACAAAACATAAAAGACAATAATTAACTCATTTATTTTGAGTGGGCCTGTATAGTGCGTTGGAGAAGCGCAGCTGGGTTGAGCCAGTTGATCTTGACTGCTCAAACACAGTTTTTTTGAGCTGTTGAACTGAGGAATCCTGCACACCCTCCTAACTGTGACAACAGCCATGCCGCCGATCATGTCTGTGCCAGCAGCCTCGCCACATTAATTTTAATGCGTTCTGTCAGCTCCTCAAATGAGAAATGGCATTTGTGCCTCAGATTGACAGCAAGGACCTGAGTGAAGGTCACTGGAAAATAAAGGAGCGCAGAGGAAAGAGCTACGCTCCCTTTTCCTCTGACCCATAGCCCTGGAGTTTATTGAGAGCGTGATATGATATTCAGACGCATTAATTGACTTGCTCTCTCTTAGGTTGTCACGTTTCAAGCTGACAACTGTAATTCAGCCTTCAGTTTATTAGTGCCACATGGCATCCTCATACTTTTGGTGACTTCCACAGTTAAATGGATGGATTTCTTAATTACATAGCAAACTAACTTGCGCAGAAAACTTGATTAATTGCGAGGAAACTTGTGTTGATCCTTGGCCCTAGTTTGAATGTTCACTGCAGTCATTTTTAATTTTTTTATTTAATTTTTTTTTTAAAGAATGTTTTGGACTGCTTTAGATTATTTTCTGTGACATTGTTTCATTTCTTCATTCCAAAACAAATATATTACAGCCTTGGATTACTGTCCAATGATCCTAAATGATGCAAAAATGTATTTTTAAAAAATCTTGTGTACTTGTTTTTCTCTCTTCTGCATTCAGCCTCACCTCCATAAAATTGTAAACAGCTCCATGGAATTGGCCCAGTCAGCCAAAGAGCCCTACAACTACTTCCTGTTACTCAGAGCTTTGTTCCGCTCTATTGGTGGCGGCAGCCATGACCTGCTGTATCAAGAGTTTCTGCCTCTTCTGCCCAACCTGCTACAAGGTAAATGCTTTATATAGTAGTAGTACTGTATTAGTTGTACTAAAGGTACGCTCAGCTATAAACCAAGTGGAGACTAGGTCACTTCCATTGCTCAGAGGGGTGGGATGTTTTTCTCTCCATATAAGTCCTGAAGTCCTCATACAGGTAGAGGTTTAGCAGTATGAGTGTCGGCAGTATTAGAAGTATAGTTGAGTCTGTATATAGATTGTCACAAATTGGTGATCAATTGGTGGATTTAATGTCCCATGTCGCCATAATTACAATAGTACATTGCATTTAAAGTTGGATATAGCATGATATGGTGTCTCAATATGATGCATAAAGGAACAAGGAACACTTCTTAAATATGATGCCTTTAGTTTGCCGCTAAGTTTGTGGTCTCAGTCTAATTTTAATTCAGTGCACTGATAGTGCTAAGTAGTACAATCCAGAAACCAAGCAATGCTGAGAGCCCCACAGTGCCAATACACAGGTGTGTGCCCCTCCATAAAAAATGCTGTGTGGCATGTCCATTGTGCTGTTGATGGATGTAGTTGCATTGCCACTATCATGTCATTGCCATAGCGCAATGATTAATTTTCATGCCCCAAATACCATATACTGTCTCAACTGATATACAATCTCTTTTAGGCCTGAACATGCTACAGAGTGGCCTTCATAAGCAGCACATGAAAGATCTGTTTGTGGAGCTGTGCCTGACTGTGCCTGTAAGGCTAAGCTCCCTGCTGCCATACCTGCCCATGCTGATGGACCCACTAGTGTCTGCCCTCAACGGCTCCCAGACGCTGGTCAGTCAGGGCCTGCGCACCCTTGAACTCTGCGTGGACAATCTGCAGCCCGACTTTCTCTATGACCACATTCAGCCTGTCCGTGCAGAACTCATGCAGGTGTGCTTTCAACTTTTCACCTTAAAAAATCATTTTGATGCCTCCCTATACCATATATTCAAACAGTCACTTCTATTAATAGTTTGCTGCTGTTTTTTCGATAACAATGACTTCTCCGCACGATCCCGTCAGGCTCTATGGCGAACACTAAGAAACCCAGCAGAAACCATCTCTCATGTGGCCTACCGAGTGCTGGGCAAGTTTGGAGGCAGCAACCGGAAGATGCTAAAGGAGTCTCAGAGGCTGCAGTATGTGGTGACTGAAGTTCAAGGCCCTAGCATCAAAGCAGAGTTCACTGACTGCAAAGCTTCCATTCAGCTGCCCATGGAGAAGGTATGGCCCGTCAATTTCAATACTGTAATGTGGTGAGCAGTTACCGGATATTGGATTATTTGCAAAGTGCGTGTCCCAGGAATGTTCACTAGTCAGGTCTCTTTTAGTACAGTTTTTTTTAGTCAATGTAAACTCCTGTTATAAACCTGTCAGCCTTGGCCCGGCTTCGTACAACAAGCCTTTTATTACGGGAAAACTTGGAACGACAGAACTGAAGCACCACATACAGAACATGTGGTGCTTAAAGAAAAGTAACCAGTC
This sequence comes from Prochilodus magdalenae, assembly GCA_024036415.1. Classification (NCBI taxonomy): domain Eukaryota; kingdom Metazoa; phylum Chordata; class Actinopteri; order Characiformes; family Prochilodontidae; genus Prochilodus; species Prochilodus magdalenae. The sequence goes on along the minus strand of JAMWET010005904.1, from coordinate 140,934 downwards.
TGATGTCACTGCAAGCTGTGGTGGTCATTACAGTAATGACTGTGCAAGACCACTGGAGAATTGACCTGCAAAGTCACATGTGAGATTGGTTTTATTTTAATTTGAGGTTGGCATATTTTGGAATGTGTCGCACAGTTTTGGCTATGTCAGTGAATTGTGACACAGGTCAGTCATTGGATTTCAAGAATGATGTGCAATTTTGGAGCCAGATTGGATGGACTGTTTTGCACCTTCGAAAAGCACTCTTACTTAAAAACCTGGGTGAAGCTGAAGACTGAACAGGTTAACGTATAGAATTGAACGTGTTCTTGTGATGTGTTCACAGAAACAACACATTCGACTGTTTTGCAGCATAGTTAACATAATGTCATGAAATATAAGAGAGCTAGAAATGTTTGCATATTAAAACTTGTTTATTTGAAAAAGCAAAAAAAAATTGTTGTCCATGATATGGGCCCTTGGACAGCACCTGGCCCTGTACTTCAGTTCAAGTGCACTATAACGCGCCATGTTGAATTCACTTCTTCTGAAAACAGTTTTAATTTGCTTATCTTTTGAGAAATTTTGAGTGCATCTTTCTTTTATTTCCTATTGAGAGCTGTGTAGTTTGCTACCTATTGTGTTTCAATTTGAGCTGGAAGTTTACATGGGAGGGGCCGTGCTGGGATTCTCATTGTGTGATGAATCCTTGTCACAGAGAAGCATGTGTGAAAGGAGACAGGCCTCCCCAGGTAATTAAAGAGATCATCAGGCTGTAAGCGGCTCTCATCTCCTTCCTCCTGCCCGCCCCCCCTTCCCTTTAATCAATCTCCCCGTGCCGTGCAGACGGGATTATTTGCTGCAGCTAATGGCTCTTCCTGCTGGCCGCTGCTACTTGGGAAAACACAAACTGTCATTTCTGTAATTGCGTTCGTGCCTCCAAGATGGATACCTCCCTGCCGTTGCGCCACCACGGCTTAATTTCATTTGCATGCGCCCCGCAGTTGGTGCGGGCGGCAGCTGCTGTTTGGTGCGGCCCGGAGCCCGGCTCTGTCTGTTTGGATTAAGAGGAGCTTTGATGCGTCAAGCCCACGATCCATAACTCACACTGTCCCCCAGAGGACCAGTGGCAGCCCTCAGCCTCTATATGTGTGCATGAGTGTTTATTTTTCCCCTACTTGAAGATTTAGTGGTGTTGATTATGATTACAGAATTGAATACCCCATTCTTGTTTTCTGGAGGTATCGGCCCAGTGTCTGTACTGGCTATTGAATCGGTGCCATCTCTAGCTTCCTGTTCTGCAGAGTGAATTGCCCAGTCAGGCCTGATCTTGCTCTCGTGCTAAACTTTCATCAATGGTGCATTGATTAATCTCCTCTTTTCTCTTTGTCACCTTGGAGCTTCTACTCATATTCATCTTTAGTCTTGAGTGTGGCGGCTTTAAATGAAGTTTGGTGTTCAGACGAATTGAGAGACTCTGGTGGCACGATCTGCAGCTCCTGGAGCTTGTCTGCTGAGTACTATGTGGGAGGGAAGCCTTGATTTAGTGCTGAATAGACTCATTCAGTAAACACCTCCAGTTATGTGGAGAAGCTGTTTACTAAAGGGCTGAGTAGCCATGGTGTGGAAAAGGCCTTGAGCATTTGAAAAATGGACGTGGTTTTAGCGGACGGTTCTCTCGGGGGGCTGGTACATGTGTACAAGGTTTGGGTGACATTTATTATAATGTCTCAACAAGATGAAACTGTGAAAGACCCCCAGGAATTCACTGCTGTGGTGTTCTTCCAGACCTTTTGTGCCTTCTTTTTTCCATCACCAGTCAACTGGCATGCCATTCAGGTCTAATATAAAAAGGCAGGTGTACACAGTATAATTTTCCCTACAGCAAGTGGTGGTAAAAAGTGTTTGACTATGAGTTAAAATTAGCAGTCTGTGAATATTTAATGTGACGTCCTCCACGCTTGCTGATTTACTGCCTTTGTGGCCAGTTCTGGCAGTCCTTTTAAACCAATTGGCAGCAGCATAAATAACTTTATTACTCTCGGCTTATGTAAGTGTAGCCTAGTGTTAGGCTGACGTCGTTATATGACGATGTTAACCTTGACCTTGATAAATTTTTTAGATCTTAATTGGTCACATCCATTTTTGAGCATATCTTCAGTACTTGGTGGTCAGGACATTGACTGATTAGGCCTGTTTACTTGTATTTTTGTGCAGTTTAAAAAAAAAAAAAAAAAAAAAATATATATATATATATATATATATATATATATATATATATATATATATATATATATATATATATATATATATATATATATATCCTGGCACTTTGTGTATCGTTCTTTCTTCCTAAAGATTTTTTTGCCATATTGGCCTCCCCTAATTGCAAGGCATACGGCAATCGCAGTATGTCGCAATATAATCACAGTACTAATTTCATCCATATTGTGCCGTTTCTTTCCTTGTCTCATGAGTTGGCTGTCAGTACTGTCAGTCGTTGTGCAGACAGTGGCTTGGATTCATTAGGACAGCGCTGCCTCCTCTGTCCTTGAGTCAGGCTAATTAGCTCATCTTCCGTGCCACTTTAACTTGTCTTTTCATAATTCTGATGGCGTGATGGCCGTGTTCACTGGGGCAGAGTGGATTAGTGTGTATGATGAGTCTCTAAGTGTCTCCACAGAAGAATACAGCCAAGGGAGTAGGACGCATTGCACTTTGCAGTGTCTGATGGTACATAGTGCAGAAGGTGCATATGACATGTAATGGGTCTAATTTGCAGCTGAAGAATAATTAGGGCTTCACCGTATAATCATCTGTCATTTTGCGAAAGACAAGTAAGGCATCTAACCGCTCACTTAATGTTTTAATGTGTGCTGTGAGCTTTGTGGCCAACCTCCCATGGTGCTGATAGATTTATTTGACTGATATGTAAGTGTGCCTGTTGCCAATACATATTGGAGTTGGCCTTTTTTTTTTTTTTTGGCTCTAGTAGTTTCAGTTAAAGAGTGTTTTGCTGGCAGATCCTCCCAGCTGTCATTTTTTTTCCGACTCAACTAACCAGCAGAAACCCCTGTCTTAAGTAATAGTAACAGTGTAGCACTCATGGTGGAGCTACCCAGCATTTTATACTGTTTTTTGTTAGGGATTTACAGTTAAGAGTTACTACTGTGTTGTGTGAATAATGTTATACGGGTGTAGTTGCACTATATCTGAGTGCTGCTACAGCCAAACTACAGTGTCTCTGCATAAATACGAATAGTTGTCGTTTCCCCTCAAACTTTTTCTCTATAGTGCTGTATTTAATATGTGTGATTAAAAAAATCAAACGATTTTTAATTTAATAATTTAAAAGTTTGACCAGTGAATAATAATTATATCTTTCAATTTTGGCCTCTAAATTTCTTTTCTTTTTTTTCTTTTTAAAAAAAAAAAAAAAGAGCTTCATGTCAAAGAAGAAAAATCTTTCAAAATCAGGCAGTTTGGCTGTACATACATACATACATACATACATACATACATACATACAGTCACTATACCTAAATGTTCCTTTTGGCTTTTTTAAAAATGATGGTTTTGTGTTAATTGAACAGTTCTTTCTGTATTGGTGTGAAGTCTTTAAAAAGGTACCAAAAATTTTTTTTTGCCCTGATGCTGCAGCTTGTACGTTTGAATCCCCCAGTGCCTAAGTGGTAAAATTTGCTCTTTGTTTTTGCCGACCTGTGATTATGTTAATAAAACATGTCTCTGTCAGCAAGTGTTTTGGTCAATGGGGCCATAAGGCATTCACACGCTTTTGTTTAAGAACAATGCAGGCCGGTGTTCAATGAAGTCATCGTATGGAAATTCGTCCCTTAAGAAAACACTGCAGTAAGGTTTAATTTCCCAATTGCACACATTGGAAACCAGCTGTGTGAATGCTTGGGACATTTTATTTTGGGCTAGCTTCAGTGGTTGTTTAGGATGAATGTTCTGTTTATGTTGATGTGATGTCTCTGATTTTCTTTGAGAGATCTCTTCTCGTTGATGTTTACAGGCCATAGAGACAGCTCTGGACTGCCTGAAGAGTGCCAACACTGAGCCCTATTACAGAAGACAGGCCTGGGAGGTCATTAAGTGCTTTCTGGTGGCCATGACGAGCTTGGAGGACAACAAACATGCTCTTTACCAACTTCTCGCACACCCCAAGTAAGACAGCCGGCACCATGTCTGACCCACAAATCTTACTGCAGACAGTCGTCATAGAGTCTGGCTAAACTACTGGCCTTGATCTAGTGAGACAATATGCTAGAGTACAGTATGATTTGTAGTGAGAATAACACCCTAATTGTGGATCTGCACTGAACCAACATAATCTTACCAACCACTGCTGCTGAAAGCCATGATTCCAAACTTCTGAATGATGATTCTACTTTTGAACCATAGTTTATATTGGTTATAACCATAACATTTTAGCTGATGATTATTTGCGTAAGTTAATTAATCCCAATCATTTAATTATCTTTTCTTGGTCGTTAAGTGCAACCATTGAAGTACAAACCTAATGATTAGCAATCTTGATGTTTGATTAGCAGCTAATGCTGGCTGTACTGTGAAAATGGGGCTGTGTTATTTGTGCATTTACATGGATTCACATGTAAAGTCAAGCAAAGCTACATGCGAGTGAACATGTATGACAAATATTCATATACATACATCAGCATAACTCAGCATTGCCCTCTATACACGTAAAGCTCAGAGTTAAAAAAGCAAACTCTAAATTGTCTCAACTAATACATTTAATTTTTTTTATCTCAACTTGGCACACCCTATTTACACCATCCTTGTTGCAGACATGTTAAACCTGAAAATCCAGTCGTTTAAAATAAATATGTAAGGCACAAAGTAAATCTGCCAACTGCCATAGTGTATAAAGTGCATGAATCACATATTTGCACATTGCATCCATTATAAAGACATTCACAAGCTGTCATTATGACCAAAACAGCTTAAATTTGATGTAACCTTTGAACTGTAGTGCACATTTTGAAAGTCCTGCTGTACTGTCTTCAATCTGCTCCTAGTCAGGCGTAACAGCTCTGTGCTCTTAGCCCTAAAGCGAAAACTGTGCACCCTCCCCTTCCCTCCCCCCAAACTTCTATGCAGTGCTGTTCCTTTGGGCTCTGTGCGGCCTGCCTGCCGCTGTCGCCCTGTTAAAAGGGCTAATTACTCAGAGACACTTCTAGTGGCTGCTGCGCTGTGGAGGGATGGGAGGGTCACGTTACCCAAGCATTGATCTCCACGCCGGGGCTAATTGACTTTCTCTCTCTGTCTGTTTACCCCAAAAGCCTGCCATCCGTGCCCCCGCCAAGATAATGAAGTGTGTCAGTTATGAAGTGGGGAGGGAGAGCGGGCGTTGCTGTCAAATGTCTTGATTCATGACGTCCTCTCCCTCTTCCAGCGCTGCGGCGGACTGTGCCGGTCACCGTGAAAAGGCGCCTTTTCATAAGGCAGAGCGCTCTCTTAATATCGCAAATGCCAGCCCGGATAATAGAGTCCCATTGAAATGGCGGCGGTATGAATTTGAATTGATCCACCGCTCCCTCCCCCTGCCAGCCGCCTCCTCCACTCTGCGTCTCTCCCAAAGCCAAAGTCTTTTAAATAGCGATAATGAAATGGAGCAATCCATCACCGCCGCCACTGGCATTTGGCATTATAAAACACAAGCTCAAGCGCGGATAAAACAGTCACTCCATCATAGTGTCCCTATCAGCTGGGGTAAATAACGAAACATGCAACAAAATGCCAGCCAAACACAAAGCAGAGTTCTCCCACAGGGCTCAGCTGTTGGGACACAGGCAGCCTTTAGTGCTGCCTAATCAAACTGAATTGCTTGATTTTGGGTTTTGAAATCATGGCTCTTGTAATGGAAAAGTACATTACATGCTGATGTGAATGGTGTGTTAAATACCTTTTCTTGTAGCTTTACAGAGAAGTGGATCCCCAATGTGATCATTTCTCATCGGTACAAGGCCCAGGACACACCTGCACGCAGGACTTTCGAGCAGGCCTTAACAGGAGCCTTCATGTCTGCAGTCATCAAAGACTTGCGGCCCAGCGCGCTGCCTTTTGTGGCCAGTCTTATCAGACATTACACCATGGTCGCTGTTGCTCAGCAGTGTGGTAAGACCTTGAACAAGCAAATAAAACTGCCACAATAAAATACTGCAGAAAACAAAAAACAGGTTCTTAATACTTAGGATGCCCAAAATATACTCTTAAAACATATAGTTGTCTATTGTATATATTGGTGCTTGGACCTAAGCAATGATTTTAAACTGCTGTTTCAAAGAATGCTGCTTTTCCTAGATAAGGGCCCTCAAAAAATATTATATCAAATATTCAGAATTCCATATTGAAGTTAAAACATCTGTATTGGTGATTAAACATTTTGTTTGTATTGTAGGTCCCTTCCTGCTCCCGTGCTACCAGCTGGGCAGTCAGCCAAGCACGGCCATGTTCCACAGTGAGGAGAACGGATCTAAGGGAATGGATCCTCTGGTGTTGATAGACGCCATCGCTATCTGCATGGCATACGAGGAGAAGGAGCTGTGCAAGATTGGAGAAGTTGCACTGGCCGTCATATTTGACGTTGCTAGCATCATCTTGGGATCGAAGGAGAGGGTGGGACTCATTCTCCAAATACTTGAATCTTATTACTATATATGACCCATTTTGGAAGTTGTTTTAAAGTCTGGCACTTGCTCCTGCCAGGCATGTCAGCTACCTCTCTTCTCGTACATCGTGGAGCGTCTGTGCGCGTGCTGCTACGAACAGGCCTGGTACGCCAAGCTGGGTGGAGTTGTGTCCATCAAGTTCCTGATGGAAAGACTTCCTCTCATCTGGGTTCTGCAAAACCAGCTCACCTTCCTCAAGGCTCTGCTATTTGTCATGATGGACCTCACAGGCGAGGTAGGAGCAGTTCTGGGTAATAAATGCAACTGGGTTATATGATTGAGCATAACAAAGAGTAAGCCTTTCAAATATATTCAGCTTTCGTTCATGTTTTTAAGCGCTACAGTATCATTAGGCATGGTCAGTATGTGAGTGTGTTTAATAGCTGCCCCTAATGGCTGTCTCACTCCAACTAGTCTTTCCTTCCCATACTGTCAATGCATGGAAGCTATACTAAAAACACAGCCTGTTCATGATTCTGAAACTAATATGAAATGCTGTCACTGTCACACCTCCACCCTGCACTAGCAGGTTTATGAAGCAGGTTGTTTCTCTGCAGGTTTCCAATGGTGCTGTTGCGATGGCCAAGACCACGCTGGAGCAGCTGTTGGTTCGCTGTGCCACACCACTGAAAGAGGAAGAGAAGACTGAGGAGCTACTGAGTGCCCAGGACAAGTCTTTTCACATGGTGACCCATGACTTGGTGCGAGAGGTCACCTCCCCTAACTCCACCGTGCGTAAGCAGGCTATGCACTCGCTACAGGTGCTTGCCCAGGTTACTGGCAAGAGCGTCACCATCATCATGGAGCCACACAAAGAGGTGCGTGTTCACGTTCACCGTTAGAGATTCCATCTCGATCCGCTTTAGCTTCAGACTACAGGCTCAGAAATGCAGAAAATGCAGAACAGAAGAATGCATCCCAAATATTTTTTCCCTTTTAAGAGTGTTCAGATGGACACAGTTTTCTGTGTGTTGATATACTGTACAATGATAAACTGTACCGTGATGCTGAACATGCTGTTTTACTGTGTACACTAGTTGTTTGTTTTAAGAAGGTCTCACTACGTGCTCACAAAGTACCTTATTTGATGTTCGTATTAAATACATATCTTTATCTGCTTAAATTTGCTCTCTAATATGCAAAGACTTTATCCTTGATATTAAATTTTAGGGCACATGCCTGTCCCAAATGTAGATCATTTGTGGTGTCTAAAGTTTGCATTATTGGTTTTACCCTAGAAATACAAGGCTGATGTAGCGAAAGAGCAGGTATTCATGCCTCTATATTATATATGTGTTATATAATTTTTGTGCTTGCTGTTTGTGCTCAGGTTCTGCAGGACATGGTTCCTCCAAAAAAACACCTATTGCGCCACCAGCCTGCCAATGCCCAGATTGGTCTGATGGAGGGCAACACCTTCTGCACCACACTGCAGCCCCGTCTCTTCACAATGGATCTTAGTGTTGTTGAGCACAAAGTCTTCTACACTGAGGTGAGTGCTGTCCTGTAATTAAAATTGTTTGGTAATGTTAGGCAGCATGTTAAATTGGATCAGAATAAGCCTTTTTTTTTTGCATTAAGAATGTACTTAAAACTTTTGAACGTGCTCATTAGGTAATACATTATAGTTACTGATGTTGAACATTATGGGGAAAGTGTGTTGTAATAGCCTTCACAATTTTTTCTCGCCCAGTTCTCTTGACTTTACTTACTTACCCAACCCTAGTCTCTGTGTGCCTTACACTGTCCCTTCACTAGTATATGTGTGCCTTGTTGTAGTTGTTGAATCTGTGTGAAGCTGAGGATGCTGCACTGATGAAGCTGCCCTGCTACAAGAGCCTGCCTTCTCTGGTACCCTTGCGCATCGCTGCACTCAGTGAGTGACTTTCATTGCACATTAACAAATGAAAATAACAAAGTTTCCTCACATTTTAAATAATACTGTGTTTTTTTTTGTTTTTTTTTAGTCTAATGCAAATCCCTCCGTTTACTTATTTCAGCCCAAATGGCAGCCATTCATGTTGAAGTTCCATGAATCTTTAGCTCATTTACCTATACCAGTCATAAAGACGCAGTAAAAAAAAAAAAAAGTCTGTTTTTTTCCAGAGTAAAAGTTTGTGTACTGTCTGTATAAGCGAGCAGAATCTTGCCTTCACACTAAACTTGTATCCTTTGGGTTGGAATACAGACGCGCTGGCTGCCTGTAACTACCTGCCGCAGTCCAGAGAGAAGATCATTGCGGCGCTCTTCAAGGCCCTCAATTCCACAAACAGTGAGCTGCAGGAGGCTGGGGAGGCCTGCATGAGAAAGGTCAGACTTTCTCTCTCTCTTTCTCTTTCTCTCTGTCTTTTCCCCTTTCATTCCTCCGTCTCTCCCTTTCTCCCTGCCCTGCTGCCACTAATGAGTTCTGCCAGGAACAATCAATACAGGATGGAGTGAGGCAGGCGGAGAGGAAAATGAATGTGGCTGTGATGCATCATCTTGCTGTGGAAGGCCAGCCTGGGCATTATTAGAGTGGCCTTTCCTCTGCTAATGGAGATACACTGGGCTTTGAGTTTTTCTGCTCCTCCGCTGTTGACAGGATAAGACTGAAAGGCAGTATATTTTTGTTTGGACTACTGTGTCTTGATACTGCTGTGTGCTATCCTGGTTCTCCTCATTTAAGCAGTTGAGGCAAAGATGTGTATTACGTACGTATATAAAGAGTCAGTTAAAATAGTTTGATGTAAAATGCTCTGACCGGGAGACTCTTTATTTCTGTTGTAGATATTTCAGCAACCTGTTTCTATCAAAATCTGGGATGTCTTAATTGGTGGCTAATAAAAGTGGTTTGTAGGTCTGATTTTAATATAATGTGGTTCTTCATGTTCGCAGTTCTTAGAGGGAGCCACTATTGAAGTGGACCAGATCCACACTCACATGCGGCCTTTGCTGATGATGCTGGGAGACTATCGCAGCCTGACTCTGAATGTGGTCAACAGACTCACCTCCGTCACACGGCTTTTCCCCAATTCCTTTAACGACAAGTTCTGTGACCAGATGATGGTAAGTTATAAGAGATTATGTTAAACTCACTATACTCTGGTATAGGTGGTTGGGGAATATTGCATATTATCATGGTAACCAGCAACACAACACTATATTAGAAATGACCATTGTAGTTAATCTGTAAACAACTCAAGGAATTTCCCTTCATGATGGTTTTTTAATATTGGTGCTGCACTTGATACACCCTTTGTATACACTGCCTGATACTTTCTGAATATGACACAATATGCATTATTTCTCATGATTTAGATTCGATTACTGTGCTGTAAATAGTTACAGCAGAAGTCAGGAGCATGTGTTCTTTTTCCTTCAGCAACACTTAAGGAAGTGGATGGAGGTGGTGGTGCTCACTCATAAAGGAGGCCAGCGCAGTGATGGCAGTGTAAGTGTGAGCTTGTTTCCTTGGATACTGGCTCTGCTCTTGCTTCGATTGGGGTTCGACAGGCCTCAGTGGGCTATTATTGGGAGTGGTTGCTGTGTGCTGGTGTGACCTTTCCTTATCCCCCCCACCCCCCCCCCACATATTTTTGTGTAAAAAAAAATATATATATATCAGGCCTTCAACGCAGCTGTTCCTTGCACTGTGGTGATTTTTCTTTCTGCTTTAGCTCAAGGCTCTGCGGTCAGTTCTGTAGCTCTATTCCAGCAGTGCTCTGTGTAATGAGAGTGCTAGTAGAAGCCTAAGGTGTCTGGACTGTGTGAGTCGGTTCTCTCTCTTACCCAGTGCACCCTGTTCTCACACGAGGTACGAGTGGCCGTATTACAATCAATGATTAATAAGGCGCCAGGCTCCCTGGGGCTGGCATGGTAACGAGCCTCTGAGCGCTGGATTCTTGTTATCTCCCAGGCAGATAACCTTGTAATAGAAAGAAAAGGTGAAAGGAGGAGTTCTGCTGTTTCACACATCATGCAATTAACTGCTGTCTTTTTTAGCTTTCCGTTTGCACCAGCTTTGCCAAACATATTGTAATTACATGCAAATTGGCCCTCTGTTCCTGCAGCTTTTAATATACCCACAGTAGGGACAGAATGTAAGGAAGTGGGGCAGGAGCGACAGGGTCAGGACTTGGGATGCATGTACTGAGCATTGTTTTTACAGGAACCGTGAGGAAGACTTAAATTTCACACATTTTTCTAATACTGCTATCTTCGGTGCAAGGTAATGAAGTGTACTAATAATTAGTGCTGCAGCTATAAATCAGAAACACTAAATCTTTATTCTCCAAGAAAAGATTGAAACCAAAGTTGTTGATAATGTAAAAATTTGGTTGGAAAGCCCTTTGCCTTGAAATGCCATGTCTGCACTTTTCTGTCCACTGTAAGTGGACTTCAGAATTTTTTGTGTATTACAAAACAGCAGCATGTCTCACGCAGCACATTTTAAGTGCTTGATGTAAAGAAGCCTTTAGGGACGTAAAACTTGGTTCCTATGACTGCCACTCATTGTTCTCACTACACTAAAATGGTGATTTTCTAATAGTTTCTACCCTGAAACTTCCACTGTTTCTGTCTCACGGCAGCATGGAGCTCTCTTATAGTGCATCAGTATATTCATGTCGTCACAGACTCAATGCCCATGTATTTATAGAGCATATTTGTTTTCAAGTGAAGAGCACTTTTAGGAGTAGTCACCTTTCTTGACCAATCATTGCACTCGTGATTGTTTGCTGTTTGTTAACATAGGAAGTTCGTTATTGTGTCTTCCTCTTTGTAGAAAAAAAAAAAAGTTTTTTAAATGTGTTCAGAGTTGAGCTGGTTTATTACAACAAATTCAGACACCAGTCAGTCTCTCTCATTTTCTCCATGTCCTTTACCACTCACTTGCTCATTCACTTTCATTAACTATGTTTCCATTGACTTTCTATGCACTGACTTTTTTGCAATAGTTGATTTGCATTAGAGTTGCTTTTTTGCAATAAAAATGGGTTTTGGAATTACAGTATCTCCCAAGTGAGTACACCCCTCACATTTTTGTAAATATTTTATTATATCTTTTCATGGGACAACACTAAATAAACGACACTGTGCTACAATGTAAAGTAGTCTGTGTACAGCTTGTATAACAGTGTAAATTTACTGTGCCCTCAAAATAACTCAACACACAGCCATTAATGTCTAAAACGCCGGCAACAAAAGTGAGTACACCCCTAAGTGTCAATATTTTGTGTGGCCACCATTATTCTGCAGAACTGCCTTAACTCTCGTGGGCATGGAGTTCATTAGAGCTCCACTGGAATCCTTTTTTACTCCTCCATGACGAGCTGGTGGATGTTAGAGACCTTGCTCTCCTCCACCTTCCGTTTGAGAATGCCACACATATGCACAATAGGGTTTAGGTCTGGAGACATGCTTGGCCAGTCCAGCGTTTGTTTGGGGTCGTTATCGTGTTGGAATATTGCCTGCGGCCCAGTTTCAGAGGGGAGGGAATCATGCTCCACCTCAGTGTGTCATAATACATGCTTTTATTCATGGTTCCCTCAGTGAACTGAAGCTCCCCACAGCCGGCAGCATTATGCAGCCCCCACCACCATGCTTGACTGTAGGCAAGACACACTTGTCCTTGTACTCCTCACCTGGTTGCTGCCACATTCGGATCAGATGGCCACACTACCATCCCTATGGCATGACAGCCATGCAGACCAATTTGATACAGCATGCGGTGTATGATCTGAGCACTGGCAGGCTGACCTCACACCCCTTTAACCTCTGCAGCAGCATCCTTCATCTTTTTTCAAAAGACAATCTCTGGATGTGATGCTGAGCACTCAACTGACCATAGCGAGATCTTTCCTGAGTGGAACCTGTCCTGTTAAACCGCTGTAAGGTCTTGGCCACCATGCTGAAGCTCAGTTTCAGAGTGTTGGCAGTCTTCTTAAGTGTCTTCTTAAGTGTTGGCCATCTTAATGTAGAGCAACACTTTTACAGCTTGTTATACACTGTACTACTTTATATTGTATCAAAGTGTCATATCTTCAGTGCCATGAAAAGATGTAATAAAATATTTACAAAAATGTGAGGGGTGTACTTAGTTTTGTGAGGTACTGTATATGTAGGCTGTGTTTTACTCATGTAGCTGGTGAACGTTTTAAGATGATTATGTAATAACGGTGTTGATGCTCTACCCTTAATGAATATAGTAGCAATACTTCATATAGTTTGTAAAGTGAAACCAAATTGTTTGCCGATATTCAAAAAGTATAGTGTCACGTACTTGATTGGCCCTGCAAGAGAAATTTGTCATTTTGCTGCATAACTGTGTCCGTTCTCGGAACAGCACAGCATCACAGACAGAGAAGGTGGGGTTAAAGGTTTTGCCCATGAGCACAATCTTGTATACCTAGTCAGCTGTGGTATTTGATCCCATGACCTTCCAATTTTGAGCCTTTTCCTACTGCCTGGCAACCAGCCACAGCTTCCAGGCTGCCCAGGACCATTACTTACTGTTTCATTCCCATAGCCGTTACAGCATTTTTCACCCAGAATCCTTTAGGTGGAAATGTAGTTACTGACTTTGTCTTTCTCTTTCTTTCTTTTTTTCCTTCTCTTTTCATCTTCATTAATCACTTCCTTACTAATTGTTCTGCACTCCTCTGCTGTCACTCACTGCTTTGCTGATTGTATCCATTGTCTCCCGCTCCGGTGCAGCCTGCCATGGAGGGTGTGGAGGTGAGATGGTGCTGTGTTGGGAGGCCCTCACCGGCCCCGTCCCTCGCTCGCCCTGTCCTTGTGGATATCTCTCTCTGTTTCTCTTTTTCTCTTTCTCTCTTTCTCTTTCAGTCTCTATCTGTCTCTCTCACGCTCTCTCTCTCTTTCTCTCTTCCCTGTACTACTGTGCTAGTGGAGTGCTCTGTAACTGTGCCTGTGTTTTCTGTGGTGTTGTGTTTGACTGCTGAGTTTCACTTTTAGTCCTGAGCCGGCCCCTCTCAAGCCTGCTGTGGTTCCCTCTGGATTCTGTTTTTTGGAGGTTTTCCAGCCACTGACTGTCAGATAGCTTACTTGTTGTTTTGGGACAGTGAATGTTTTGTTTTCAGTGCTTCTGACTTTTTTCTGTTTATCTTACAAATATTTTCAGAAGATATGTGATGTCACCCAATTTAACTAAGATTCCTATTACTCTCTGGTTCTCAGCAGCACCTTGCGTATAGGCACTGTTGGCCTCAGTTATGGCCACAGTTTAATATATATACTTACCAGCAAAAATGGACAAACCATAACGTTTTGGCCAATAACAAATTTCAGGTCATTTTCAGTTACAATAAATAGTGTTGTCAGGTTTTGAGTAGCCACCTTGAATGATTCGGTCCACATCGCTATTTGAAACATGTAAAAAATAATTTCCTTTTATTATATATATTCTAATCTGCAGTTAAAGTAAGACGTTCTGTATACCCTCCCCTTTCATTCCTAAGGATTGTTCCCTGTACTTCACTGTTCAGTATGCACTGCAGCACTCCACCAAGTTCAGTTGTCAGTTACTGGCTGTAACATCTTTCCCCTTCTTCGTCCTTCCTTATAGGAAATGAAAATCTGCTCAGCCATCATAAACCTCTTCCATCTGATCCCAGCTGCTCCGCAGACTCTGGTGAAACCCCTGCTGGAGGTGGTGATGAAGACTGAGAGAGCCATGCTTATCGAGGTACTTTATTTTTCTCGCACTGTGCAGTCTGTCTAAGCTACATATCTAGAGAGCAAATATCTCGATTTGTTTCCCAAAAAGCTTAATCAGTGTTTCTCCACATGAACATTTCCCAACTGTCCTTTTTAAAATCAGTATCGTGGTATGATTGGTTGCTCTGGATTGGGCTTCATTCCAAAATCAGTTGAATAGTTGAGTCCAAATAGGTGGACGTATTTAGATGAGTGGTCTTTTGTGACAGCATAGAAACAATTAAGTTTATTCTTTATTTGCTGATTGATCAGTTTGATATATAACTTTAAGCATAAAGTGTTCCATAAATAATACTATGTTGGTTAAAATGTTAAAATGTGACTTTGTTTTGTTTGTGTGTGTGTGTGTGTTTGTGTGTGTGTGTGTGTGTGTGTGTGTGTGTGTGTGTGTGTGTGTGTGTGGATTTTAAACACACACATCAGGCTGGCAGTCCCTTCCGAGAGCCTCTCATTAAGTTCCTGACCCGCCATCCATCCCAGACTGTTGAACTGTTCATGATGGAGGCCACTTTGAATGATCCGCAGTGGAGCCGCATGTTCATGGTTTGACATGTTTGGTTTTAAATACTCATACGTAACGTAACTTTTACATACATCTATTTTAAGACAATAGCTCATCTTATTACCTCATCATTGGGAAGTCTTTAAGCATAGATTCTTATTAGTATTCTTCCGCCATTACTGATGTAAACTGTCTGTAAAGCACCTCTGTATATTGGCTGGATACTTTTGATTGCCTGTTGACTCTGAAGCCTGTGGTGACAAAAAAAAAAGCACTGCAATATGCCTGCACGTGATGCAGGGTGGTACTTTTACTTTGAGGTTGAACAGTGTTAACCCTGTGACGCTTGTACTGTCAGTATTTATACTTTGATAATGTATATGGTAGGTGTACATCTGTCTTATTGCTGAAGCATGTACTGCTAAATACATCATTTCAGAGTTTTTTGAAGCACAAAGATGCCAAACCCCTCCGGGACGTGTTGGCCTCAAACCCAAGCCGCTTCGTCCCTTTGCTGGTTCCTGCAGGCACTGCTGCCACGGTACGGCCGGGGTCACCCTCCACCAGCACTGCTCGATTGGATCTGCAGTTCCAGGCTATTAAGGTGAATGGAGTCAAATATCATTATACTCTACATACAATGACTGTGCAAAACAATCTCAAAAGGTTTTCCTGCTGGATCATGTTCACGTGACTCTTGACAATCGTGCATGTGTGTGTGATTTCTTTCTTATATTTCAGATTATAAGCATTATAGTGAAGAATGATGAAGGCTGGTTGGCCGGGCAGCACTCTCTGGTTAGCCAGCTCAGGCGTGTGTGGGTCAGTGAGGCCTTCCAAGAACGCCATCGCAAAGACAACATGGCAGCCACCAACTGGAAGGAGCCAAAGCTGCTGGCTTACTGTCTGCTGAGCTATTGCAAGTATGTGCAGTTCCTTCATGTTACATTTACACTTAAATGTTTTTACGATAACAGGGGTTAGACAGAAAACTGTGTATACGTGAACATAATCTTTTGCTTAAAGCTAGCGAAAGAGTTTTCCTCACTTAGTTGTTTTGTTGCTTCCACAGACGCAATTACTCTGAAATTGAGCTGCTGTTCCAGCTTTTGCGAGCCTTCACTGGCCGCTTTCTCTGCAACATGACCTTCTTAAAAGAGTACATGGAAGAAGAAATCCCCAAGAACTACAGCATTGCCCATAAACGAGCCCTGTTCTTCCGCTTTGTTGAATTCAACGATCCACACTTCAATGATGAGCTCAAAGCCAAGGTGAGACACAGAGCCTAGCTATATACACACTCATTAAAGTCGCCTTTGATCATTGTTGGTGAAGTTCAGTAAGAAGGAACTCTGAGAGGGGCTGGGCTTGGCTTTTAATAATCAAATTAGTGGAATCAAATAGCAATTGGACCTTGAAAATTTCTTTGAGTTTTTTATTTATAGGACTGTGGGGTATTTTTATTATTATTATTTTAAATGTATATATTTCCTAATACTCAGTTAAGTAAGCTCACTGGACAAAAAAATGATCACCTTGTGTGTAACTTTAGGCTCCTGCAAATGGTGTCACATGAGAATGATAGGGATTTAAATACCTGCGGATTGTGCGACTGGTGATACAGTGCAGTGAATGTCTCATTCGATGTGTGGAAAGTTGTAAAGCTGTTAATAATGGTTGCCAAAAAGGAGTGGGAGTGTGGAAGGAGTGCTCAATTCTTTGATTCAACAGTGGCTGAACATTTAACATGGCTTACATCTAGAAACATGTCCAGTCTGTGCCAAATCGTACCGCATATGTTATTTGTTGCTGTGGGGATGTATTACAGGGTATTGGGTATGTTTTAGTCACAGATGTGGTGTGTTTTTTTTTTTGTTTTTTTTTTTTTAAATGTTTTTGTCTGGTGTTTATTTTGTACTTGAAAAAAGGCTTATGATGTAATAACTGAAATCTGAAAAAAAAACTAAACCCAGAACCAGTTTCATACTACAACTCCTCTTGTTCTGAAATTTTCCTCAAACTTGGTGTTGTAATTGAATGGCTGGACTACTTCTCACTCTTCTTTTAGCATCACTAATGAGTGTACAGAAGGAACTGCGTCAGTCAGTTCTGCTTATGCAGAGTTAAGGATTGCTTGACTTTGTTGTAACCCTTTTCCTCTATTAACTGGGAGTTATTGGGGGTGTGACACGGGCCAGTGTTCCTGGGCTCAACAGCCAGCATCACAAACACCAGCTCTGTTATTATGGCCCAGAGGGCAAAGTCACGCCACTGCCGTCACGCTTCCCCAACATCGGCTGTCTAATCCAGCACGTGAGCTAGCCCCGCTGAATATGTATGGGCAAAAGCAAGCAGCAATGGCTGACACGTTCAGCTTGCCTCTCAAAGACACGGCGTCTCCGCCGCGCACCAAGCCACTTCTCTCTGAGGAGCGCTAATGAATATTTATCCGCAGATTACTTTAATGACCATCGCTCATGAGCTTCCAGCTCAACCTTAATCAGCTCTGACGAGGCTGGGGAGCCAAATGGAATAGTGCACGGGCTACAACTAAAGGAGGAGATGGATGTCTTTGCATTGGTTCACAGTGAAGAGTTTGATTCACCGAGCATGGTTGTCAAATGAGCAGGGTCCCAGTGGCCCGTTTCAGTGTCTGCTTTAATGCATGTGAATGTACACTGCATTTTAGAAGTTTAGAATCGCATACTGTACAGATGACTTCTGCTGTCTAGTTTTAAAGGTATATGTTATTTCAGAGGCCCTTTAAATGTTTTTTTAAATGTCAGCATTTAAAGCTGTAAGAGAGTAGTGATTAAAAAAAGGTAAAAAATCAGCTTTAATTTATTTTGCTTACATAGGCCTTTTATTTTTGGCAAAAAAAAAGGACATGCAGAATATCAGTATTTACTTGTATCATATTTCTATCAGAATTATGAAATTCTGTCAGACATGCAGCTCTACGAGTTTGGCCAATATATTATTTACAGAATCTTGTGCAGTGTGCCATGCAGTAACCATATAAACTTGCTGTAATTTTTAGTGTCAGACAGGCTTAATATGAGCCAAATGGTTTGATGGTTGTGCTGTAAGCAGGAGACGTCCCATATTGTGCACAATGCACAGATGCCAAAAAAAAAATACTTTCTTTGTTATTTGGGTAAAAACAACTAATAAATTGATGTTTTTGTGAGATTTTAGTATTGATTTCAAATAGGATTTTAAATATTTAATGTCGCATTCAGTTTCATAGAGAGAAATGGTCTTACATGACTGCACATATCTGGCTTGGAGTTCTACCAAGCAAACAGATATTCCTAAAGAAGCTTTAAGGCTTTTGGTTAACATTATTAGTTAATTAGTTAACAGTGCTTAACAGAAAGCTTACCTGTCTCTTTGTGTGAATGATTTGATTGATTGAGCTCGACTCGCTTATTGACTACCTGCAGTACTTGGAGATGAAGATTAACATCTGCATTTTATAGTGGTTTTACAAAGTCTGATTCCAAACTACGACTTATTGCAGTTTTTGCATTTGCATGAATGTTTTCATAGACCATTTCAACAATAAAAGATTTAATTTTTACTTCTACAAATTGAGAAATTCTAAAGCAAATCTTCCCCCGCTATCAGAACAGGCCATCCGAAGCACTGCTGGTCGAAATGCACACAGGGATGTGTTTCCCGAGTGGGCACAGCTGCATGTTTTAACATAATGCGTGTTTTGGGCGTTATTCTCGGCGGGGTTTGTAGGGGGGAGGGGTGCGGGTGTCTGTGTGCTGCTGTAATAGATAGTGTGTAATGGAGTCTGCGCTGCTCCATCAGTCACGCTAACGGCAGAGGGGCTCATTAGGGTGGTGGATAATGAAGGTGCACCTGCAGCCCCGCGGCCTGGCTGATACCAGCACTATACACACTGTCATTTATTTTATACATGCGTAAACAACAAAAACACACGCCGGCCATCATCCGACACTGCAGCACAGCCAACCAGCACAGTGAGGGTTTGTCTCTTCTGGAAACGCAAAGCTAGTTTTGTCCACTGGTTTGAAAGACCTTGGAGAGAGCAGAGATGTAAATATTGATCATTGTAATGTGAAGGTTTTTATCTCAAGTCCTGCTACCATACACCATAATGTCACGGTGTTGAGCTTTGTATGTAAAAAGGTTTAAGCAAAGCCTAAAACTGCAGAATATTTAAACTGGAATGTTGGGCATTTCTGCTGATCATAAAACCCTAAAATATGTGCTGTGAGACACCTAAAATATAACAGCAAGATACTTTCTTTAAGATGTTAGCTGAGTACACAGTCTATATTAATTCTAATAATAACTTTTCTTTATTCAATGGGATTAACCAGGCTGTTTTCTTCTGGTTTTGTGGCTTAAAAAATAAATAAATAAATAAAAATAAAAATACTACTCATAACTTCAGTGGGTTGTAGGCCTATATAAGAAGGATTTATTTATTTATGTATTTATTTATTATTTGTTCCAGCTTTGTTTTCATATATGGTCTTTGGAGTGAACCATTAACAGCAGTTATATGCTACATCAAAACTGATTATTCCAGCATAGTTTTTCAGAATTTGATATGGGCCCTTGAGCAAAAAGGCATCACTAGAAGTATAGTCATTGGCTTTAATTCAGTACTGTAAGTCTGACTTTACATGTGGTGCATGCAGTTTTTAGTGGTGTATAAGTACTGATGCTGAGTAGTTCATTCTAGGTGTATGATGTCATGCAGTTAGTTAGTGTTTGTGCTGATGATATCTATGCTATTATCAGTGAAATGTAGTGATGTAATTTATTAGTAATAAATGAATTATAATTTTATGCTGATTAGTAAGACAAAAAATGTACTACAGTGCTCTCCTTATGACATTATGCAGCTTAGCTTTAGTAGTACTTGATTTAAAAACTGCTGTAAGGTGGATCATAAAACTGATATTGGTGTTTGAGTACCTTTTGCTGAAGGCCCCTGTTGAGTACGTTAATATGAGTTGGGGCGATGTGCTCTAACTGGGGCTGCGTGATCAGGAAAGTGCTAATTCTCATTCTGAATGAAGGTTTGTGCTGGAAGTAGAGGTAATACTGTCATCATATATGAGCTTGTACATCGCTTCTTTCTGTTCCTTTTCTTTTTATTTCCTTCACTCCCTCTCTATCTTGTGTGCATGTTTACGTTTGTCATGGTTCTGACAGTTTCCTCACATGCATGTCACATTTTAGCTCTTTCTTCCAGCCCTGAAAGTTGAACAGGAAAGCCAGAGGGGAACACAAATAATCTAATGACATTATTATTGTAATGTTCGCTTGTGTCAGTGTGATTAATATCACGGGGCTGGGGAATGAACTGCCGTCTATGACTCGAAATCGGAGCCGCCACCCAGCACCCGTCTCTTCTCATTCTCTGTTCGTCACACTTTTTAATGGCTTTATTTTAGCCTGGGCTGCCAAAGCTGCCTGAGGTTGATCTATTAAGCGAATGCTTTGGAAGTAATAAATTATAGCACATACTTGACAAGCTAGTCACTACAGCAGTCTGAGCTTAGCTTTTGAAGCAGTACTGCTCTATTATTACTGATCTGAGGGACTGATGAATGTTGTTCTTTGTTTATGGATTGATATGTTTGTCACCATCATATCATATATTTCACTTATTTATTCATGTTTATGCCATTTGTTCCAAATGTGGCTTCCCTTATGTGAATATTTTGTGAGGAGAAAAATAAAGACTTTAAAAATAAAATATTGTCAGCTTTACATAGTTGGCAATTTGAAAGTTATGAAGGTGCCATGAACCAATATATATTTAATTGCTTTGTTCATTTCTATTTGTGGCTTTTTCCTCAGGTGTTGCAGCACATCCTGCACCCAGCCTTTCTGCACAGCTTTGAGAAAGGCGAGGGGGAGCAGCTCCTGGGACCCCCCAACCCTGAGGGAGACAATCCGGAGAGCATCACTAGTGTATTTATCACCAAGGTAACCAGTTCTAGCCATATAATGTTCTGCTGGCTGCTGCTACAGAGCTGTCACTCTCTCTTTACCAAGCGTCTTGTTCATCAAGGCCCCTGACCCGGGGCAGTTATTTGCCTGGAAGAAATGTCATGGCCTCAATAAAGGTCATAGTGTTTGTGTTGTTTCGAATCCGATTATAGCTGAGACAAAAAAGCTTGGGGTTAATGCCCTCTATTTGTTTCACGCTCAAATTGATTGTCTCCCCCCTCCCTGGCAATATCTGTGGCAAAGAGCTGGTCCTTTCTGTCACCCTATTAGCCCCGTCCTCCTTAGCCACATCAAATATCCAGCTGTTGTCTTTTTTTTGAGTTTTTCTTGTCAAATGGTGGGTCATGTGACGACGTGTGATCTCGTCCTGCAGGTGCTGGACCCAGAGAAACAGGCCGACCTTCTGGATTCACTGAGAATCAACCTGCTTCAGTTCTCCACGCTGCTGGTGGAACACGCACCCCACCATATCCATGACAATAACAAGAGCAGGAACAG
The DNA here is from genome assembly GCA_024036415.1 of Prochilodus magdalenae. Classification (NCBI taxonomy): domain Eukaryota; kingdom Metazoa; phylum Chordata; class Actinopteri; order Characiformes; family Prochilodontidae; genus Prochilodus; species Prochilodus magdalenae. Next base: position 119,517 of record JAMWET010005904.1, on the reverse strand, counting down.
CAAGCTCAGGCGTCTTATGACTTTTGCCTGGCCCTGCCTGCTGCCCAAAGCCTGTGTGGATCCGGCCTGCAAGTACAGTGGCCACCTGCTCCTGGCCCACATCATCGCCAAGTTTGCCATTCATAAGAAGATTGTTCTGCAGGTTAGAACAGGAGGAGCCAGCACCGCAGTTTAAAATAGACATTCTTTATATTGTACTTTATGTATTGGATCAATTTTACAAATGTTCATGGATATACATATAAAGCAGTGTAAGAATTTACATACAAATGTATTTTTATTTATGAAGGACTGCAGTTGCAGAGGAATAAGAAGCATTAAGAATTAAACTAGCAAATAAACAATAATAAAAATTACATTTATCAATATCATTGTGCTAGGGCACCAGCGAGAGTCTTGAGTCACGAGAGGTGGTGCTCAGATCTTACATGCTTTACTGTCATAACAGGCTCCTAATGGTGTCTGAGGGATAGATACCTGGCACAGTTAGTATTACATTTATCTTGATTGGTATCAGCAAAAACAAAAATAAAGCGAGTGGGCTAGTGGTGTTAGCTTGGGTAAAAATTGATAATGGATGGCATTTGTCTGTTTATCTTAAGAAAGCTAGATTGGCTGCCTTGCTCTGTATAAATTTAAAGCCACATGCCACCTTCTTTGGATTTGTGGACTGAGTCTCGGTTTAACATAGCACAGTAATAGTCTGAGCACAGGCTAAAAGTTTGTGGTTATATACTTCTATACTTCCAAATCCACTATCGGTGAAGTTTGTCTATATATGTTTGGGTTTGTTTGTAAAGTTCCACAGATGTCAGGGTGTTTTTATTAATTTAGTTATTTTTTGCGCTCATGCCTTTCATATGGCTATAGATCCATATTTACTCACATTCTGTTTATATTTTCTTTTTTTTGTCCATTCATAATGTGTACATGTATGTTTTGCATGTAGGTGTTCCACAGCTTGCTGAAAGCTCATACTATGGAGGCCCGGGCTATCGTGCGACAAGCCATGGCTATCCTCACGCCAGCTGTACCTGCCCGCATGGAGGATGGACACCAGATGCTCACCCATTGGACCCGCAAGATCATTGTGGAGGAGGGCCACACTGTGCCGCAGCTGGTGCACATCCTGCACCTCATTGTGCAGCACTTTAGGGTATGTCACTATGCTTTTTAAGGGCACCTGCTGACTGTTCAGTTCAGTGAATCTAGGGCAATTTTTCACTGTGCTCTGTGCATGTGTTTGTGGTCAGGTGTACTATCCAGTGAGGCATCACCTGGTACAGCACATGATCAGTGCCATGCAGCGCTTGGGCTTCACCCCCAGTGTCACCATAGAGCAGAGGAAGCTGGCCGTGGACCTGGCTGAAGTGGTCATCAAATGGGAGCTACAGCGGATCAAAGATCAACAGGTCTGGATGGGAGTTTTAATTACTGTATTGTATCAATATACTGGTTGTTGTTACAAAGATAAATCTGTTGAAATAGGCATGGGGAATGGAATAAAAATGGTCATTGAAATTAAATATTTAATTCTTGTCATAATTTTGATAACATGATTATGGTTTGATTAAGTTTGAATTTTGAGCAGGTAATACAGTGTGTGTGGTGCTGTGCCATTTGCATGCTAACCATTTACTAGTAACAACACTTGCTAGTAGTCTCAGCCACAGACACTTCACCTATTGTATACTTCTGTGGATCCCAAAAGTCTGTTTATGCTGTGACTCTGTTTTCAGGGTTATCTCCTTTTTTGTCTGAAATAGCTGGCTTGTGATTGGTTATTTTATGCAATTTTTCCTTTTCCTGCAGTAGTAGGCGGTTCTTGGCCACATTTAGTGGTGAAAAGCAATGCAACAGCTAATTTGTTACTATCGATGTTAACGTTATGGATTGTTAAAAAGCCTGGGAGTTTAAGCCAAGCGTCTTGGCAGACACATCCTCACTAACAATGAGTTATTAGTTAATCCAGTTATGTTTACTAGTTAACAAATGGAAGCCTGGTTAACATCAGGGTCCAAACAGAACAAACTCAACAAACAGGCTTAGCAGCTTTGGGTTAATTTAAACCAGCTCTGACACGATTGCTCGGTTTGTGCACTTCATTAAAGCAAAGGTGAAATCTGCCATGGTTTCTCTATCAGTAAATGCATGGAGCTACTCGGGCTGTGTTACAAGTATTTCATCCTGCTTTGCATCATGCAGAACTATGGTAATGCAGAGTCTTGCGGTATTACATCACAGATAAAACAAGACACAAATCAGTGTGTCCACATGAAGCAAACAACAGTATCTTTCAGCAAGTTCAGTGGACATTGTCACGGTGACTATATCCCATAAAAAATGCCGAAACAGTCTTGACCTTTTACTCGTATATGATTTTTTTTTTCTCTTAATTATGTTCATATAAAAACTAAGCAAAACAGAACTACAATGCAACAGTGTATAGTTTTCTGCTTTGGACCATACCAGAGTACGGAACTACAAGTACAAACAGGCCCTTATTGCAGAATACAACAGTACACTTAGTACTCCACTTAGTATTTAAGTGCTCCTATACATCCCAAGGCAGGCAGATCCTCTATAGCCAGGTCCTAGAGTACCCACTGCTCCGCTTAGTGCTATCCTGTTTATAATGGCAGATGAAGAAAAGAAAGACTATTTGAAAGAATATTGCAGGGCAAAAATGAGGTAGTGTGCAGTCTTTTCTGGACTGTAATGTTCTGGTCTTTTGCGAGATTGGGCAGCTGGAGAAAAGAGTTAATACTAGGTTCTCTATCTTGTTACAGGGGTTTTGTAAAATCTGTGGTTTATAATTTATTTTGTTTCCTTAATAGCCGGAGTCAGAAGCAGACCTCAGTACAGGCGGTGAGGGAACGAGCTCAGGCTCAGGAGGAGTGAAGCGAGGCATGTCTGTGGACTCGGCTCAGGATGTGAAGAGGTTCCGTTCAGCTACTGGAGCCGTCGGCACGGTGAGGAAACTCAACACCCAGCGACGAGTCGGCACAGTCACTTTTCACTTTCTCACTCACTCAATGACTCAAAGTGCCATGTTTGTACACACAGGCCATAGCGAGGTGTTTTTACAGCTTGGGTTTCTCTCTCTAGGTGTTTGGCCGCAGTCAGTCGATGCCAGGCTCAGAGACTCTGCTTACCAAGCCTGTAGAGAAACAGCACACGGACACTGTGGTCAACTTCCTCATTCGCATCGCCTGCCAGGTAAATGAGTGACTCTGTCCTGTGCTGCTGTGGGTGATGGTGAATAAAAGTTTGTTCGGATCAGGTAGCAATAGGCAAAGAAGAGAATGCTGTCTACTTCCCACCAGCTGTCATTTGTTATTAGCTGCTGGCACAAGCCCGTTTTTTGTTTTTTTTCTTTCCTTGTGTCTTGTTTTTTGTTTTCAATTTTTGGGCTCAAATGTTTAGGTGATTTGATTTGATGTACTGAAAGCTGTCATTGTGTTTTACATTGTTTTCAGCTCTCTTTGGTTGCTTAGAATTGACCACAATGCTTTTGTTACTGTGGCTTTTAAGACGTCACTGGTGTATGCCTTGTGCAGTCAAGGCCAAAATGTGGAACAAACTTTTAAGATGAAACTGAAATATTTAGGGATATTGGGTGGGGGGAGTAAACACCAGCCACACATTATAGATGCCTAGCTCTCCAAGAAATTCTGTCATTATAACCTTACTGCAGAATCGTATATGGAACCTGACTTAATATTTTTTACACAACTTCAATGCCAGGCCAAATCAAACATGAGATAATAATGAGTGTTATTTAAACAACATTAAATGTGAACGTTTTCTGTGATGCAGGTGAATGACAGTGCTAGTGTAGCAGGCTCTCCTGGTGAGCTGTTGTCTCGCCGCTGCGTGAACCTCATGAAGACGGCTCTAAGGCCAGACATGTGGCCCCACGCCGAACTAAAACTTCAGTGGTTCGACAAGCTACTCATGACTGTGGTGAGTGCCAGAGGTTACTCTTTAAGACAGAAATGATCAGACATGATTTTATGTAGATTCAGGCGAGAACATGAAGGATAGGCGTCCATTATGCATCAGTTTCTCAAAGAGGTCTTTTTACATGTCGTTCTTGTGAAAGTTTGTCTGTTCTCTTTGTCTTGATAGAGAAGTTCTCCTTGTCTGTCCCTCATTTGCCCTGTCCTCCTCTTCTCCCATTCCTCCTCATTTTTTCCATTGCCTTTCCAAAAGCCGTTTTGATGTGAGCTAAATCGATATCCTCTGGCTCATGACTGATTTCTCAAGTTCAGCACTGTGACTAATTCTGTTGTCATCTGGGAGACTGGCTCTCAGTTAACCAGCTCTGCTACCTGCACTGGCCTCAGTGCTTGCTCTCTCTTATGGTCTCTCCTGCTCTCATTCTCTCTCACTGAGGCGTACAATCTCTCTCACTGAGGCGCACAATCTCTCTTGTTCTTTTACGTCCCTTTTCTCCTTTTCTTGTACTCCTAACCACCCCCCACCTTTAACATCACGTTTTTTGCTTTCTCTTTTTTTCCCCTCTCTATTTCTGCCTTTTTCACTTCTCCTTCTCCTCTTCGCTATTGCTCTCTCCTGTTATCAGAGCTGGTTTTCCTGTCTTGCAGACACGCCAGGCTATTGATTATTTTCAGGGCCAGATGCATGTGCCCTGCTGTAGGCTCGTGTGGGCCTTTGATTGAAATGCAAGGATGGTGCCCGATTCCCCAGCGTGCAATAAGTCTGTCTGGAGCGCTGTGTAATTGTAGATTCCTGGAGTTTGGCCTTCGGCTGTCATGATAACCAGAAAACAGCTCGTTTTTCTCACTTTGCATTTAACAGTTAGCAGACGTCCATCCAAAGGCACAATCAGACTCTGCATTTCTTTAATTTGGCCCAACCCATATTTTGTGAGTGGCCAGGATTTTTTTTTTTGTTTGTGTACACAAGTCTGAAGTATGCAGTGGTACTTCTGTGGTCCTCACAGATAATCTGCAAATTTTAAATGACTAAGATTTTTTTCCCCCTTACTTATCTTCATTGCTGGTTCTTGTGACCTTTTACATGGTGGAGTAGTCAAAGTCGTCAGTGAGAGCTTGCCATTGCCAATGGCTTCAGCATCTTTTCTGGTTCAAGTTATATGGCTGTAATAAACAGACCAGTCAGCCTTGCTGGTCCCGAGATGCGAAACATTGTGAGCTGCCTACTCGGTGCTCTTATCCACATTAATGAAGTGCTCTACAAATCCAATTGTTTTTATCATCTGATTGTGCAGGCTTTCCTGCGATTAAGGGACACGCTGCAGATATGGGCAGTTCACTGCAGATCTACTTGCATGTCTCCCGGGGCCAGACCTGCTTCTGCTACAGCGTTTTCCCGGACGCCTTAGCCTGTGCTGGCCTTGTTTACTGGAATCGGCTCCGCGTTTTACTTGATCTGCTGAGTTTGTAAACCGTGCTGATTTGTCTATGAACCTTGTTTGTTGATTTTTCTATTTGTAGTGCCAGGGCAAAGTATTGCGTATCAACTTACAGGGCTCTAGACTAACTTTTTGAACTGGTTGCACTGGTGCGCCTAACGTTTTTTCTTAGGTGCACCAGCACTAAATTAGGTGCACCCAAGTTTTAAACTGCATCACATTCAGAACAGCAGTTTTACATGTTCACTTTTTTTCTTTTTTTAAATCGCTGTCCATATGGGCAATATTGACTTGTAAATGAGTAACTAACAATGTGGTCAACATAAAGTTCTTTATTTGAAGCACGATTCTACAGTAAAGGTAACACTTGGGCAGTGCATTTTTCGCGGCAGGTAATGTGTTTGATAGATGCACTGTGCTTTTTCAGCGCTTCAATTCTAAATGTATTAGAACCAGTCACAAACGCACTACTGCCGGCCATGGTCTTCCCACACTCCTCACCGTCAGTGCAGGCTGTGACTCGGAGTCGATCGTATGTGGCTAGTTATCTGATGCCGTCTCCGGACCAGGGCTTGACATAACCAACGCTCTGACACGGAGCCATCAGCCTCCCAGGTTATCATTTTCGAACGGATCAGGCCTGAACTAAACATTCTTAACCAAAATGTTGTAAATCATTCTTTCCGCCGTCTCTCGTCATCCGCAGCTACACCCGCTCTGTTTACCTGACGGGCCTAGGCTACTCACCACTCTGTCTGACTGCTAGTGTTGTGTCGTTCGTGAACGTTTCGTTTGAATGAACGAATCATTTGAGTAAACATAACGAACCGAATCCTCAGCTGATTCGACTCAGCAGCGACCGTGCAGGCCGGCACGGGAGCTGCTGTGTAGTCTGTGAATCACTGAATCACCCGCGAATCTGGTGGCGGAGACTCTCATTGCGAAGGAACTGTGCTTGCTCAGTGATTCGTTCACTGAACTGAGGGCTCCCGTTCACTCACTGATTCGTTCACTGAACGTACTATCACTCAGTGCTGACGGCGCTCCGGGGTCCCGCCCTTCGCTATCTTTGATTGGTTTAGACCACGAAATGGGCCTTATGCGTGTCTGTTTTTAACCACAGGGAGACTTTCAGAGTCGCGAAGACTTTTTCTTTTTTCCCCTATCGAACGGCTGGTCGCACTGGTGCGACCTCAGATTTTTTTTGGTTGCACAATTGAGAAATTAGGTCGCATGTGCGACCAAATTGGTCGCACTCTAGAGCCCTGACTTATAAGTAGGAAACAGACGTGATTAATTGTAACAGTGTAAATAATTTACTGGGTGATATTTAAAAGTCTTTATATGTTTTCAAAAGAACAAGTCCAAATAATTTAAAGCAAAATACTAGGGCTGTACCCGTCTTAGAATTTTGTCAGTCGAATCGGATTCGCCCGTCCTGGTCGACGATTCGACTATTCGTTCATGTTTTTTTCTCCATGTACATTATCTAGTAATCAGTAAATCAATCTGCACACGTTTCAGATCTGACGGCCTCCTCATTTAGAAAGTCAGCAGAGTCACAGAAACACATTTCTGAACTAAAAGAGGCGGGGCGTATGATCTGAACTAGAGCCTGATTTAATTACAGGATACAGCGCCGGGCAGCAGCTTGTATTCATGTTAAACATTAGCGCTTATAGCTTACAGTCTTTTAAATTTCACTTCTAACAGCTTCTTCAGTAGGTGGACTTTTCATCTCATAAATAATGAACTGCTAAATAAAACCAAATTGGTCCATATTGAAATTATTTTTTGAAATAATTATCTCTCGTTTATCGGCAGGCACATTAAGTGATTGTACTTATCTTTAAATAAAAATCTTAGCTGTAGACTAATGAACATAAATATCTGTAATTCAGGTTCTAAAATAATGGAATTATGACAAAACAAACGCATTTTCTTCACTGTAAACAGCCGTTATGTCTTAAACGTAAGTCAGGTCACTCGTTTGGAGCAGTGTTGGATGTCTGACTGAATGAAGAGCAGAATTAGGTTTAATTTGTTCAGATTCTCTTCTTTAGAAGCTCCTCCAGACTTTCTCTGAGACATCACTCCACCCGTGTTTCTCAGCTTCGCGGCTTCCTAAGCGGTGAACCGCCAGCGCATGTCGTCACGTGGATTTAATTTTTTAGCAAGGATACGTCACAACCCAGCTAGATCTTTAATATATATTTATTAATCCCCTTTAATAATGATTAAAATGTCTTTTTACATTCCTAATGTTATTGTGCATTTTTGTAAGCTTTAGTCTGTTTTACGGGGGGAAAAAGGTCATTGTTGTCAGTCGACTTGAAGGGTCTCAGTTGACTTAAAGGGTCGCCGACTGACGATTCGAATTGTCGACTTCTAGAGCGCAGCCCTACAAAATACATAGTAAGCCTAAAGCAAAATTTGACAATATGATATTGTGGAGGATTCCATTTGGTGTAATTTTAACAGAAAAAAACAAAACATAAACCTTTCAATCAAAATCATGTTTGTAAGACATTTGAGCTTGAATATCAGTACTCCCAAGCACGAGTTCACCACAATGCATGTTTTAATTGTAGATTAATGCCATGATACATTGACACCTTTTTAATTACTGGGATGTTGAAATTAATTTAATTATTAATTAAATTATTAAAAACAATCACTTCTGCTCCGGATGCTTCTTTGAATATTGTTCATATAGATTCTTTTTTTTTTTTAAATTTGAGATTGCTTTTCTCTTCTACAGGAGCAGCCCAACCAAGCCAACTTCTCCAACATTTGCACTGGGCTAGAGATTCTCAGCTTCCTGCTCACTGTACTGCAGTCTCAAGCTATCCTGGCCCACTTCAAGCCTCTACAGCGTGGCATTGCCGCCTGCATGACTTGTGGCAATACCAAAGTCCTGCGAGCTGTCCACTCTCTCCTCTCCAGGCTCATGAGCATCTTTCCCACTGAACCCAGTGAGTACACGTTACACCTCAGTACTCTAGTGGCCAATTGTAAAGCCACTGTGAAACTGACAGATAAAGGCACAATATGTTAATTTTACAAGGTTTAAAACGTACGTTATGTCTTTTACAAGACTGAAATGTTAATGTTAATACACAGTAGAATAGCCAAAAAAGCACTAGCGTAACTTTGTGCTAACATGCTGTTAGAAAATCCCCTAGGGAGCTCACAGAAGTTACATGCTCATTACAGAATATAGCTTTGTGTATTACTTTTATCTCGTCCTCTTACAGAGTATAAGGAAAGGTAAATTATGTATACTAAAACATAATGTATGAGGTCCGTCAGTCTAGGTTTACATCAATGCAATAAGACTCTCCGCATTTTCTGTTCCTCTCTGTTCTCAGGCACCTCCTCAGTGGCTTCTAAATATGAGGAGCTGGAGTGTTTGTACGCTGCTGTGGGAAAGGTTATTTATGAGGGCCTCACTAACTACGAGAAGGCCACCAGTGCCAATCCTACTCAACTGTTCGGTAAGAGTCATGTAATGTTGTCAGTAGTACTTTTTATCAAGACTTTCAGAAACATGTTAAAAGCTTGATGCTGTTTGCTTGCCTTGTCGTAGGTTTGAAGCATGTAAATATCTAAGAGGGGGACGTGCGTTTCTTTAGTGCTAGCATCTGCTCTGATGTTTCCTGTTTCTCAGTTTACACACAGCAGGCAGATTCTTAAGACCTACAAATGAACAAAAGGTGATAAAACACTATTGGATTACAATCTAAAGTTAGTGGTACTCGATATGGGCCTGAAATGGCAATGCTGGTCAATAAATACCTCCCAATTCCGCCCTGGTGGAGGCGTACAGTTACACGCGCACCACTGATATGATGTATGTGTCCCGCGGAGGGTGACTTTTTACATTTGTCTCCGCTCCCTGGGGGCACGGGCAAAGAAAGCATTACTCATCCCTCCCGCCCCCACCTCAGCTGCTAACTCAGTCGGGTTTCTTCAAAATGACCTTGTAATACAACTAGAGTGACAAAGAAGCTGCCTCCAAAGTCGTTAGCTGGCCCCTGAGCCACTGACTGACCCTGGCATTACAGTAGTTGAAGTATAGTCCCCCTTCTGTGTGGCATCATCTTACCTTGTCTCTCATATTTATTTTCTTTCTTTTCTCTCTCACTCTCTTGCTCTCTCTTTCTTCCCCCCCCAGGAACCCTCATGATCCTGAAGTCTGCCTGCAGCTACAACTCCAGCTACATCGATCGCCTCATCTCCGTCTTTATGCGTTCACTGCAGAAAATGGTGCGTGAACACCTGAGCCCACAGACCAACCCCGGTGCCACAGAAACCAGCGCAGGTAAGCAGTGCACATCCAGCCCAGGACACTACTCTAATCCATTCACAGACTCTTGCCAGCAGTTAAAGGACTCCATGTCACCTGTGGTTATTGAATTAATTCAAAATTAATCGCTGTTTTAGAGCAGCCACTTTATTACGTTAATATGATGTAGCATGCCAGCACAAAATTAAAAAGGAATGTCTTTTATAAGAGCCGGCCTCCTTTAGGTCACCTAAGCCACCTGCAGGTGCTTGAGTCTGCTCTTCTAGCACACAGAGTCGTTCTACACAGGGTACCTTGTCTTTTTGTTTAATTCTAAATTTGTGGCTGTGTTTGTTAGAGTGACAGTGTTCTTGTATACAGCTCAGAGTGGAGCCACCTTTTACCATCTTTCAGGGAGGCAATAAAAAATGGAATAGGAAAAATCCTCCATTTTGGTGCAGTTCAGCAGTGCTTTGCTGACTCACCAGCGATACCCAGCACAACACACAAGCAAAGATTTGTTGTACAGTCTAATCCAGCCTCTTTAATTAGTGATCAGCATGACATTTAATTTTTTATGCAACGGTTTGGACAACTCCAGTGAAACTGCATGTTTTGTTCAAAATATTTTTTATAATAACACACATTAAATATTCATATTATTGGTAAAGTAAAACCATATATTTATGGGTTTATAAAATATAAATTTGCACAGGTCACTTTTAATGTTTACATTTTCTCTTGATAGTTGTCTAATTAAATGTTTCTAGAAGAAATCTTTCTAGAAGTTAACACAGATTCTTGGAGTCTTAATGAGGTGTCCTAATGTGCTTTGGTCAAAATGCCAAAAAAGCATCAGACATAGTATCTCCCTTCTTGCACTCCCTGAACAGTTCTTTTCTGAATGGTCAATTTAAATACAATCTTCTTTAAATGATAATGACCAATTACTCAGCCTGCCCTCCCCTCTTGTGCTGGTTGTAATGGCGCAAGTGCGACTTCTTGCTCCCATAGCAAAAAAACAGGAAAAACAAAACATTCACATGTGCTCTCATTTTCTTCTCACCTTAATTGCAAAGTTCATCCTGCATTCACTTAACAAATGTATAGTTAACATTTTATTATGGCCGCTGTATTGTGTAATAACATTTGTTGAAAATTGCATCTTGGTTAATGTTTCCTCAGTGTTTAATGTTAGCTAGTGCTAAATGGCCAAATAAACACACAGCATAGTTATTTTTACATTTCCATGTTTTGCCACAGACACTTTTAGTACTCTTTCCTTTTACTCCTAGTAAAAGTTTTGTTGCCAGTGCTATGTTGTGCTGACCCAGGTTGAAAAAAATCCAGATATGCAAAAGTATATATGTACCAGCAATGAAAAAAGGAGGTTTTTAAAATATATGCCTTTTAAAAAGGGGCAGAATTGTGCTCTCTGTGAAACATGTGTCCTGATGTTTACATGAACATCCTTAGAAATTTGGCCTTAAAAAGCACGACTGTTGCTTGGTGTTATGTTGGCTGACTTTTGTAGAGCTCAATAGCCTACTTTCAGATGCTCTTCCTAACCGAAGAGCTTCATACTTGTCGGTATGAGTACGATGTCTAGCTAAAGACTAGGAAGTATGGATAGGAAGGATCCATTTCGGTCACAGCCAGCCTTCCGTAACATCCATTAATAGAGAGTGGCCATTGCCACAGAGTCACAGAACGACCTGTGTTACTTTTACTTGAATTACAAGCGGTTACCTAAAATAGCGTCTCAGCTTTCCACTGTAGGGAATTGTGATAAGGGGGCCATTTCTTTCCGCATTAACAGTGCTCTATCTAGTGTTCCTGATTAAACAGTCCCCTAATCAGTGTTCCTTACAGCAGAAAACCAACATATAAACACACCTTCACCTTGAGGCAGAGCAGGAGGACAAGTGATGAGAGCGTAGCCTGTGCTGTCTGCATCTGACCACTGGGTGTTGCAGGAGGACCAGTGTAGTGGTCGTCATATGGGCCCACTAATCCCTCAGAAGTGAGAAGCGGCTCAGTCAGTACACTCCCACCGTGTCTAATGGTTTAGAAACTCCAAACTGACCTCTCGGCTCAAAACCTTTCCTCGATGCTATCGTGGCGTTTAAACGGATTGAACTGTATCCTGCTTATGGACACATGCGTTTCTCACAGGCGCTCACATACATACACCCACCCACGAGTCTTCTGTCGACATCAAGCTGCAAAGTCACGGTGGCAGTGGGGCCAAAACCCTGTGCACAGCGTGAGCCCCCCCGCAGCTTCAAAATCAGCCGCTTCCACAGTTTCTCCCAGAATCCACTGCTACACTGATCAGCACTCAGACTTTAACCACTTACAAATCAGGCAGAAAATGCATTCAGATGCCTGAACAAATTCAGTCATGCCTGTCCTCAGCCTCACTTTGTCATGCTAAAACTCAATCCCGTTTAGACCCCATGTTAAAATGTGTAAAGGCTTTCATGATTTGTATGCTTCATATACATGGATGTCTGCTTTGATTTTTGATTCCCTCCGCCCCTTTCCCCTCTTGCCTGTTCAGCTGTGTTTAGTTCTTTTGATTACTTTGTCACACTGAGGGCTGTAAGAAATGTCATTTAGAAGCCAGGAAGTCTGTCTGTCTGACTCCCTGTCTTTGTGAGAGAGATTGAGAAAGACGCAATGATATAACAGTTCTAAATGTAAATGGCTGTGGTTTTGTATTAACCAGCTCAGGTTTAATGATTTGGAGAAGGTAGTGTAATTAGATATTAACAATGATTGACTAGCAAGCTAATGATCAACTGTTTATTACAATGGATTAATTTGATTAAGTCTCTCTCTCTCGTTCTCTAATGTACAATAATAATATATTAAAATATATATACCTGTTTTTATTTGGAAAATCAACCAACTGTCATTTGATCAGGGGTGCCAACTTTTGCTAATAACTGTAGACTTGAAAAACAAACCTATAACACTGCAGTTTATTAGCCTTCTTTAGGTCAAGGTATGGCAGTGTACTGATGTGTTTTTGACTACTAGATAGATAGATAGATAGATAGATAGATAGATAGATAGATAGATAGATAGATAGATAGATACTTTATTGATCCCAGAGGGAAATTCAAGAAGTGGTATTAGTGGTACTAGTAGTGGTATTAGTAATAATAATAATAGAAATAATAATAATCATAACAGTCATAATCATAATAATAGCCACCGGTCGTCCACATTTTTCCCTTCTGTGTCTCAGTGACGAGTGAGCTGGTCATGCTGAGTCTGGACCTGGTGAAGACCAGGCTGTCTGTCATGAACATGGAGATGAGGAAGAACTTCATTCAGGTCATCCTTACCTCACTAATTGAGAAATCACCTGACCCGAAGATCCTCCGAGCTGTGGTGAAGATTGTGGAGGAGTGGGTCAAGAACAATTCCCCCATGGCTGCCAACCAGGTACACTTTCAACGATTAGGCTTTTACGCAATTACTGCATAAGGAGAGCGTCTGTCAAGCATGCATGTGAGTGCAAATTTTAGACTATGTAAAAAGAGTGCTGACACATGCATCCTTTGAAATCCACATTGAGATTTTTTTTTTTTTCTTTTCTTTTTTACCTGAGATCTACTCTTCAGTGCTCAAATGGATAAACTTACTGAGAAGAAGTGTGTTATGACAGTTTGTTTAGTTTTTCCAGTCAAACAAACCTCTGCGTGTTACAGCATTGCATTCTGTATATGCTGAATCTACATAATACTAGAAGCTAGAGCTGTTGATCATTCATTCTTGAAATGAAAGTTAGGAGGTAAGGCTCTGTATTTCTTACATGTGGTATTTCAAAACTGACCTGGAATTAAAGAAGCTGTAAACATTGATATTCACTAAGCTGCATTTTGTCCATTGAAAAGCCCACAAAGGTGCTCACTGAACTTTTATTTTTTAGTTACAAGTCGTCACAAATCACAAACATGGAACAGCTGGTTGCTGTTTTAGCCAGCTTTTGTACCGACATCAAAAAAGCAACACATAAAACAGATGTACATAAAGGTCATGGATGGACATGAGGTGGTTTGAGTTTTTGATGTTTATGCCCTTGATTGCTCCAGCCTTAAACTTTGGGCATCAAAAACCTTTGCTACGTATGTGAGTATCTGTTTACAGGTTTTCTTTATCTGCTTTTACAGTGAACTTTTAATTGACTGTTGTTGACTAGCATATGCTGTTAGTTCCCACTCATAGTAGAAATCAAACACTCTGCCTGGCCTGGAACAAGATTAGATAAATGATCGTACACACTGCTGGCACACTACTTGATTTTCTGCCGCAAAATCTGCAGCCTAGCTCCAGCCAGTATTGGCTGACTCAGCAAGACTGCAGGTCGAGGGTAAAATTAGGGTAAAAGCAGTGTAGTGTAACCACGATTTAAAGAAGCCATCTTCAGGAAAAAACGCCCAGCTTAATCAGTCAGCATGTCTTCACTGATTAACTGCTTTTGGGCTAAAATTTGGCTGATTTTTGGTTGAACTGTCACTTTAAGTGATTGTGTTTTGCGAGACAGTGTATATTGTGCTTTTGTCATGCTGTTCTAGCTGTACTTGGTGGGCAGGTCACTCCGGCTGGGCGGCTGAACCCAGGTGGCCTCTCGGTTAGCCTGAGGCAACAGAGCAGACAGAGAGAGAAAGGAGGCAGGCAAAGGTGCTGCATACAGCCCTCCTGATAGATTCAAGATAAATGGAGTGTATCAATCTGTTCACCCCGCTTCTGTCCCTTTCTCTCGCTCTCTTACTCCCTCCTTTACTCTTTTTCCCTCTGCTCTGTGTCCTTCTCACATATTCTGTGTCTCTCACTCCCTCTCGGCCCAGATGCCTAATCTGAGAGAGAAGTCTATTCTGCTGGTGAAAATGATGACCTACATTGAGAAGCGCTTTCCAGACGACCTTGAATTGAACGCCCAGTTCCTGGACCTCGTTAATTACGTCTACAGGTAATTACGCCGATTAATCACAGGGTCCAGCAGCCACGCTGGCCCTCCATCAATTGCCATGGCGACAAAGCTGGTTTGTGGGTGGCTGGCCTGGTTCGTATGGCCTAAGGGTGTGAGCAGGCATGGTGTTTAAGAGGAAGGTGGCATAAAGGGATCCTTTTACTCATCCTTTAGTCAACAGTCATTCACCCCTTCTAGACAAGTCCTGGACCAGCCACAGTGCCTGTGTGTTCTAGGATAGCTTTGGAGAACATCCTATAGAGATCTTTTAAATGAGTGCCGTTACATGAGTGCTATATTTTTATTCTATGAACCCTCCTCTTCAGAGACGAGAGCCTCTCAGGAAGTGACATCACATCAAAGCTGGAGCCGGCCTTCCTGTCAGGCCTGCGTTGTGCTCAGCCGTTGATCAGGGCGAAGTTCTTCGAGGTGTTTGATGCTTCCATGAAGCGGAGGGTCTACGAACGGCTCCTCTATATCTGCTGCTCACAGAACTGGGAAGCCATGGGCAGCCACTTCTGGATTAAACAGTGCATCGAGGTACAAGCATCCTCACAGCTACAGTCATAGGTTTGCTATTGTGGACCAAGCATATCTCCAAGACAAGTCTTAATCACATGGCTTGTATGTGTAGGGAGCTTCTGTGTAGATGGTTATATGAAGTATCAGTTTTGTTCCATTATCCATATCAATATCTGCCCTAATTGCCAAAACAGCTTTCTGATGTATGCTATACGTCCACTGCTGTAATGAAAGCACTGTTGCAGACTTGAACCAACTAACAGATGATACCTGAGAGGCACAACATACTAATGTAAAGTAATAAATTGTTTGGTTTATAAGCAGTTTTTTTTGTGGCCTAAACCCTAAACAGTTTGATCAGACCAAGGGCTTTAGAGACCACAGTTGTTGTTAATATATGGAAATATTTATTGGTGTAGAATACATTGTAAATTGTTCCCAGCATGCACTCCCTTCCCCCAGAGTGCAAAAAACCTGCAGCAATTGCTGTGGTGCCGCTGAAGCTCAAAGAGCAGAGAAATTAAGTAAGGGAATCCTTATTATCATAGATTAGATTCTTCTTATTAGAGAACTACTTCATGAATGATTTTAGTTCATTTGCTACTATCGCCACTGCACACAATTAATACATTTGATGTGTAGTAACAAGCATGCTTAAAATTATCGTCAGTTATGAAATGTAAATATTGAGTGCTTAATTACTTTGTTTAAAATGGCTCTTAACTCTTTGGAGCTTGTAAAAGTTGGTTTTTTTTTTGCAGTTGGGTTTTTTTTTTTTTTTAAATAAAAAGACAGGGGCCTTTTGGGCATTTTGAAATTGTCATCATGGGAATAATTAGCATCAACACATGGATGTAGCTAGTACAACCGGTAAAGCAGCCTAGTGTGCCACCAAAAGTTTGTCCTTGTAAGATCACATCTGATGCTGAGTTTTATGGTTAATGCTTGATGGCTATATTCATCAGATATAGAAACAGTTTAATGTTATGCTGCTGGATGTGGCTTTTGCTGAGGGTTAGATGAGGGGTAAGGCTCACATTTACAGCTTGTAGCTTGCGTAATAAAAACAACTACAAAAAGATTTCTGTCTTGGCTACAGTCAGTGCTGCTGTTTGCTGGTTAATTATTAATGACACCCTAGAAATGGTGCTGATTCACCTTGGCCTGCTGGAGCAGAATGGCACTCCAGCATTTGTGCCCCCCAGGCCTGTGTCAGCTTAGAAGTATGCAGCAGCATGTCAGGAGTCAGACCTATATTGTGCTGTTGCCAATAAGCATGGCTGAGACCTGGCATGAATAGAGATTGATAACCCACGCAATTCTCTTTTACATGGGTTTATTGCCTACTACAGACTGAATATAGGGTCAGACAGATGTGTAAGTGACTGTTTAAGCCGGTGCTTTGCTGACCCAAGTGTCTTGTGTCCTCCTCAGCTGCTACTGGCTGTGTGTGAGAAGGGCACAATTATTGGCACAAGCTGCCAGGGCTCCATGCTGCCCTCCATCACCAACGTCATCAACCTGGCCGACAGCCATGACCGCGCTGCCTTCGCCATGGCCACCCACATCAAACAGGAGCCTCGTGAGAGGGAAAACAGTGAGACAAAGGAGGAGGTAATTTCTGCTTAAGCTTTTTGCTATAGCTCTTTAATTTGATGATCACCACCTGTCATTTTAGTAAAGGAGGCATGTGTTTTCCTCTTTCAAAGTTAAACAGGACTGATTTAGAGGTAAAAATACAGTGTGTGTGTGTATGTGTGTGTGTGTGTGTGTGTGTGTGTGCACACGTGTATATATTTACTATATCCCTGCATACTTTTCTTCAAAGAAACTTGGTAAAAGAAGTTCTCAGACTGATCCTAAAGAAGTTAATAGATCTTGAAGAATTGATGCTGTTATGTCTGATATCACACCTCTCTCATAAGCACTTATCAATACAAATGCAAATGGAAACCATATGCTTGTTTTAGAATAAAGTGGAAACATGGTAGCACGTAGTTCTGAACCCTCCAGTTGACACATACATGTATTCAGTGTGTTTTTCTGAATATTTCTGTTCTATTTGTGCTAAAATATTTAAACAAATTGTAGTAAAGGCTGAATCAGTTCCTAAAATAGTTGAATTGGTGAGGGGTCAGCTATTTACACACCTAGACTTGTAGCTCAGTTAATTTATTCCCACAGTTCGAAAGCAATGTTAAATATTGTATCTTGTTTTTTTTTCTAGACAATTGAAAACTAGTTTGTTTTGTATTCGATATGTGAATATATTAATTGCTTTGCATGGTGCCTTTTTCTCCCTTTTCTTTTTTTGCTGTGGGTAGGATGTGGAAATAGATATTGAGCTGGCCCCTGGTGACCAGACCAGCCTTCCCAAGACCAAGGAGCAGGCAGAGCGAGATGCTGGCAACCAGCTGCACATGCTAACCAACCGCCATGACAAGTTCCTGGACTCCCTCAGAGAGGTCAAGGTGAGCGGCCACCTCCACATATGCTACTTGAGGACGTGTGACTAGAGCGTGCAATGGCACACTTTTTCCACTTATGGGAAATGAAAGTTATTTAGAACCATCACACTTAAAAGGGGAAATTATAACCTGTAATATATAAAAATACACAAACAGCCAATTCTTTATTTTTTCTTATTATCGAGTATGTTAACTTTGATAAAACTTTTCAGGTTTCATTAAATACCTGCTTTAGCTAATCAGCAGGTGTGCTTGGTAGAACCAAACCAAAATAGTTTTTACTGTTGTTTTCTGTGCCTGAATACAGCCTGGAAACATTTAGTTGGAACCAAGCCCTGAACCACAGCATCAGTTGTATTCTGTTTGAAACAGACCAGTGTTAACCAGTCTATTAACACCCTAAGTGCTGACTTGAAACCTGACATGCAGACAAGTCTAGCTGAGCACTAACAAATATTTAAACTGTACTGTATATTTATACCATCATACTAAAGCAGCACTAAATCCTCACATTCCTCAGGTCCCAGAAATGCCCAGAAATGGCCAGCAACGTCTTTGTATAGGAGTCATTTACATTGCACTGTGTGACACTGGATGCAGTCGTATAGATTTTGAAGTTGTTAGTGTGTAATGAGTTCTATTTGTTGAGATTGGAGTTCTTTCTGTCTCCTCTGCTCAGCTATACCCCCGGTAAGAGTCTCTGTTAATGAGCGTTTGATCAGAGCACCAGTAGACCCTCTCTCCCTTTCACCTGGAGGTCATGCTGCCATTGATTCCTGTTTAATCCAGGCCACGGCTCTGTTTTACATGCCCTCGCTTAAGGAGGCTTTAGATAAATGATGAAGTGGAGAGGTTCTGAGGCCTGACCTGGCAGGAATGCCCTGAGGAGCGACTGTCAGAGACATGGTACACCTTTAGCTCTCGCTTATGCTAGCACTCAGAGCCCCATAATAGCCCTTCAGACTTAGATCAGAACGTTGGCACTTTTATTCCTCACTGTGCAGCAGGTGGCTCTGTGAATAGAAAGCTGGAGGTTTTGCCTATGCTGCTGAGACAGGTTACTTAGTCTGCTTAGGATAATGTGAGCACACTGGCCAATCAAAAATGTTCTCTAGCTGTTGGGATATAATATGGGCGTTACATGATTCAATAAATGGAAATAATTATTTGAGATGAAAGCAGATTTGACATCAGTAATGTTTCCACATGTTGGATTGTTCCTGTGTTATTACAACATGGTGTTTGTCTGTACTGTCCTGGTGAGAATATTGGACAATTACTTTAATTCCCCCTCCAAAAGCACACTTTCCATAGATGAAGCGTTGATTGGATCTGGTTAGGAATTATTTATTGGGGTTTCTTGTGTTTTTTTTTTTTTTTTTAAGCCAAAGCCTCCACTTAGTATACATTATTTGAGGCCAATTGTATCTGGTTAATGAATGAAGCAGTCTAAAGAAAATGAGTAAAATGAAATCTTCATTTAATGATACAGAGAATATGAGACAAACATGCAGATACCACAAAAACTACCTCTGTATAAAGTACCATGTTCTAGTATAGTAATATTTAATCCTTGGAAAAATCAAGCTTCTCACTTGCTTCAGATCTAAATAAATCTGTGTTTTTGTGAATCCTTCTACTGAGAGAAAAGAACTTGACACCGATGTTGTGTAGCCTAATTTGAGAAAAGGAAATGGGCAGAAAAAAGGTAATGCAAAGAATAAGCTGTTTTCAGAACAATGGACTGACTTAGTCCAGACTTAATTAAACTCAATCACTACATTTCTTAGGATTACTTGTACCGTGAGAAGCTGAAAGTACACTCAGCATCTTAGATTGTACTTTAAGATTTTTAAAGTCTTTGAAAATCTGGAATTCTGTAAGCGGGTCTTCTATAAAGAATGGTCGCTGTTAAGTCTAAATGGGGATGCAATGAATACAGGAAAATGTGATGTGTGTATCTGTTTTGCACACAACTGTATATTTAGATGTATTTCACAGCAGGAAGTGACTAAGGGCTCTCAGGGCTGTGTTATTGTTCGTTATCCCATTACCCAGATGTAATATTTTCATTCCATGGGCGCTAATATGAATGCGTGTAATGAAGATGAATGTAATCTGTGTGTTTCTCAGACGGGAGCACTACTGAATGCTCTGGTGCAGCTGTGTCACATTTCCACTCCGCTGGCCGAGAAGACATGGGTGCAGCTCTTCCCTCGTCTCTGGAAGATCCTGTCTGATCGTCAACAGCATGTGAGTCACTACCCACTGTATATCTGGCCTCTATAGCTGTGGCCTTATCAAATTATAGTGGACTGATTGAATAACATTTGTGAAACTATGTAATCAGTTAGTTTATAGCCCTTATCATCCTCATGCAGCGCCATCTGCAAAACTCCTACCACCTTAAACACGGAAGGTGACCAATTTTTGGTCTGATGACCTTAAGTGGTTTTTGATCACATTGTGTGGTAAAACCCACCAGGCTCTTTGTCTTTGGTCAGTGGTCTTAAGCTACTGGCTTGCCCAACTTGCAGCTAAAACCAACCACCACCAAACACTTAAATTCGTGTGGAGGATCTGTTGAAGTGCTTACGTGACCGTAATGCAGGTCACATCATTACCTGTGCTGAGTTCTGTGTCCTTAATGGTGTCAGGGGTCACATGTGTCAGCCATCATACCCCTTTGATCAGCAGGCTCTAGGGAGGCAGGCGTTTTGACTCCTTGCCCTTTTCCGTAGCGCTCTCGGTTGCAGGACATGGTAATGAGGAAGAAATTCATGCGTTTATGCAAATATCAAGGACTTTAATGGGCCAGATGTCTTAAGCATTACGATTCTAATTAAATAGGTTTGATTTGCGATGATGATTAGCTATGAATTTTAAACTGCATCTCCAAAATAGAAATGAAGAGTAGATAATGGCTTTCTATTGGCTAAATGGTGAGGAGGAATATATTGGAATTAGGGCACATGTTACATAAAAATTAATATGATGCTTTAATTTTATTTTAAACCATGTACCTGTGTGTCTCTGTGTGTATTATGCTTAAAGGCTTTTTATGCGCTCACTCCCCTGTCTGATTAACCTCTTCCTTTTGACTTTTTTTTTTAAACCGCCCTTTATGAGTAGTGAAACTGACCGCATGACCGTGTCCTCATTGCAGGCTCTGTCGGGGGAGATGGGTCCATTCCTGTGCAGCGGCAGCCACCAAGCTCAGAGGGACTGCCAGCCAAGTGCACTCAACTGCTTCGTAGAGGCCATGTCGCAGTGTGTGCCGCCCATTCCCATCAGGCCCTGCGTGCTCAAGTACCTGGGGAAGACGCACAACCTGTGGCTGCGGTCCACACTGATGCTGGAGCAGCAGGCATTCGAGAAGGGCCTCAGTCTGCACATCAAACCCAAACAGAGCACAGAGTTTTATGAACAGGAGAGCATCACGCCTCCACAGCAGGTATTCTGTTAGTCTGTCACATACAGAAGCAGTTTGACTTGATTGTATTCTGATTTGCTGCTGCTTGGGATCTGTGCTGAGTTGTGCTGAGTTTTAGTAAAAAGTCGTTTAGTGTCCAGGCTGCTCCAGCCAAGCAGTGGTCTTGTAGGTCAAAGAATAAATACGTGTCCTCTCCATATTCTCTAAGTGTGGGTGCGCATATGTTTCTGTATCCCTCCCTCAGGAAATCCTTGACTCTCTGGCGGAGCTGTACTCGCTGCTGCAGGAGGAGGACATGTGGGCTGGTTTGTGGCAGAAGCGCTGCAAGTTCCCCGAGACCAGCACAGCCATTGCCTATGAGCAGCATGGCTTCTTTGAGCAGGTGAAGAAGTACTTCATATTAACACAATAGGTGCAGTAGTTTCCTGCAGTAATAAACAGTGATCCAAACTTTGGCAAATACTTTTGCTTGGTAACTGACTTATCAGTCAGTGATTAATCAATAAGCAGCAAACTTAAAATCAAGAACACAACCCATCAGAACAATGGTTATAAAGCAGAATTTTAAAGCTGTTTTTTTATATAAAAAAACATAATAAAACGCACATCAAATCAATTCATTCATCTGCTGTGTTAATGCAGATCTCAAAGAAGATATCAGTGTTTCTTTTAATGGTACTAGAGATGGATGATATGGCAACAGTAATAATATGATACTTAAGATGGTTTTTCTAGCAGCTACAAAGACAAATGGCATATTTAAGTACTTTCTTATTTAAGTACAAACTATTCTGCACAAATTGAAATTGGAAGGTGTTTTTAAGTATTTACAATATCTATAATATGGTCAGTTCCAAAGGGCCAGTTTGTAAGATGCTGCTCTATATGGAATACACTTTTGCACATTGTAATTACTGTCAATTTAATGAATTTAACATTTTGGGAATAATAAACAAAATTGTGGAATGTCTCACTTCAGCAGATCAATAGAAATTGTGCTCTAAAATGTGCAGAGATGTGCTATATTTAAGTTGCTAAACATAAAGGATGAGTTCATCTACTTGCAAAAAACAAAATGTAGAATTGACCAGGTGTTACCACAGTTTTGCATGAGACTGCCACACTGTCAATAGCCTGTGTAAAAAGGTATGGAATAGTTTTTAACTGCAAATGCCCTATTTAAAATGTTTGTTTCAGTGAACTGGTACTAAGACGTGAAACATTAAATGGTCATTACTCCCTTCACTAGGCACAAGAGAGTTACGAGAAGGCCATGGAGAAAGCCCGCAAAGAGCACGAGAGGTCCAACACCTCTCCTGCCATATTTCCAGAGTACCAGCTGTGGGAGGACCACTGGATCCGGTAGGTTCTGTTTTGTCATTTTAAAGGTTTCTCATCTCTGTCTGCTCTTGGCGCTCACATCAGCAGCTCTGGTGCCGTCCTTCAGGCGACATCCTGCCTCAGCTGGCCTCATTCTGCTGCAGAGCTGAGCTCTCCCTCAAAACTTGGCCCAAGATGACAGACTCCTCTCTTAAAGCCGCACTGAAACCCTGTAACCTATCCAAAAGTCGATTCCTGGAATTTTAGCTTGTGAAGTACTGCTTTGCCCTGGGCCACGCATGTAGAGAAGTTTAACCAGCAGGCACTTTTTCCTTCTGTTATCCTCCAGCTGCTCTAAGGAACTAAACCAGTGGGAGCCGCTGACTGAGTATGGCCAGTCCAAAGGTCACAGCAACCCGTACCTGGTGCTGGAATGTGCCTGGAGAGTATCCAACTGGGCTGCCATGAAAGAGGCACTGGTGCAGGTAATCCCTATTTTCCCCTACAGCTCTGTTATCTTTTTATAAGCCAGCAAGATGTTTTGTTACTGTGTGACGAATATGTAAATTAGCTCATCTCTGATTGGCTGTTTTGTACTTCATTTCTAAATAATGAGAGGCAATTTACAATCAACAAATTTCGATTAATTGTTAATAATTGGTAGAACACTGACTAATAAAATAGACAGGCCTAATTGAGTATTGGAAGCGCAGTGTTGTTGATTGGGGACAGGTATACAGGAAGTCTTTTTAGGCTGTTGTTTACGACATTTCAGAAACATAGCCTCCCTGTTGGCTGCTAATTTATGGACTTCAGTTTTAAAACAAAGTCGGGGGGGGAAGGACGTGATAGCACTTGACACATTATAAATACTCTTGGCTCCTGTTCAAGGAGACTTGGAACGAATCCATTGAGGTTTCTGTCCTAAGGTGACACCTAATTAAATTGTCCAGCACCACCGCCCCACTTCTCATCCCCCTCCTCCCTCCATTCGCTTTGCATCTAATATTTACGGATACGTGCTTGAATAATTGCTCAAACATCTGCTGGGAAGTGATTTGTTTTTGCCGTGCCAGGGCACAGAGAGCTGCAATAGCACTTGCTCTCAGGAAGTTTGAATGTCCCCGCTTTCAATTAAAGCGCGGACGATAAGGCCAGTGCTGTCGCAGGGAGATTCATCAAAACGTTGGCCGTGATAAGTGTGCTCAGACCGACGGCTTCATTCAACCTCAACACATTGTGTAGTGGAATGCTAGCAACTTGGCCTCTCCTGGGTTTATTGTTGAATTTGGGGTTTCATATTCGAGTCAGATTTGTTTTTTTTTTGTTTTGTTTTTTTTTTCTTTTTTTCCAATTGGTTAGAAATATACTTTTGAGATGTCCACTTCTTATGTAACTTTTTGTTATTACCATGTAATTGGAAACATGCTCTTCCTGAAATCAATAAATTTTAATTTAATGCTAAATAAAACAATATATTTAAATGCAAAGATTTCTTGAAATATTGTGTTTGTGTATGTCAGGTGGAGCTGAGTTGTCCTAAGGAGATGGCATGGAAGGTAAACATGCATCGTGGCTACCTGGCCATCTGTCACCCAGAGGAGCAGCAGTTGAACTTCATTGAGCGGCTGGTTGAGATGGCCAGCAGTCTGGCCATCCGAGAGTGGAGAAGACTACCTCACATTGTCTCTCATGTCCACACCCCACTGCTGCAGGTGAGAAAACACAGACATCTGCGTGCACACGTTTGTGTCATCATAGAAACAGTACTGTATGTATGTATCTCCATTTTGCATATCTTGTGAAAGTAATCTTAAATTGTCAATGAGATAAAGACAACCTTAAACCCTTTGGTGCTCGATTGCAGTACAACCAGGAGCACACCCCTCTAAAACCCTCCCCTAATATTCCTCGAGTGCCTGCTTTAATGTCCACAGTGCAGTCAGTAGTACAAATGAAAAGCTGTCAGTAACTCATGTTCATTCTTCTGCGTGAGTGCTTCAGAAATACCCTTCCATTTAGTTTTGTTAGATGTGTGCTTGATGCACAGAATGGGTTCAGTGTAACACAGTTCACTCAACTTGTTTGAAGCTGTTCAGAAAACTGTGGTCTCCACAGTTACTGTGTTACTCTGGCCAGCTGTTTTACAGCATGATATTTACCACACAAGTCTGTGATCTGGATACATGTCCATTATTGTCCAAACTGTCTTTTTTAAATTTCTTTCTTAATACTAACGTTATTTCTGCTGCAAAATGATTACTTGGAGTTTTTTGGGGGCCTTTTATGTTACATCTATGGGCTTATGACAGGCTTGTTGTCTGTTGGGCAGAGTTGACAAGGATCCTGTTAACCCCTACTTTACACTGTGTGTTCACAAAGTGTTGTTTTGGTGTAGACACTTTGTTTGTTCCCGCCAAGGCAAGTCTACATTGCCACCACATTTAGCCACAAAAATCTCATATGTCACCTTAAGAGATCCCACCTGGAAAACTGCTGAAATGCAAAGTGTGTGTATTTGTTTTGGACAATTATCATGAAGTATTCACACAATATAAAGGGCAGAGGGTGACATGTTTACAATAGTGTACAATTACAACCTCTAATCTTCAGAAAAGGTTATTATTATCAAGGGAGGACTTGATTGCATTCAGCTGCAAGCAAAAATGAGGTCAGGTTCTGTGTTGTGTGATTAGGTCTGGGTCACAAATGCTAGTTCATCCCAAAGGTATTGCATAGAGCTCCATCACTCTAGGGAACACAGTTCCACTGTTCAACAGCCTAGTGCACCAGCTCATTCTTATGGCAGTGCTCTTTCATAAAGATGTATACAACTGGTTTCACCATCTTAAAGTAGCATAAATCACTAATTAGAAAGAGTGTTTGGATACTTTTGGATATATAGAGTAGTTTAATCCTTAAAAAATGTATAAATATGTATATACATACACATACATGTGCCAGATATAAATATCTCCCTCTGTCTTTTAGTGGGCTAAAGATGTCATGTCTGTCTATTCTCCATTCACTGCAGTGAAGTCTCTTTGTCATCATGTTTAATGTCTGAACTAGTCATGCTATTATGGGCGGTGGTAAAACTCACTTTGCCCTTGCCTCTTACATAATGGCCTTACTCCTTAGTTTTTCCACTTTAATACATTTAATGTCTGTATTTATTCTTATGTGCAATGCTGACTGTCTCCTTCTGTTGCTGCAGCCTCTTAACCTGTTCTGAAATGACTGTGTTTGTGAACTGGGCCATTGTGGCTGTGAATAGGTGGCTAGCATTAATATTCAACATGAGCTCTCTACATACAGCTTCCTGAGTGGCACATGCATAATCAGACAGCACACACAATGGTGGAGGTGATGTGTGCCTGCAGATTACCACTTCCAAGCTTGCTCCTTTCTGGAGCTGAAGGAGACCAGCAGTTTTATGGCTGTTACTGTTTGTCTGTGCAGGAGTAGACTGTAATGTCCAGGAGGGTTAATTAATGTAAGTTATATGTGCTATGCTCAGATGACACTTTCTAATTCTGATGGAGTGAGAGTTCTTACCATAGTCTCACTTGTAGGTAATTTCATTCATTTACAAGCACACAGGCTGGTGTGGGTTTTAATAATAACTACCTAGAACAGAGTAGTTTTGATGGCTTTTTGGACCTGACTGATACGTTTGGCCGATAAAGTCAACTAGCATTCCACAGATTTACGGAGATCAGCAGTTGATAAAGGACATATAATGTTAATCAGATGCTATGATATGTGTATCTGCAGATAATTGTTAAAGAAAGCCTTTATCGGATATCAAAAGGTTACATTTCTCCATTATTTTGTATTTATTGTATATGGGAGGAGCGAAATGTTTAGGTAACGTTTAGGTGACACTAGGTGAAAGTGCATTTTGCTGTATTTGTCACTTTGTCTTTCACACCATAACTCTAAAACTCTAATTCTACAAATAACTTCACTGAACTGTTGGCTTCAGGTGCCACTGTCACACTCATTGCTTATTGATATTTCAAATCGAGCACACCGACAAACATGTCCGTAGAGCGACATCTTAGGATGCTGCCTTTGCAACAAGTTTCTTCATGAAGTTTATGTCCTCCGAAATCTCTAATCAGAATATACTAAACACGAAACTCTTAATTCAAACACTACGGTTACAAAACGTTGACAAATGGATGCAAAAGATTAATGTCTAATACTGTTAAAAACAAAACTACAACGTTAAGTTCCAATTTTCATCACAGGCTTCTGTTAGTTGTAACTTCATAACTTATGCATGTGTGTATGTATGTATGTATGTATGTATGTAGTTTATAACGAACTGCATTATTTCATGATAACGTTTCATGATAACGTTAGTCACTTTTCGGCTGATATTTTTGGGTATGCGACCTCAGATCTGTATCACTGAGACTTATTGTTCACGTACAGCTGCATATTCCTAAACGTTTGGTGGATATAGCCAAAACATTAAAATTTTTATTGTTTCTTTTTTTTTTTTTTTTTTTTTTTTTTGAACAAGGCTTCACTTTCCTGCAGACAGATCTCGTTGGCCTGAATAATTACTTTGCTTATGCTCCCTCAGTTGCTGCCAGAAGGTGGTTTAGTGCGTGAGAAGAGCATTTTACTGTGGGAATTTCCAGATAACTAGGCCTGTTTTCCTCCTCTGCCTCTTAAGTGCTGCACAGGTACCAAAGGGGGGAGGGGGGGGGGAGAAACCCTACCTCCCACAACGTCAAATATAAGCGATTAAAAGTGACAGGAGAGGCAGCAGGGACTGTGAGGTTCAGAGAGGAGGAGAGAAAGAGAGAGTACAGCAGTAAGTTTAAAATGGCAGTAATTACTTTTCCCCCTCATCAGATAGCGTTTGATTAAATACCTGCAAGAAAATTACATTTACATGATGAATGGGCAGTCGGAATGAAGGGTATAACATGGCATCAGCTGATATTAAATGATAATTGTGAAAAGAAATATTGTATTTACTGATTTATTTAGTTTCGGGAACTGCAGTGTGGTCCGCTGACTTGATTTGAGACTTGAGTTTTTATCCCTTTGAGCTTTGAATACGTTACAGGCTCTGCTGTTCTTTTCCTGTGTGTATTGTGTGAATGGGTATGTTGTAGGTAGTTGTGATTCTAGATCATGGCGAAAACAAATAGCCCACAATTTGCATTGTAAACTGTTAAAGGATCCTGTTCCAGTTCTGCTAGTCTCTGGTGCTTGGATTAGTTGACTGAACCACTGCAATAGCAGTGTAGTGGTTTAGTGGTTAACACTAAACGCTTATTTTAACACTACAGTTGCAAAATGTTTTGTTGGTAGAAGTTTGTTAATGTCAGCCTATAGAGCAAGTTTTTAAATGATTTTACACTGAGAGGCTTTCACTGCAATAGCTAACCTGTACTTATTACTGCAATCTAGATCAGATAACGCCAGCTCGCCATAGTAGGGTCACTGTGTTCATAACATCGGCAGATATCGGCCCATATCATGACAAACCAGACTTTTTGTAAAGTCAAACGCTTTAAAGTAATGTATATGTAAACATTGTTGGTAAAACCCAGAATCCGCTGGTTCCAAGATTTTCACGCACCTGTGACATGACAAACGTGATTTGATTTGATTGGCTAGTTATACAATAAACTGTTCACCATCCATTCTTGCTTCATGCTGTCCACATATGAAGACTAAGCTGCAAAACAGCCAGTTTTGAGTTCAATTTGTCTGTGATGTTATGAGAGCCAGTTGATGTGTGTATATATATTCACTATTAAAGGTCTATGTCCTTTTGGTGCTTTTTAAATGAAGCACAGAACTTGTTCCCCATTAGATTGAAAGGGACAGTAACAATACCAGCCTGTTTTATTTCAGCAGATGAAAAGAGGTTGGACAATGATCATGCACAACCTGAATTTTGACTGTTTTGGTTCCCACACAAAGGTTATAAGTAGATCTTATGGATATTTAAGGGTTTTGGTATGAAGTCATGTTTGTTCATTGTTAATAATCAATACAGTATTTATATAATATTATATGCAATATTTCTATAATTCTGCCTAGAAATTCCTTTTGGGCTTGTTGGCCCAAATGGCAAAATGTCTGCCCCCTAAGAAATGAGCCAAAGCATTCTGCAGGTGCGTTTGCTGTTCATATTCCTGCGTCAGTGTTTTGTCTGCAAGGATAATTTGACACAACGGGAATAATTTATTGGGGGACTTTTCCACCCTTTCTCCTGCTCTCCCTTGTCCCTCGGGGTAAATGGGTTAGAAGATACTTTGATCCTTCCATTTTGCGCCGCCACCTCAGACTTCATTTCGCTGTATTTTTCTTTTTTCTCCTCCAATAAGGATCATAAGCCTGTAATACGGCTGCAGTAATGGCTCTGTCTGCAGGAGTGTGCAATGTGCCTGGAAGGTGTTTGGATAGGCAGAACAAAATGATTCATAGAATGTAACACCTTTAATGAACTTCTCCAGTACTAAGTCCTTTCTGATTTGATTCTGTGGTAGTGATTTTCAAAGCTGATGCCAAGTTGAGGCAGGTGATAAAACTGAATGAGAAGTTTGAAGTTCTCCACACAGGAGAAGCACTGGCCTTGTTTTATTCATGTTAAACACATTTGTTCTTTAGCCCTGATTAGTTGTATATACAGTTAATGATCTTTATTTGCATTTGGGCTGGTCAATATGACAGTATATTTTGTTGTCATGACATCATACAATACAGCAAGAATTTTCTGAATGTAGAACACTAACCAGCAGCAAGGTTTGTTATACAAACAACTGACAACTGATTATTTTAGATCCAAAGTCAGTTCAAGGTGCTTTGTACCAGTAAAAAGAGCACTGCAAATGTGATATAGAAATAAGACAAATTAGGTATTGTCATTATAAAGAGTACAAAAGTATAAAGTCTAGAAAGAAACTCATTCTCTGAAGGAACAAGATGTTTTGCACCAGCTCTGTCTTCTTATCTGTTCATTCTCTGGTTATGCTCCTACAGGCTGCACAGCAGATCATTGAGCTGCAAGAGGCAGCTCAGATTAATGCCGGCCTCCAACCAGCCAACTTAGGCCGCAACACCAGTCTGCATGACATGAAGACGGTGGTGAAGACGTGGCGGAATCGGCTGCCCATTGTCTCTGATGACCTCTCACACTGGAGCAGCATCTTCATGTGGCGCCAACACCACTATCAGGGTATGCTTTGGATTGGGATCCAGCTAGTCTCCTAATTAACAAGCTAATAAACATTTTTATCATATTACTCAGTTTTTATCAAAAGCAATATATTTTAGAATTTGGGTTTGTGTTGGGTTAGTGTTTTTTATTTCAAGCAAAATGAGTAACATTCTAGCCTAGTTAAATCGACACTGTATAAGGTTTTGTATTTAAGACAACAACACAAATAGTTGATATGAGTAATTCCAGCTCTTGAACGGTTAGAGTGCAGATTATATGTTGTGTAGCTGTTGTGTAACTTCTACCTCAAGATTCCCCTGGTTTTGACGGTGCAGCATTGTAGTGAAGATGTTGGTTAACAGATGTCTCTTATTCCAGCCATTGTGTCCGCGTACGAGAGCAACACACAGCATGACCCCAACACCAACAACGCTATGCTGGGAGTCCATGCCTCCGCCTCTGCCATCATCCAGTACGGGAAGATCGCGCGTAAGCAAGGTCTGGTCAACGTGGCCCTTGACATCCTAAGCCGCATCCACACCATTCCCACCGTGCCCATTGTGGACTGCTTCCAGAAGATCCGGCAACAGGTCAAATGCTACCTGCAGCTGGCCGGAGTAATGGGCAAGAACGAATGCATGCAAGTGAGTAGAAGAAGGCCATCAGCTGCTGTGATAAATACCTTTTATAGATGTTAGTCTTTGATCTTTTGAATTAAAGGGAATTTCCAATGAAGAGCTATAGTTTCTTATATTTACTACTAATTTACCATTACATATATCAACTCTGAGGACATGTGGGTTCACAGTGGGTTTTTGTTACAGACATTGCAATCCCAAATTCCTAACCCACCACCTCAAAGTTATCTGAAGAGGCACGTTTTTGACAACGAGTTGAATTTCCTATTGACAAGAATTTGACACGTGAGAAATAATAATTAAAAAAATATATTTAAAATGCTTTCAAATTACTGAATCATGATGCACTGATGCAGTTTACACCCCTTGTGGTACTATTTAGCCTGGCTTTGATTTTGTTACAGTTTATCAGCTGTTTTGGACTCATTCCAAACCTTCATTACTGCGCAGCCAGGCTTGTTGGTTATCAGCCTAAACACTAGCCATTTTCATTTGACATGAAATTGCGGTGCGACGGTCCCTATTTCACTTCTGTTTACATCTCTCCTTTATTGGATCTGTTCTCTTCTCACACTTTTTTGCTTTAACAAGGCTCTTAATCCAAATAAGACCACTCTCTCATTACTCTGAGAAGGACTTGTGTGCTGCTGTCAGTTAGTTGCGAGCGGCGTAAGGAATAGCCGGAGCATCCTCTTAAGCCTGATTAATGGGGCTGCCCCAGCTGAGCGCAGGTCATTAAAGTACCATTGGATTTAATAAGAACTGCTCTCAGTACTGTCGCGTCCACTCCTCTCTCTCCTTCCCTTCATCGCTGCTCGGCCTCTCTTGTCTCTTGGCCACTGCCTCTTACCTGATTCACTCTGACACCTGCTGACACCCGCAGGGTTCTGAGATCAACTTCAGGCTTGTCTAGTCGTTTCGTTTCTCGTTTCGTTACGGACAAGCTTTGTTACTGTTATGCCAAGAATTCTGTATTAGCATTACAAAACTTATAATGGGAAGTCATGAGACTTTGACCAAGTGAGCTTATGATAAGTGAGTGTAATGATCCCTCCTAGTACTCCATGAAATACAGTTTGTTAATCTTCACTTTGAATTATTGATTGTGTTGGAAGGAGACAATATGCAAAGCCCTGTTTATTTGTACTCTTGATTTGCCAGATCAGTTTGTGTAGATGATTTTAAGAATCAAGTCACTAACTTGATCTAACATAGGAGTTCGCTAACTCAAAATAATGCAGGCTGATCTTTTGGCTCCTAAGTGATGCCACAGTTGTCCGATGTTCATATGTAATGTGAAATAGGTGTGGTTATCCATTGGGTTTTTATGATAATAAGTAAATAAAGCAAGTTAATAAAAAAAACTGTAAAACAAAATGTAAAAACAAACGGAACTTTACACACTTTTATTTTTCAAGTACAAAATGTGCAAGGAATTTGTCTTGCTGGGTGCACAAATGTGAAATTAAACGTAGTCATATAAATATCGGAAACAAGACAAGTATATGTGCTTAAAATACATAGTGCACAAACAGTATAATGTAAGCTAAATACAGATCCTGTCAAGTATAGATATATATTTTATGGGGTATCCTGACAACAGTCATATATTTAATCAAGGTTATTTATATGCCTGTCATCAGCTTAGATACAGCTTAAAGTAATTGTTGTATACTGTGCATCATTGATTATTGTTGATTGTCTATACAGGTGTGTGCGATGGGTTACCACAGAACGGGTTTTTTTTTTTTTTTAAATAAATTATCTGAATTGTTTTCCTCTGTCTGATCAGGGACTGGAGGTGATCGAGTCCACCAATCTGAAGTACTTCACCAAGGAGATGACCGCAGAGTTCTACGCTCTCAAGGGCATGTTCTTAGCCCAGATCAATAAGTAAGAGTTGATTCCTGGCTTTGAAGTGCCTCTCTCTTTGTCTGCTCATCTCCTCTCTTTCCTTCTGTCACTTTATTGAACTAACTAACTCTCTCGCTCGCTATCGCTCACTCATTGACATAACTCCGGCCATGCTCTCTCCATTTCTCCACTCTTTTCATTAAGCCTGCTTTGGATTGACATTAAAGGATTGGGCCGATGGTCCGCGAGGCAGCGTGGTCGTTAAGAACTTACTCTTTAAAAACGAACGCTTCCCTGAGAAGATGTGTTTTGGAGAGGATAGATAAACAGCTGTGTTTCTATTTTCCCCACTAATGATCACTCCTAAAACATTTGGCCAATAATGAGGTCAGAGCAATCGTTAAGAGCCAATATGAGTGGATGATGAGTAATTAACCTTACATTCTGCATCCGTGCATACAGATAATGAGTCTATGATGATTGACACTGCTGGTCAAACTCATATTGAGTGACATTTCCTCCATCCGGTCACAGACGGTTTAGTTTGGACATTGCCTACAGTTCTTAAAAATTAAATAGAAATGAATAATATTTCTTACAACAGATAGTTTTGGAGAGTCACATTCTGAGCCATTATATACTATTCCGTATATAGACACCCAAGACCACATACATTGTTCAGATTCTGTGTTAAATAGTCAGAGGTTTTGAACCTCAGAGATTAAAAATATGCATTTGCGTGTCGATCACATTGCTTGGTGAAAGAATTGTTTGTTTAAATAAATATTAAAGTGTTTTATGGAATACTGGTAAATAATACTGCTGTGATAAAATAACACACAGCCTCTCTTGGTAATGAATTCCTTATTAAAACCCATTGTGCTGTTCCTGTAATCTTTACTGCTTGGCATTTGTAGGTCACTGTTGAGGCACTGCGTTTCTTGGTGTTTTTAAAGGTTGTTATGAATCTTGAATTTAATGCCATGAAGTGAAAGTAGATTTAATTTTCCTCAGTGATGTCCAGTTGGAGTAGGGTTGCTGCAGGATCCAACCACTGAGGCCACATATCGTGTATGCAGTCTATGTTTTCAGTTCCTCTGTAACTGTAGACCACTCGCTGTCATTCATATAACCGGTGGATCCTTGTTACAATAAAAATTCCTGAGTGAAGCCATAGATTTCCACTTTACTGTTGTTAGTTTACTGCTGTATTTGTCCATATGTTTTCTTTGTGTGCCTTTCTTTGTGAAGATGCTTTAGAAGACATTTAAAAGCTCCGTTTGAACAAGATCACCGGTTCTCTCATAGCAGCTGGATTGCATGGGTTGAATGGCAGACTAAGAAAATGCATTAACAGTGGTAAATGTATCAGTGGTGTTAATATCACTAACGTGCTACCATTGACAGTTGTAGATTATTCATTTAATTAACGTATGCTTTTGAAATGCTAAACTCAAGGCATCTGTTTTAAGTTCATCAATCAATTCAGCCTTTCATGGCTTACTGCTTTCTTTTAAGCTTTGAGGTGTTGGATGCCGCCTCAGACTTGTAGATTCTTCCTTCACTGACTGCATTACCACCACAGCTCCTATTGTTCTCTCTCTACTAGCGGGGCTCTGTGGGTCTCGGGCCTCGCTCACCCTCATCATGGGTAAAATGATGGCGACCCTGGAGGGCACTGCTGAATCAGGGCGGCTTATTAAATACACAGTGCCGAATAATTAACTCGATAGCAATTTGTAGAATCTCTGGGATCAGCAGAACTTTTCCCGGCTTCAGCAGTGCTTAATGTAATCATTGCATGTTCACTCTCCACGAATATTAACATGGGGATTTGATAAAGAAATAGCACAGTCGACGGGAGGCTCTCGACACTTGACTTGTCAAGGGGAATATTCGTGCTCCCTGTGCCTAACCCAGGGGCGCATATGTCCAGAGCAGAGAGAATGCTTCAGTGGATCTGCACTCCCCTGGTTCCTTCGCAATCAAACTCAATCCTGTTGGTGGCTATATACTCATTATGCTTATAAGCAGCTGTTCTGGGAGGCGTTTCACATGGGTTTTTCAGTTTTCAGACTCATTTGTAGCATGCCTGTAATGGCTAAGGCTTTAAGCTCTCCTTCGAAGTCTCCTCTCAACTGTTTTTAGTCTCTTGTAAAACCTTTTATGAGCTGGTCTAAAAGCAGCTCCATAACAGGCTTGCAGAAAGCATAATCACTGGGGAGATGCTTTCTGAGCTAAAGAATGGCTGATGAAAGAAAATATTGCATTCTGTCAGCTAATATCAGCGAGATGCAAGTAGTCTTGCAAGGATTACACTGTTTTCTAGTGTAACGAAATTACTATACATTTTCTTATATGCAAGTTTGCTTATATTGCCACATATCTGCTGTCCCTTGGCTGTTTTTTCAGAATGCGTATTGGATTGTTACCAGTTCTACATATATTATTTGAGGCATTAAACTACTTGCATTGATTATTTAGCGGTTATATAGGGACTTGTGCTGTGTCTGCAAGATACCAGTTATTGGATGAGCTCACTGGAATGTTTCCATCAATCAGTCGATCCATGAAGATTCATCCAATTGAACTTTTAATATTTTTCTCCTTTCTTCTTTTTCTTCCTATCTCTCTGCAGGTCTGAAGAAGCCAATAAGGCTTTCTCGGCAGCTGTGCAGATGCATGATGTGCTAGTTAAGGCCTGGGCCATGTGGGGTGACTACCTCGAGAACATTTTTGTGAAAGACCGGCAGCTGCACCTTGGTGTGTCAGCAATCACTTGTTATCTGCATGCCTGTCGCCATCAGAACGAAAGCAAGTCCCGCAAATATCTGGCCAAGGTAAGAGCTCCCAAAGACTTCTTCCTTAATCATCTTACAAGCAGAGTTCAAATCTACAGACCCCCTCATCCATTCTATCCCATAAAGTGGTGATTTATTCCTTTAGTTTTCTTGATACATAGCTGTTCTATCCTTATAGCTTCAGTGCTAAAGTAGCAAACTTTGCACAATAAACCTAAGAAGACCTGCAAGATGCTCCATGATGGACTCTCTGCTTATGTAGGCTGTGTCCATCCGCAGCTGCAATGTTGCACTTCTCTCACATGGTTAAATGCCCATTCTCACTTTAGACTCCCACAACCTCACATTGAGAAAGAAGCCGTGTTACAATTACTCCCACCCCCACAGGACCCAGCTAGATCCCCCAGCACCACCAAGAGGTTAAGAGCTTAATTCCACCCCTGTCAGTCCAATCTAACCAGCTCTCTGCAGTCTAACCCCCCACTAACACCCAGATGCCCACCTCAGTCAATCAATAAAGCAGCACTATCAGCAGGTCAGGAGCAGGCAGGAGAGAGGCCATACTCCATCCTA
This sequence comes from Prochilodus magdalenae, assembly GCA_024036415.1. Classification (NCBI taxonomy): domain Eukaryota; kingdom Metazoa; phylum Chordata; class Actinopteri; order Characiformes; family Prochilodontidae; genus Prochilodus; species Prochilodus magdalenae. The sequence goes on along the minus strand of JAMWET010005904.1, from coordinate 84,040 downwards.
TATAAGCAGTGTTTCTACTCATCCATGGACCATCACAGCCAATCTTAGACCTAAAGTGACCACCAGCTAGGATTTATTTTTACATAATACATAATGTTTGTTTTTGGACTGAAATCATGTTTTGGTTTAAGCAGTTTTGCTGTCAATTGTTTTACCGCTTTAACGTTTTTGTCATCAAGCTAAAAAAAAAAAAAAAAGGTCTGGCCATTCGTGTTTCAGACTCTGAGGTGAACATTTCTGCAGTGGAGGTGGTGGTCAGGGAGATGGAGCAGAAGAAATGGGTGTAATTATATTATTAGAGCTGATGTTCAGTTGTGTATGAATATGACTTTGCTCTCGGGAGGGTGCTGTTTGCTTGACCAAGGCACTCTCTAGTCCATTGTGCATGCATGTGTTGGTTTTTGTCCTCTAATATCCATCTTACGATCAGAAAAGCTGAACTTTTGTTCATATGTGAATGACTGTTCACACATCTGAATGACAATTGATTGTGCACACATAGGGGCACACATTTGACCATAGGGGACAAATGTGAAGTTAAGGTGGAATTTTTCCCTTTTCTATTAAAAAAGAGGCTCACGAGCATAATGAAGCCAGCTATGTTGTGTTAAGTGTTTTTTTTGTTTTATTTATTTATTTATTTATTTTTGTGTGCGTACACATGGTGCCGCATGGTAAGGCCATTAGATTTTGTTGAGCGAACTTCTGGCCAAGCATGTACTACGCAAAGCTGCTGGCACAGTTTAGAGGTGATGAATGAGAATAGATGCCCAGTGATTATCAGTAATTACCCTCAAGCTGTGTGGTCTGAGCAGCCCGTTGTGGGGTTCAGCGGTTAATGTCTCCATCAGTTCCTCCAGGGACATAGCTTCACTGGCTATCAGCCCCCAGCCGCCACTTCTAGAAGCTTCTAACAAGCAGTCAGACATGTTATGAAACACAGTGGAGCGAGATGGTTGCGATATGATTTCACAAGTCATTAAACAAGGATTGTGTGGCCGACAGTCGCTTAAAGCCAGGTTAGCGTGGATCGCTAATTCAGATCATAACACGGACTTCATAAGAGTAGCGTACATGGCGCTGACTCCTATTCACTAAACTGTGTTCGCATGCAGGTGGCCTTCCATCAGGATGTCAGCTGGTTCTTTGTTTAGATTGCTGTCTGACTTTGTGGTTTTATGGTGTCTTTAAGATCCAGTGGCACTGCACGATTCTTGATTAGACAGAAGACATGATTCGTGGTTTAGATTTTTGTGATTGTAGGAACGCGCTGATATGTTATGGAGCAATACTTGTTGTGTTTCAGGATTGTGCAGAACTCAGTGATGGTCCTGTTTTTGCTTCTTTTTTTTTTGGTTATGATTTGCTTTAAGTTATTTAAAGAAATGTACAGGGTTTTTTTATCCCCCACATCTTTCACATCTTATGAATGTTGATGAAGTCTTGGATCTGTAGTGGTCAGTCCATTGTTCTGGGAGTACAACAGCAGCAGCTTTGATACATTTGCAGAATTTCCTTTTTTGTGCCTTTTTTCCTTCTCTGTAACAGCTTCTTGACAGCTGACACTATTCTCTCAGACTCCTAGCATGGAGTTGTTTCTCACATAGGAGGGATGGACAGAAACACCTGTGATATCTTTTTCCTTCTTTTTCTTTAAAGAGTGATAGAGTTCTCTGGGGGCCACTCATCCTTCAGTAAGAGAGAGACAGCATGAGAAGTGTAAGCTTATAAAAAGGAAAGGACCAATCTAGTTTCCTTGATTCCGATTGGCCCCACCTGGATCCACTATAAAAAATTTTAAAAAATGGCAAACACACTTAAGAAAAAAACACCTATGGATTGTTTTTTCTTTTTTTCCAGAATTGTTGGTTTTTCTGATTCCAGGATTATTGTGCTTGTGTAATAAACACTATAAATAAAAATACAGTGCCATTAAAGCAAAAAGTAATTGCTAACATTTTCAGAACAGGCAAAACATGCTGTCAATGCTGGTCTAGCAGTCAGGTTTATCCAAAGAGAGTCTTGTGCCTTTCGAATGTAACCAGAATTCCCCAGTTAACTGCATTGTGTAATTTAATGTTTTCACTGTCTCTTCACCCTGCTGTTTGTTTTCCTGTCCCAGGTGCTGTGGTTGCTGAGTTTTGATGATAAGAACACCCTGGCAGATGCAGTAGATAAATACTGCATTGGAGTGCCTCCCATTCAGTGGCTGGCCTGGATCCCCCAACTCCTCACCTGCCTGGTGGGCTCCGAAGGCAAGCCTCTGCTCAACCTCATCAGCCAGGTGCGTTCCTGCATTGCATTACCCAGCGCTTTGCTCCAGGACTGATGTGTCTCAGTGTGCCATTTTCACTTTGCTCATCATTGGGCAGACAGAGGCAAGTGCTTGGCAAGGTGACTTGCCGTGTTAAATAAAACTGAGCAGGTCTTTTGTTGGATGTGTTACTTTATCTCTTCTCTCTCTCTCTCTCTCTCTCTCTCTCTCTCTCTCTCTCTCTCTCTCTCTCTCTCTCTCTCTCCCTCTCTCTCTCCCTCTCTCCACACACACAGGTGATTAAACTCGATTCTGTATTGTAGTGTCTGCTCATGTAGACATGCACATCGCAAACCTAATCAAGATTAATTTCCTTTTGTTCGCTCCAAAGGGGACAGCGCTGCCGCAAATTCAATTTATCAAATTCATCATTTTATTGCCTTCCACCCGCCTCTTTAATTATTTATGCAAAGCGCTATTATTGAGTTAATATCAAGCGCCATGAACCTGCAGGAAGGGTGCCTCAAATTTAATGGAGGGACTAATTTGCCTTCCTTGATGGAGTATTATTTCTGAGCCATTTAAAAAGCACCTAGACTTCAAAGTGCACTCAGGCGCTCCGGGAACCACTCGTCCCTCAGTATCAGCACCATTCCAGTTTATTCTTCTGAGACAAATTCCAATGTCCAAAGTTCTTCTAGGGTTATTTTTAGTCCTGGGTATGTGGCTCATCTGGATTCAGTATAAGAAGGGGGGAGCTGATAGCCCAAAATCAGTTTTGTAATTTTGTAGCTGTTTGTGAGTGGTGTTTATAGGTAACTCTTCTGGTGTCTACAGCTACCACTGTTAATAATCCTGACTTTGTCAGTTTCTCTGGAATGGATCTGTTGATATTTAAAACTGTATCAACGCAAGCCAGTCTGTTCTCGTTCTACAGTTGTCCTCTTGTGTGGAAACAATGAACTGTGAACATCTAAACTTGATAGCAGTACTCAGTGTGGCTTTACAATTTTTAAAATAATACTTTTGTGACTATTGGGATTTTTATGAGGTAGCTCAGGTTTTCATATTGTGCATACTTCTTATCATTTTCCTTTGAACATATTTCATGTTGTTCATACTTCATACCCCAGATCTATCTGTGTAGTAACAGTGATTTTAGCTCAAACAGTAAACCCTAAAATGTGAATCCAAGCTTAACCGTGCATTGCACCTGTGTTAGTTTCAGTGCCAGTACCTATCGATTAAACCGTATCAGTGCTAATCTAAACCCACCTGAAGAGACCAGTCTTTTTGATCCTATCCTCCGCCTAGACGTTTAGCATGCAGCTTGGCCCCTCTCCCGCTCATGAGCAGGTAAAGCGGCACAGTGACTCTCTTAATCTCCCAATTTCAGCTCAAACGCTCCCACGCGTTTGGACATGCTCGGCTGAGAGATTAAGGCCACTTAAACCGATAAGCACCAAATGAAATGGAAATGTTTGCGTGCTGCCGTCTCAATTAACAGAGTTGTCAAGTCGAGTTTGGCCATGGAGGGTTCTTTTCCTCTTGAAGGACATTTTGAGTTTGATCTTAAGCCCCCATCACCGCATGCCAGCGATTGAAGGCTGAATGGAGAGACTCTCCATGCTGAAGTCAAATCTCTAGCGAATGGAGCACCTTTATCACAGGTCGCTGAATTATTTAGCCCCCTCCCCCACCAACCCCTGTGCCCCCCCACCCCCTCGGTTGGCAAGATGTTTTAAAAACGCTTGCTGAAAAATTTATGAAGGTGATCCATGGGGGTACTTGCAGATGAAACAGAAGCAAAGAGAACCCAACACCTTTGCTCACGCACATGCGCACACACGCCCTAAAACATGACAAGCTGTATCTCCAATTATAGAGGTGATCTCTTCCCCTTTTTCCTCTTTCATTATTAATGTGCTACTTAACAAGCTCTTAAGGGCGGGTCTGCTGCTCTTTTCACATAAAAGCTGAAGCTCTGAGGTGTCCCTTTACTCCTAAAGGCTACTGCGCACACTGCTATCGGCTGCGGTGCAGATCGGATGGCCACTCTAATGGCGTGCTGCTGGGTGGGTTAGGGAGACTTGAGAGGAGTAGTGGGGCTGCAGAAGAAGTACATCACCTCCTCTCACTCCACCATCAGTCCTTATTGCATATTCCCATAAGTGTTGGTGCCATGAAGAAGTTATGTTCATGAAGAGCATGTGCTTGCATATATATATATATATATATGTATGTGTGTGTGTGTGTGTGTGTGTGTGTGTGTGTGTGTGTGTGTGTGTGTGTGTATGTGTGTGTGTATTCTTTATAATCATTATATTTCTTCATATTTTGATTAGTCATTTAATTTATCTTTGATATTTTAATATTGATTAACAAAGTTATTTATTTCAGCACTCTTTATGTGCATGACCCGAATACTTCATGAACAGTATAATTTCCGTAGATGTCTAGTTAAACAGTTTTACTGGAGGAACAGTCCAAACATGTGATATAAACCCGGCTAAAAAGAGGGAGCTTCTGCGACCTGAGCTAGCCTTTTCACCCTTGTGGGTAAAGCTAGTTCAGTGCAGTAGCAAGTATAGGGGGAAAACGCTGATGTTCAGAGGTGTGACTTAAAATTAGCTTATGACCTTGAGCCCTGATTACACCTTCAGATATTGTTCTTAGCTACTCTAGTGTAAACGTCTTTGCTGGGTTTTTGATGAATAGGCCTCGTCCACTTCTGAGGCTGTTCAAGGGCACAGCAGATGTTGGCGAGAGAGGCGTGTCCAGAGTTGACAAGCTTTTACTGAGTGTCATATTGAGCCATGGTTTTAATCTCCTCCTGATGTTTGTCCATCTCATTGCTTCTTTTCCCCACGGTTTCATTTTCAAAAAGCCAGTGCTATCATGCGGCATTTTGAAAACATGTCAGCGGCGTATCGCTCGGGCCCCAGCTCTGCTAGGGCTATCTGAAGTGTAATCTGTGGCTGTGTCTCTTAGGTGGGACGTGTCTACCCTCAAGCTGTGTACTTCCCCATCCGTACTCTCTACCTGACACTGAAGATTGAGCAAAGGGAGCGCTATAAGAGCGGTGAGTAGGCCTGATTCAGAAAGTCTTCTGCAAAATTAGTGATAATATAAATATATTGCATACTTGGGGTTTATGTTGTTTGGTTAAAGTTATGTTAATGTCTATTTGTGTAACTGAATTTTCACTTAGAGGGGTAATGGAAAAAATGCTATAAATTAAAAAGTATTTGATTGAATGTGTGATCTAGAATTGCAGATGATAATGCATTAAAGCGCAGTGGTGACCTCCTAAGTATAGCTGTATAGTGAAATAGTTCAAGCAAAAAGATGCTGTTGCTTGGTGTCTCTAGGTCAGCTAATGCTACTAGTGGGGAAAACACTTGATTATGATAGTACTGTTGATGTAATATCAGTTATTAAAGAACGCTATGCAGCTGTTTGTTTTGTTAAGGATTCATAAAAGTTTTTAAAAAATTTTAAGCATTGCATTAAAAACGTACAAGGTGTTCATACCTTTTGAATAGGATTTCTCCAGATTTGAAATGGAGGCACATGCAGTGTGTCTGTGGAAGCATCGCATATTAAATACTCCTTGTGTCCCCTCAGATTCTGGTCAGCAGCAGCCAAGTTCAGTGGGGGCTCAGAGTCACTCGGCTTCAGACCCAGGACCCATCCGGGCAACTGCGCCTATGTGGCGCTGCAGCCGCATCATGCACATGCAGCGCGAGCTGCACCCCACCCTTCTCTCCTCTCTAGAGGGCATCGTAGACCAGATGGTGTGGTTCAGAGAGAACTGGCATGAGGAGGTGAGCTACACCAACACTGTGGGATGGGCTTATTTTGAAAAGAGCTTTTGACAGTTTGTGAACAGCGCCGTGATGGTTGTGTGAGAGTTACGCAGGGCACTGTGGATGTGATACATACATCACATATAGCTTCTTACAGAGATGTGCTAATTGCACAAATTAATAGTTTCAGCTTAGCAGCTCGACTGCGAAAGTTTATGAACCCTCAGGAATTATCTGGATTTCTACATGAATGACTTCTAAAATGTGATTTTCTATTCAGATAAGTAATAATAAAGACAGTCAGTCTTACTTAATAAAAAACACACATCGCTGTACTGAGTAAATGGTTTAAACAATCAGGATTACTGATTGTTCATTTAATTTCATGGCTTGGATAGGATCAGATCTTCTCTTAGGAGCCGTTCATGCAGAAATTCAGATAATTTGAAAGGGTTTACCAACTTTTTTTTTTTTAATTTGCCCCCACACAACTCTCTTGGACGAGAACCGCTATGGTTTCCGTTTCTTAATCTTAAATTGTTAGACCCTCGCATAAATGCCTATGTAGCTGTCTGTACCTGGCTATTTTCAGAGAGCTACTTGGTCAGATGAAAGCTGACACAGGCGCTGAAACAGGGCTCACTGAGGCTGAAAAGTGGTTTTGCAGTGCTGGGGGAGGCTTTCGCTCTGATGCTAATCGGGTTGTGGAGAGCGGAGAGGTGTGATTGATGGCTGTGGAGAGCGAGGGGGACGCAGCACTGGGAGATGGGCAGCCCGTGACAGCAGCAGATGCACTGATATGTTGGAGCTGGGCAGGGACGGTGGACGTTTTGTCCTGCGGGACGCTGCCCTGCACCTGGCAGAATTGGAGACCGGAGAAAAAGCCAACAAAAGTGAATGGAGGTCGAACCAGGCCAGGGAGAAATAAAATGAAGGCATAATTAAAGAGATCATTTGGTAAAATATGGTTCTGTATGGTATGACACTTTATCTGTGAAAATAGAGTGGTTGTACTGTGTATTTATGCAATGCACTTTTGTCCTTTTGATTAGTCAGTCATACAGTGTCATATACCGTATAAGAAGGACGGTTTGAGATTACTCAGTTTGAATCAGTTGGAGACCCCTCTATGATGTAGGCTTGCAGTTTGCACAGTGGTCATTGGTAGCTGTAAACTTTCTTTACATGTTAGAGTCCAGTAATCAAAGATGCGAACATTAAGCATGTCTTATCTAATTGACTATTTTTGAAGAAATAAAGTACATATTATTGGAAACGAAAATTTCTTTAAAAATTTTTTTCCCACGAGTGTGGTTTGTAAACAATGTCAAAATTCCAAAAGATATGAAAACCAGCTCTTTTGAACACATATACCTTTTATGCCACATTAAAATTAAGTTATTTAAGGTATAAAGAAAAATTCAGGATGGAAAATTGTCAGGTGGACATGAGTTACAACAGTTTTTGTTAAATAGATCTCCTAAAGGACAAAATTAGACATAAATGCATAGAGAAATGTAGGATAGACATGCAAAGGTTCTGCATGTGACAGCTTTCTTGTATTTTCTTTTTCTTTTTTTTCTGAATTTACTTCCCCAAAGTAACTTGAAGGAATCTTACCTCTTTCTTTGCTCTTCCTTCAGGTTCTGCGGCAGCTCCAACAGGGCCTGGCCAAGTGCCACTCTGTGGCTTTTGAGAAGAGTGGAGCGGTATCTGATGCTAAGATCACGCCGCACACTCTGAACTTCGTGAAGAAACTAGTGAGCACGTTTGGAGTGGGCTTGGAGAACGTTTCCAATGTCTCCACCATGTTCTCCAGTGCTGCTTCTGAATCTCTGGCCCGCCGAGCCCAGGCCACTGCTCAGGACCCTGTCTTCCAGAAGATGAAGGGCCAGTTCACCACAGGTCAGAATATATCCATACAAGCATGCATTCATATTGTAATAGTTTTTGTACTTCTTGCATTAAACTACTGATTTTCAGTTCTTCATTAAAGGAGGCGCTAGACATCTGATATGTACAGTGAGCTCTTATGAAATGATGAGTCCAAAACAATAAATTAAAAAGAGTAATTTAAAAAAAAAAATAGATGGTTTTGCCATTAACATGAACCCCAAGGCATCCCTATAAGGCCTCCCTAATCTAGGAAAACAGGACAATGAAGTATTATGTATGAGTGTCTATATGGATGTATGATCACACTTCAGCAAGCAGGAAATGCAGGCCATTTAGTCACAATGTCACATGTGCAGGAGAACCTGAGGTGAGCTGTTTATCAGTCTTCCTGAAGTGTGATTCACATATGAGCCCCTGCACTGCGTTAACCACTCACTTCTACATCAGGTCTGGCTCTGGAGATAATTGGGGCTTTGAACCATGTGATTAGATTTAATGGGTGAGGGAGGATGACTGGAGGATGGAGTGTTTGGCTGTGTGTTGAGGTACTGTTGATTGCGCAGACTGGGCTGCGTTTTTTTGTGTGTGCGTGTGTGTGTGCGTTTGTGTTTGTGTTTCTGAATAGTTGAAGGCCGGTTTGGTATTTGTTTTTATGTTGTCCATTTAGGGCATCCATGGGAAGTGGTATGTATTAGTCCTCAGACGTGTCATGGTACTTGAATACAAAAATGAGTAGAGTGGGAGGGGTGGGAAATCAGATGTGCATGGAGCTGATCATTCATTCATTCATTTCTGTATTTTTGGAAGTTTTTATGCTTTTGTGACTATTTGAATATTTGGTTATTCTGACTCTGCAGTATGTACACTGTTTTGTGTACACTCCCTTTTTGGATGCTTTTTAATAGTCAGTTTGTGAAATCAGTACTCTGGTGTTTAATGTGGGGTGGCTATGTTGGTCAGTAACACTGGGCAGTATAATCGAGATACATTGCTGATGTATTGGTCTGTTATTGCAGAGATGCAGTGTAGTGCAGTTTCACAAATTTTGTGAAAATAAACCTGTGAGATTATCGTTCATAGCTCTAAGACAACAGCTAAAAATAATTAAAATAATTTGAAATTGAGACTTGACAGCTATGGGTTTATTCACAGTTGAGTTTGAGTTAGCAGTTTGTGTTTAGAATAAATAAATCTGGAATGTCCAAACCTGAACCTAAATGTCTCTATCGCTCAATGACTTCTTTTTGCACTTATTTTTTGGAGACAGACCTTGAGAGAGGCGTCTCTTACACACAGCTACACTGCTATTTTCTCTAACACGCTGCCTCGCGCTCTCTCTCTCTCGCTCTCGCTCTCGCTCTCTCTCGCTCTCTCTCTCTCTCTCTCTCGGCAGAGGCTGTTTTTTTCAAGTTGCTTTTTGTACACATTACACAACACCTGGCACCTGGACAACACATGGAGAGGAATGTGTCTAAACAAACTGCCTGTGTGCCTGCAGGCCTCCGCTCCGGAAGGCACTGAGTATGTCTATCCGGCAAGCATCATTAGTTTCTACTGGACATTGGGGCCAATGCAGCAGTTCTTGAAAAAGCCAGTTCTGTGACGAGCACTGTGTAATATTTGAGCAAGTGAGACACATGCGGTTCATCTTCATTAACCACACAGATGAGCTGTTATTGTGGTTTTTATCAAACCTAGCTGCACTTCTGTCCCTGCCTTTCTTAGATCAATTTCTCTAGACCTGCTTTTGTTTTAAATACTTGCTCCTTACTTACAGTGAGGGCTGTTTCTAGGTGTGTGTGTGTGCACAAGCAAGGTCCTGTGGGACTACAACAGGAAGGCGGGTGTGAAGCAGATGTGCTGCCAGCTGTCTGCGCGTGGTGGGGCGGAGCCGGTGCCCACTGTGCCTGCCTGGACTGCCCTGCTGCTGAGAGCCAGTTACAGCACAGAGTCAGCCATGCAGGAACCTTCAGATTTACTACCCCTCTCTGTCTCGCTCTCTCTCGCATATGCTCTCTGTGTCTCTTGTTCTCCCCACCTCTCTGAGCAACGTTCGCTGCTCCTTAAGGGTGAGATGTAGACCAGAAAATATCAGGTTATGCACATGAGTACACACATACTCTCTCACCACACATCATTTGGCAGGCAAAAAGCGTTTAATCCAATCACAGGCAAACGCCATTTGCATGTTTTATTGTTTTACAGACGGACAGACTGATGCCATGGCCTCATGTCTAAAGCGGCTGAATTATTTTTGGCTCATCTTTTCTTTGGTGGCTCTCCCTCTGTGCTTTTCAGTCCAGTGTATTACATGCCAATAAAACTTGCTAATGCTGCTGGCAGCTGTTTATCCATTTTAATCATAGCTGTTCCTTTAGCAACAGTGTTGGAGGTGAAGTAGGGATGTTGCAAGTGGTAATTCACCTCCATCATTTATTAATACTAATAAAATATACAGCTGTTTATTATATGGTTATTTAAGGTCCCATGCAAAAGTTTGGTCATCCCAGTTGTTTAAATGCCATTAACTGTTGGTGAACAGGACTGAATCAGAATATGGTTTTTTTGTGTTTTAGTTCTACTTTGCTTCAAGGAACAATGTGCAAGATGACATACAACAAGCTGTTTACTGTGTTTGTTCATCCTTTTACCTGCAGTGAAAAGCCACATTATTATTATTTTAACTCCCTTGCTCACTGCTGAGCATAGCTTCTTGACACAAGTGGGCCGCGGCAGTTGTTACAATGGTTTTCCAAGAACTTCTGCCATGATGCCTTTTGCTGGCTGCCTGTCCTTAAATGATCTAAACAAGAGCAGGACCTTTACCATCATTGTGGCATCACGTCTTTGTATATAGAGTATTTACAGATGCTTCTAACGTAGAACAACGAGAGCATGTGAATGAGGAGACAAAGGTTCATTCTGTTATTGGTCTTTGTAGACCTCTTGGGTTTGTTTTTGTTCCTTTTATAAACAAACTGCATCAGTGTTCCTTTTGGACACAGATTGAAATAGGAAATAGACCTCCTTGGGGCATTGAGCTCATTTTTTTTTTTTTTTTTTTTGTGCATACCACTCTTTTAACAAACCGCCAGTAACAGAGCAATCACACTAGGGCTTGTTTTATTCAAACCAAGCCTGTCAAGTCTGAATAGGCTCTAATTCTTATTCGTACCAAAATAGACGGATGCAGTGTAATTCGAGATTCGAATCGTTATCTGATCGTTGCAAGGTCAGAGGTTTACATGCCAAGCACTGCTTTTGAGATTTTGAAATTCTGCCTTTCAGCAGTTGAAGGCAGTGATGGTGGAGGGGCTGCAGTGCTGGGCTTGACTCAGGCGTCCCGTCGGCTTGCCAGGGTGAGACTGCGTTCACTCAGCCCTTTTCTCTGATGGAATTTAAAGCAGCAAAGTCGCCAGAGACGGCTGCAGCCAGACAGACGCAGGGGGGATTTATAGCACTTGGCCACCTCCGCTATCCTCCCGATATTAGGTGGAGAATGCTTCCGCCTTTGACGCTTCAGTGTCCACAGGTCAGAGAGCAAGGAGGGTTTTTTTTTTAACACAGCTCTGGGGAGCTCCAATCCCTTCTGGATCTGAGGGCCACATTCTGGAACTGAAATAGAGCTATGCACTGCATGCACAAACAAACTCACCAGCAGGCCTCTCGAGGGCAGCGTGTTTATCAAAAAACAACTTGCTGTGCCCACACGGTGTGGCTGAGTGTTGCTATCCTAAAGGCTTCTTTTCCCATCTCTATATATGTCTGTTTGTTTAGAGCTCTTTAGTTTATATTCATGATTTTAACTGTTGTCAGTTATATGGCCTATGAAAATACATCTTTATGTAGCCATTACGATTATAGCGTACTTGATGTCTCACTCATCCTGTCCCAAGAAGCACATCAAGTTAATGGAGAAGCTCCTCTTCTGTAATAATTTTCATCCTTTGCATCCCAAATGAATCTTAGCTCTGTGTAAAAATTAGTAGGGTGTCAGGGGGAAAAATGAATTGCGTTATGTTGTGTAAATCACAATACAACAGTCTAATGAAAATCAACTTTTGCACAAGCAGCATTTTAAATACAACTGCTTACAGAAGCATTCGCCTTGAGAAACTCATATTTGTAGTTGTGGCTCAGAAAACTGACGAAATGAAAAACTACCAATATTGAGACCTACTGTTGTCGATTGATCTGTTGAACATTACCATAAAATGTCTAATTACAGGATGCTTTATTTGCTTTTTGATTGACTGTTTACTGAAACCTGATTCACCTTATGTTAAAAGAGGAGAATCCTGTCAAAATATTTTACTTGACTGTTTTGACATTGTTCACAGGATATACATTGTGCATGCGTATGGTGTGCCAACATAAAACTACATAAATAGATTAACCTTTAAATAGGCACTTGTTACCTGGCCAGTAAAGAATGTGGGTAGTTTCTGTAGGAAGAATTGTAGTTTCTGTAGGAACAGAATTGTTAAGCATCGTTATTTGGGCACTGTCTGAGCTCATGGCAAATTTTAGACTCTAACCTTCTTGTACATGCTGGGAAACATTATCCAACGGAACGCTAAGTACGGTTGTAAGTTGCTCTGGAGAAGGGTGTCTGCTAAATGCCTTAAATGTAAACATCAGATCAAAAAGCCCAGCCAATTAAGTGTGTAACCTCCAGCCCACTTTACTTTAGCCCTAGAAAACAGCGGAGTTACACTGTCGTATTCCGCAAGACACTGTCTAGATCAGTTGTTGTATAAATGGGAGGTGGCTAGCTTGCTTATGGCAAAATGTTGCATGCAATAACTGGCATTATTACAAGTGTCATCATAGCAGTGAGGGTTATTTAAGTGGCCCATCAGTATGCATAGCAGACTCTGCTCACTGGCTTTACTCAGAGGTTGACTGACAGCTTAGCACAGCAGGCCTATGGATTATAGCAGCTTCTACCAAACATTTAAAGACATGGAAACTGGGTGAGCAGGATTTCAGGGGTGTGAGAATTGTCACATCTTTGGTGAGATGTTGACAGGCCGGGTGCTTCCTACAAAAACCTCCAGCTGAAATTAAATGGCATGGTCTTTCTCTGACGGTGTTTCATGCTTCTATTGGAGGAGCACAACAGAGTTATGAAAGTGAAGCAGGTTTTAGCCTATTTGATAAAGTTGTGCCCTGAGGTCATCTCTCCAAAACTGGGACCGTGGCATGTGTTCAGTTGCCACTTTCCATAGCTTCCTCCTCAGCTTAATGTACAGTGTCATTTAGAAGTTAAATTGAGCTTTTAATCCTTTTTCTACTCTCGTGGTTCACCCTGATGCTATCTCCAGTCTCACAAGCACAGCACTTCTATTTCCTGATTCACAGACCTTTCACTACATGTCTTTCTGTGCCACTTTGGCAATCTTTTTCGACCTACCAATCTCTCCTCTGCTCATTATTCTTCTTTCCATCCTGATCTGTTATTCTTCTGGCACAGATTTTGACTTCAGTGTTCCTGGCTCAATGAAGCTGCACAACCTCATCTCCAAACTGAAGAAATGGATCAAGATCCTGGAGGCCAAGACCAAGCAGCTGCCAAAGTTCTTCCTGATCGAAGAGAAGTGCCGTTTCCTTAGCAACTTCTCAGCCCAGACAGCTGAGGTGGAGATCCCGGGAGAATTCCTCATGCCCAAGCCCACACACTATTACATCAAGATTGCCAGGTAAGAACAGTTAGACATCTTTCATGGAGGATGTTTTTATTTTTTGAGCTTTCTCCAAAAAATTTTTTTTTTCTTTTTAAAGAAAGATCTGTTGAAACATTCTTCAGGGTGCCAGTAGCGTCACTAAGGGAACTTGCATTTTGCAAATCCTACTACAGTAGTTCCTTCCTACCGGAATTTATAAAGCCCTGTGCAGTAGTTCATCTCTTCTGCAACCCAATCTTTGTCTCTCAGGTTCATGCCCAGGGTTGAGATCGTCCAGAAGCACAACACGGCCGCCCGCCGCCTCTATATTCGTGGCCATAATGGGAAGATCTATCCATACTTGGTGATGAATGATGCCTGTCTAACAGAGTCGCGCAGAGAGGAGCGTGTGCTACAGCTCCTGCGCCTTCTCAACCCCTGTCTGGAAAAGAGGAAGGAGACCACCAAGAGACATCTCTTCTTCACAGGTACCACCACCCACTGCTAAGGCTATACAGAGGACATAATCATGTTATTGTACAAGGTAATGATGTATGAAGGTTATTGCTGGCCCAGATCATTGGTCTTCAGGTACACATGTGAGGTTTTAGGTTATTGCAAATATTTAATTTTCTATAATGAGCAAACACACAGCATTATATGTCCATTCTTTGGAATTCCATAGCTGAAGCTTTAGCATTAGTTATTTGTTAATAGTAATTAAAATAGCTTTATATTGACCAATCTATAGTATTAAGTTATAGCAGTGGTGTTAACTGTAGAGAAATAGTTTCGGTTTTGTTTTTATTGTCTCTATCACACAAAGGTGAAATTTTAAATATGTAAGCCCTAGGTTCAATAGCATTAGCTATGTAGAGCCATGAAAATGCTATGTTCAGTGAGTTTGTCTTAAATCAACTTGTATGTATTCATGTCAAACCACTACGAACAAGTTTAATGTAGGCTATGAGGTTATTACAGGCTATTAAAGGCAAAAACCCTTTCCCCACCAGATTTGAATGAGGTTTAGGTTCTAAAAATATTTCCCTTTTTTCTTTAATGGGGTGGGGACTGAGATCAGGTGAAGCCTTCATGGTCTGTTATGTATGTTGTGTGGTCAGCAACAAAAGTAAATATCAGCCAGATAACATCGCAAGAAGGTCCATTTTTAAGAATTGTTTATTTTTTAGACCAGGCCTGAAATAGGTTTAACCTCACTTGCCCAAAATAAATTCCAATGACTAAATGGTGCCTAGCCATCCAAGCCCCCACCCCTGTCCCTGCCCCCCTCGTTCTGAGTCCAGTTAAATGACTCAGGTCAAAGCCCCTGGCCTAGTTTCTTTCGGTCAAGCTGGCAGAACTTAAAGAGTTGGGAACAAAACAATATTGAAGTGAGCGTGGAAAGTGTTAGAATGTAGGACGAGGCGTTGATGGCTCACCTCTCTGCTATACGGAGCAGAATGAATAAGAAATGAGTTTGGTGCTCTCCTGGCAGAAAAGACTACAGTACACTCTAAATTGTCTCTTTCTTTGTGGTCAGAGGTTAAAGGCAGCCTCTGTTTGAATGTCTTTTACACTAGGGCTGCCAAGATTAGGTAAATTCAATTATCAATTATCAATTTTGTTTTTGATTACCTCCTATTTTATGCATCTTAAAGCTGTATATATTGAAAGACGGTATATATTGTTCAGCCTCCTTTGGTCATTTTGACAAAAGTATTAGAGTATTTAAAAATACTGGTTACTCAATTAACTGCCTCACTATTACTGATACAGTCGATGGTCACAGGCTTAGCAAACCAGTTTATGTATATGCTTCATGCACGAAGAAATATTTCTTATTTACTGCTTTCCATTTATCTTTGTGTGCTTTGTTTCTTATATGCTAATGACTTCCTCTTCTTAACAAATAAATAACTGGTGGTGCAATCCTGTGGCACATTAGCAGTTTCCTCCGAGCTGTGAGAGGTGTTCGTGGGCGTACTCCTGAGAACGCTCTCCGCGCAGGTGTTTTCTCACTGGCACTCTTGGCTGTGGATTGCTTTTGTTTAAAAATGATATGACTGGGGAATTGTGTGGTCTCAGTTCACTCTCTGTGTAAATGGGACGATTGTATCGACAGTGGCGCATCCATGGAAAATGTTTAGAGGATGTTTAATGGGTGAGCTCAAGTTTCAGCCAGGCTGCACTGATGTCTTCAGTTCTGCAGTTGTGTATGGTTTAAAAATGGGTCGCCCTGCTGTTGCATTGTGCCTTTTTTCTGATGATGCAATTC
Source organism: Prochilodus magdalenae (assembly GCA_024036415.1). Lineage (NCBI taxonomy): Eukaryota > Metazoa > Chordata > Actinopteri > Characiformes > Prochilodontidae > Prochilodus > Prochilodus magdalenae. The sequence goes on along the minus strand of JAMWET010005904.1, from coordinate 68,140 downwards.
AGTTTGCTACTTCTGGCTAAGCTTTATATTATCTATCCTTCAGGGAAGCATCTTAGGAACACTATCTGCTAAGCATGTCTTTGTATGGCTCCATTAAGTGCGATTTCATTGTGACACATTGTGATGTGCCTGCAGTCCCCAGGGTGGTGGCCGTATCTCCCCAGATGCGATTGGTGGAGGATAACCCCTCATCTCTCTCTCTGGTGGAGATCTACAAACAACGCTGCGCTAAGAAGGGCATCGAGCATGACAACCCCATCTCCCGCTACTATGACCGGCTCGCCACAGTGCAGGCCAGAGGAACGCAGGCCAGCCATCAGGTAAGCCAGATCTAAATAGTAGCCTAGGTAGTCACAGTACCTACATTTTGGTAGTCAATATCAGTAAGGCCAGTCTTAGGCATGTACCTCACATCAGAAATATCCATTTTCACTGTTTGCAGATTAAGTTATAAGGTGCGCTGTATTAGCTTGCGTATCCATTTATCAGACAGTGCATCTCATTTTACATTCATTCAAAATATTGGATCATTCTTTTGAACACTGAGTCTGTCTGAGTCTGACATGTTTTTTTTTTTTCTGTTCCTATTCAGGTGTTGCGGGACATTCTAAAGGAGGTGCAGGGGAACATGGTTCCTCGCAGCATGCTAAAGGAGTGGGCACTACACACCTTCCCCAACGCCACCGACTACTGGACCTTCCGCAAGATGTTCACCATCCAGCTGGCCCTCATCGGCCTGGCTGAGTTCATGCTGCATCTCAATCGCCTCAACCCAGAGATGCTGCAGATCGCTCAGGTAATTGCCACTAACACATTTTACTGGGAAAGGATTGGAATTTGTAGAAACAGAAGTCGCAGACGCAGTCAGGTTCGATCCATGTTAGGGATCCACTTCGGGTGTGTGAATCCAATAAGGCAGCGGTCTCGGATCTCTCCTGGATCATCACACAGCAGATGAAGAACAGATACTCTCCTGTGGCTTAGAGCATATATTACACGGCAAGCAGAGTGCTGCCTGGGTGTGAGGAGCGTTTTAGATGGCCTGATTATACGGTCACTCTCCAGCTGTCAGACTTCATTCAATTAAAAGCCTTAATGTAGAAGATTGTCCCTGCATCATTACAGCGTCTCCGCACAGGGGCCTGTTGCAGTTGATTCTGGGATAGGGTTAGGGAAAACCATTAAAGTCTTTATTAGGCATAGTTGTCAAACAGATGCGGCATCTTCTGATCCTAGTCAGAGAACCGGGAAGCTAAAGCAGCAGTCTAAAGTCTCCTTGCAGCGTGGCTCACTCTACAGATCTCATTAGGCATAAATGTCATACAGGATCAGACAGAAAGATGATGTGCGTGTGACACACAAGTTCAGTCCTAAAATACACACGTTTCTACGAATGAAACACACGTCTGTAGTGTGTTCCCCTCTGAAAAGCTTTTCACTCTGTCTGTGCTTTGAGACTTATTCTAGAGGTCACGCCTTCATGACTTACTCTGTGTGTGTGTGCGTGTGTGCGTGTGTGCGTGTGTGCGTGTGTGCGTGTGTGTGCGTGTGTGCGCGTGTGTGCGCGTGTGTGCGCGTGTGTGCGCGTGCGCGTGTGCGCGCGTGTGTGTGCGCGCGTGTGTGTGCGCGCGTGTCTGTGTGTGTGTCTGTGTGTGTGTCTGTGTCTGTGTGTGCGCGTGTGTCTGTGTGTGTGTCTGTGTGTGTGTCTGTGTCTGTGTGTCTGTGTCTGTGTGTCTGTGTCTGTGTGTCTGTGTCTGTGTGTGTGTGTGTGTGTGTGTGTATTGGGGGGGGATAGAGCAAAAGAAAAAAAAAAAAGGGGGGTAGTCGTGGGCTGGAGGTTAGGGAACCAGCCTTGTAATCAGAGTGGTGCCAGTTTGATTCCCTCAACTGACAGTAACAACTGAAGTGCCATTGAGCAAGACACCTAACCCCTAAATGCTCCCTGGGTGCTCCGGGCAAGTGTACTCACTGCCCCCTATTGTGTGTGTTCAGTAGTGTGTGTATGTTGGTGTTTCACTTCACGGATGAAACATTTCAACATTCAAATTTCTCTGTGTGCAAATAAAAAATGGCCCTTAACACACGCCAGGAATGACTGGCCTCACCTAATAATATGCCCCTTTGACATCTGTTTTGCACTTCCCGCAGTATATGGATTACTGTGTAAAATGGTTTTAAAACGCAAGCAGGTTTAATTATTGGTTGCTATGTGTATTAGTATTGATTCCGGTGCTGAACTTCCATATCAGTGCATCCTTGTGCTCTTCTCTTTCATGTTGCTTTTGGCTACAGGTCTTCAGTAGCAGTAAGACCCCTAATCTACTCAAGTTAAAACACCAGTGACAATTCAGACAGGTCTGGGGCTCATTCCCCTGTGGCCAGCTCTATTCACACCAGCCCTGCGATTGCAGGCAGAATTGGTTGCGAGGCAGAAAAGCATTCATCCATTTTGTCGTTCTCAAATAAGTGTCTTATCTCTGAAGTGCTCCACCAGGACTGCCCTAAACACGTAATCACTGCTTTATAGCTCACACCATGACACATGTGGCCTGTGTGTAGAGCATCAAGCACCGAATGGAGGATTGAAGTCTGTACCTGCAGTGACGGGCTGACTCAACCTTCAGTGGCTTTTAGATCAATGCATCTTTTATGTTTTTTGTGCTTGGATGTCGAAGGCAGTATTCTTGAGGCATAGCTCTATAGATTATCTGATGTCTGGTCAACTCCCTGCGAGGTTTTTCTTGGTGGGCTGGGGCTGAGTCATCACATTTATTATTTAACTGTGGCAAATTGTGCTGCTTGTTTTACAGATACAGAAGTTTAGATGTGTGGTGTTGAGTGTTCTAAAATTCTTTGGGGGGTTTTTACAATCAGAGCAGCTACCCAGTGAAGCCTGATATGTAATCTGACCTTGATTCTAAGAAGACCAATGTTTGTGTTCCTGCAAATAAAAGGAGAACCGCTCAATTTAGAATATTTTTATTGATTTTGAAGCTAGCGGTTCTTTGCCTAAACAAGCTGAAATTGTAAGTCGAACAGTCATCATCATGGAAAGAAATTACCAAAAACATGTACATAATTCTGAATTGGTGTAATTCGCTGATAGATTATCCTAATGGACAGTTTAAAAATGATGAGTTGTCCAGTCGCTCAGTAAAGCACTGTTTAACTAAAACATAACTCTAATTTGTTTCAGTCTTTTTTTTGTTTTTAATCTGAGAATTTGAATCTTTTTATTTTTGCTCTTAATAGTGTTAACATTTCATGATAAATGGACCAATAGAAATGCTACAAATTTGCTTGGAAAAAAAACTGTTTCCAGTAACTCTCTATGTTAGGAACTTGTGATTTTATGTTAGGTAATTTTCTTGTCTTTTTTTGCTGTTCTTTACAGGACACGGGAAAGCTCAACGTTTCCTATTTCCGCTTTGACATCAACGATGCCACTGGTGATCTGGACGCTAACCGACCTGTGCCCTTCCGTCTAACCCCTAACATCTCAGAGTTTCTGACCACTATCGGGGTGTCCGGTCCCCTCACTGCTTCCATGATCGCGGTGGCCCGCTGCTTTGCTCAGCCCAACTTTAAGGTAGCACCTCTGATATATGTATCTGTATGTGGAGTATTAGAGTAGTTTCGATAGCTAAAGTATGCTTTTTTTAGTTTTTCCTAAGTGCTGCTTGTATAGAGAGAATAGTTGTTAATAGATACAATACTGTTCTATAACTTTTCATTTTAATTAATTAAATAATAATCTTTAATAGTACTTTGTTTTGTAATTAAAGGATTGCTCTTGCATCTGCTCTGCCATCATATTGATATATCAATTCCCTTTAGGTGGACGGCATTCTGAAGGCTGTGCTGCGAGACGAGATCATAGCCTGGCACAAGAAGACTCAGGAAGACACGTCCATGCCTCTGTCCCCCGCTGGACAGCCAGAGAACATGGACAGTCAACAGCTGGTCTCGCTAGTCCAGAAGGCCGTTACTGCCATCATGACCCGCCTGCACAACCTGGCTCAGTTTGAGGGTGGTGAGAGCAAGGTCAACACGCTGGTGGCGGCCGCCAATAGTCTGGACAACCTCTGCCGCATGGACCCAGCCTGGCACCCTTGGCTGTAGGCCTTCGGGATGCTGGAAAAAGGCATTACAAGCTACGCAGATATCTCTAATTGAGATAGAAGGCTTCACTGTGAAGAATGTTGGTTGACTGTCAGGGTTAAATATGTGTCTAAACCACACAGCTGGTGAAACACTCTGGTTTTGGATGACATGTTGAGTTTCTCTGGTGAATATCATATGTAAGCTATAAATGGAAAAAAGAAATGCTGATGTAATAGATGTGCATTGTTGTGATTTGTGGTATTCCTGTCATTAGAGAGCTTCCGGGTCAGAGAGTCCTGCATCAGTTGAAAGCAGTATTGTGCTTGGGCAGATAAAGCCTATTGTTCATCTGATGTACTCAGCAGTGTGCTTTTGTTAGGACACGTATGGTTTTTGGTGTTAAGTTACAGGCAAACAAAACCGCCTGAAACAAAGTGCTGGAATTCTGTCGTTTTGTGTTTTTCTGCCAAGCGGAGCATTGGAATTATCCCAACAGATTTTATGCAATGTGCTCTGTGATGTTGCCTCCCCCTCGCTACGATTTCTCGCTCTCACTGTAAAAGACTTTTCTTTGACATCCAGCAGCCACATTAAGCAGTGCTGAGCTTCATATTTCCTACTTTGTCGCTTAAGTTATAAATAGGCAGGCTTTTTTGTGTATCTTTTTGTACATCATGTGAATAATGGCATTGTTTCCACTGTGTTGTGCAACTTACTGGGTTACTTTATCCTACTGTGATTAGTTTTGGTGGCTACTCCCTTCATCTGCACTGTTGTCAAAACCCCACATTGTTATCCCATCCTGTCTGCTTTTTGGCAGACAATTTTCAGAAGCAGTATTTACTCTCTGGTCTATTAAGGCAAAGCACATTTACCTGTTACCATTAAGGAATAAGCAATACTCTTATGGCTGTTTTTTTTATTTTTATTTTTTTTTTTTTTTCATTTTACCCAAGCAGATAGGTACAATGTGTCTCTAAAGTACCAGCCATACCAGCTTTACAGAAAACTGTCTAGTCATCTTTGGCTAATTTTAGGTTACCAGACTCTGCCTTTTTGGGACAATGCCCTGATATGCCTAGACTCATTTTTGTACATGGTTCCTGCCTTTTTGTAATGGTACAGAATGTTGTGCCAATCCGAGGATTGTTACTGTGCAGTGTAAATATGCATTTTGTTTTTAATAAAATGCTCTTTTTAGAAAACAAGTCATTCAGAGATGAAGGTCTGATCATTCCTTATCACTGTGTAGCTCTGCAAGGTGACCAAGTGCTCTACTTTATTCAAAAAGTCAAACAATAAAAATTGGTCTTGACTGAAGGATGAATAACCATGTGCAGTCTTTCAAAGATTCCAGAGAGATAAACAATGAGGTCTTCAAAAGAACACTGATGTATCACAGATGTGAAGCAATGAAAGCTGTTTGAGTACTAATAGTTACAATTTTAAATGAATCTTTTCTATAGTCCTACTTACCTAAAAGATGTGTTGCTACACAGGAGAATCATATCACAATCATTATATACACTAAACTGATACCTACATAAATGTACCATGATATACAACCGATAGGCTTCAGCACCCCTTGTGACCTAGAAGGATAAAGCCATGTAGAAAATGAATAAATGAATGACGCAGCCCCGCTTATCTGTGACAAAGTTGTGCATCAGAGTTAAATGGTTGTAATTGTTTTATACATTTGAATTATCACAACCCCTCTAGACTCTAATCCTGCAGGCTCTGTGACCTTATGTGAGTAGCGTAAACAGACTGTAAAGTAGGAGCTGGTGAGTGCTGTTGATTCACCGTGTTGAGTTTAGTTGCATGTGTCTGATCAGTGGAGAGTACCGAGGGGATTTCCACAACTGTACTGTGTAATTTACTGGTGCACTTTATTGTAATCCCACTGTATTTACTTTTGGTGACTACCTTCGTCTGCACTGCTATTGAACCCAAACCCTAGTTATCGAGTTTGATGTTCTCTGTATTATTTTTCACTCTGCAAATCAATAAACCATGTAATGCAACAAGGGTGTTCAAAATTTAGCATGCATCTGTAAGCACCATGTCATTAAAGGTAGTAGATGTACCGCTATAAAGGTGAACATCAATATGATATGAATTTGCACGTTTTACGGTCACACTGTGTTAGCAGAAGGACGAAACACTAGCGGTTATGAAAGCTTGCATCTGTGGGAATATGAAGAAGCCATTACAGTGCTTGCGATCATTAGCATTAGTATAGAGAGTTGCACTCTTATAAATCCAACTAATATTCACACAAAAATCCTGCAGACAGAAATCGTTATGAGTCCTAACAGAGTCACTCAGTGCTTTGCATAAAACTGTATGTAATGACTGAATGCCGATTCAAGAAGAAGCCTCTTAAAGCTTCAAATGTGTTTCTTGAAACCTTGAGATGGTTATTTATTTTATTTATTATATATATTCAAGGCAGAGGGTAAAAATACCCCCCAGTAACACACATTTGGGCTACTCTGGGTTTAGATGTGAATAAAATGGCCATATTTGTGCTGCATTTGTGTTATCAAAGTAAATGACCACTGAGAGTATAGTGGGCTAAGATTCCCATAATTTCCTCTTTATTTACATCTACTTAATTTCTGTGACTTAATTACACCTCTACTATCACCTGAGAGCATTCAAGTCAGTAAAGCACTAAATTATGGCTCTTCAGGACCAAAAGGAGAGATTATTGTTTTACCATGTTTTACATTGTTGAGCATTGTGTTTACTAGTGTGTAACTACTGCAGCTCATTTAAGTAATAAGTAGAGTTAAGATCAATACAAAAATAAATATACAGTAGTTATACAACATATCAGTGTGTTACTATGCATACATTAATTTTAAAAAATGTTGCACCCAAAAAGAACCAACCGACTGGAATGGACCTTGGTGTGATGTTTGACATTGTGAGAGATTGCTGCGCATGTGACATAAGCAAGGATGGGTGAAGGATGACCCAACAGCCATGATTGCGGTTATTTAGCGATCTCGGACTGCTACACAATGCAGAACTACATGCAAGCAATCGTTACATTGACTTCACCAAATAACACATTACTGTCATGCAAGACTGTCATGGAGCCCCTCAGAATGGCAGTAGGTCATCTTTAGTGACACATCCCACTTTTGTCTTAGGTGGTGAGGACCAAATAATTTTGAGTTTGTTGAGACACCGTTGTCAGCGCCAACATGAGCAGTTTGCTGTCTTGCGTCACATGTCCAGAAGGCCTGGTGGCACTCCACCTCCACCTCTGCTGCAAATCACTGCAGGAACTGTGTGAGAATATTCAAGCTGCATGGGATGGATTATCACAGCACACCAATAGGAACCTCTACAATGGAGCTTAAGTGGAGAGTGTCAGCAGTGTTAGGTTCCTCGGGGTACACCTCACCGATGACCTCTCCTGGTCATTCCACACCAACAAAGTAGTGAGGTCTGCCTGTCAGCGCCTCTTCTTCCTGAGAAGGCACAGGAAGTTTGGTCTGCCTCCTGACATCCTCACCAACTTCTACAGATGCACCATAGAGAGCATCCTTACAGCCTGCATCACTGTCTGGTACGGCAGCTGTTCTGCCTATGACCGCAAGGCCCTGAAGAGAGTGGTGAGGACAGCGGAGTCCATCATAGGCAGCAAACTTCCAGACCTGCAGGCACTTAGTACATAAGGTTGAGTGTAAAACTAAATGCGAATCTATCCCTTAACTTCAACACAAAACCTACACCAACTCCCAAACCCCCAAAACTCAACCTAACCCATAAGGTTGTTAATGATCAACTGAACATCTCCAGAATGTTTATTAAGGTGAGCATCTAAAAGTGGACCATCAAAATAAAATGATCACAAAAATGGCATATTTTAAATACTTACCTCATCTGTTCATAAGTTCTCAAATATTCCTTTTGAAATTCAGCGCATGTGTTAGGAAGTGCCTGTGTAGGCTGCCTTCATATAGAGTGTTTGTTTTTATAAGTTCAGGCTATTCACAAAGAAATAAGAACTTTTTATGGCATATGTTACAGAAGCGTGTTCTTTCTGTATCAGCCTACAGAGAGGCATCACCCTGTTGCATCAGAGGCAAAGCATGCACACATCCCTTCCAGAAGGACTCCAGAATGGAATTTCTAGTTGTCTCTTGTGCAGCTGATTTAAAACTTTGTTGCTGTCAGTTAGAGGGGCTGGGGCGAGTTGGGAGCGGAGCGTGTGAGATGCACTGGGTCCCGTGTGTGGTTTTGGATGCCTCTCCCCAACCTGCAGATGTCTAGACTGATAGCAAGGGGAAGAGAGGAGGCTGATTGATGGAGGCCCTGAGGGAAAGTGGGGTGTGTGATTGGCAGACAACGAGCAGTGCTTTCTCTCACTTTCTCTGTCTGTGACTTCATCCAAAGAGAAAGAAAGAGATAGATAGAGAGACAGAGAGAGAGAGATAGAGAGAAAGAGAGAGAGAGGCTACATCCTTCATGACCTCATCTGTCTGCAGCCTACAATTACACTGAGGTGCTTTAATTAGTGCAAATGAAAGATCAAGTTGATACTGATGGAAAGTGAAGGACTGGGGTGAAGGATTATATATCTGCCCCTTAACGGATGAATCATGTTCGGTTTTCAACTATATGACATCTTCCAGAGGAAGAGTGTAAATCTCTTACCTCATGACAAGAATTCAGTGCACCATAAAATCTCAAATTTCCATCTATACAAACAAAAAAAAATCCATGTTCTGATATGCGGGAGTATTATTATTATTTATTAGATGATGATTATTATTTACTTGTTTAAATATGTATTGGTGCCTGCTTACTTCATTTTGTGTGGAAACTATGTCCCTCTCTGGCCACTTTGGCCCTCCCCATTCTCTCAGTGCAAAACCATGTAAAACTGTAAAGCACAAGACAGTTGCGGTTATTTACTGAACACATGTGAACCACTTTTCTCAGCAGCTCGTTGGAATTCCAGCCCTTTTCTACAGCAGTACTTTTAATGGTCTTAATAGCAGTAAAATAGTGTAATGAAATAACGGCACCCTGTAACAGAGAAAAGGGCAGGAATTCTAACGAGTTAACAACATAAATCATTAAACAAATAAATAAAGTAATTTAACATTGGATGGCATGTTTCTTTTGATTTCTTTAAATGTTGAAGTCTTGTTTTACAGATAGCTGGAGCAAGTTAGTTTGTGTTTAAAGTGAGACCAAATATTCACTTTTGGGTTTTATGTCTGAACCAGAACAAAACCATCAGAATTAGCTATTGTATTTTGTGCTTGGAACGTTTATTTATTTATTTATTTATTTATTTATTTATCATCTTTGCATGAGAGTGTGGATCGCTTTCAAACTTTTGTGTTAAAAAATTCAAATCCAAAAATAGGAATAGAATACAGAGAAATGCCTGATAAATAAAAGGCAATACAGTAAGAGGTCATTTAGGATTTAACTACAGGACTGAATGAACTTTTAATAGGTAGTATGACCATTTGAGGAGTTTCTAGGCTCAAATTTTCAGATGATGTTAGACCTTTTCTTTACAGTGTGGTTTGTTCTGTTGCTGACCTGATCATCTGGCCTATATCAGGACACATGGACAGAAAAAACGTCACACAGAGTCATCAGCAACCACTATCGACCTTTTCTCTCTGCGATTTTCTCACAGCAGCACATCCTTTCTGTCTCGAAGACCATGACCTAAAGCAGCACAGCCAGAAAAACCAACAGAAGCACTGATAATCACAGATATCCACTCATGAGGATGTGGGATGAGGCATGATTAGTTACTTCTGAATCTAGCGGTACCTCCAATAACTGACCTAAATGCTCTAAACCACACATCCACTGCAGCATGTCGTTTCCAAGGCGATACCTGTGCAGTGCATCACGTACTGAAAGTCATTTGAAGGAGTCACATGTGTGGCTGCACTGGCTGAGCTGGCAGTGCTGCTGTTTCGAGTCAGATATGCCTTGTAGCTTTATAAACGACATGCTGCACTCAACCGTGCACTACAATATGTTTGTTTGATGGCTGGCTGCACACACAGCCACAAAATTGGCATTTTGGGTTGCATATAGTTTAACATGTGAAGAAAACATATTTCACTGTGTGGACCGCTGGTGAAACAACAGAAACAGCTGCGCCTTCTTGTTCTCTGCTGTTAAGTGTGAATATTCTTAATTCAGGAAGATGGTGGTCACCACACATTAGCGACATTGTCTCTCCTGATATATTTATTCTAAATCTGCTTCTTGTTGATTACCTGACATTCCCAGATTTTCCTTTTTTTTCTCCAACTTTTGTAACCCCCTGGCCCCGAAGCACACTTACATCTTTATTTATGTCTGCAATTTAAAATACATATTTAAAAGACCCAATGGCAGATATAGAACAGTATTTGGTCAGTTGACCAATCTGTGTACATGACTAAGACTCCAAAACCTGACCAAGTACATTTATAGGCAGAGCTACTAAAGCACAAGTGACCAAGGGCCCAACACACACACACCTAGCTTTACATTTTATTAAAAATGAGCCAATAGAAGACTCTGAATGCAGTAGTAGTAGCAGTTACAGTAGTGTTCATGGAAGATATCTGGAACCCTTTTTTTAGCTAAAGTTTCTCTTCTCTGTATTGATATATTTATTCATTATTCATTTATTTATTTATTCACCGCCAGTCAGGATGAGTAATTTAATTCAAAGAAGAAGAGTCATCTTAACTCTGATGAGCACTTTCATGGGGAAATTTTACGTTTTCTCTTCAGGACCCTGGTGGACTCTGTAATCTATATGATCTTACTACACTATTACTGCAGGACACTGACTGAAGCCCATTAAGGCAGCTTGTGGATTTCATCATCTAATTCATAACCAGCCTCCCCCTCCATCCAGCAACTTGTCTGCTTATATACATTTCCATTTGCCACGCTGACTCAGGTCAAATAAATAAAAATAAATGAGGACTATAAAATGTCTTACACGTGTGTCAGGTCATATACTGAATTCACAGTGTTTTAGCCTATAAGACTACATTGACCTATATGGAGTAGCTGTATATTGTACAGGTTCGTATAGAGCAGAATCCTGGAAGTAGAGAAGGAGATATATTCTTAGGATTTGAATCGGATGAAAGTTATTGATGTTACTGATGGCTTTAAAAGCACAGTGGAACCTGTTATAGAAAGTAAAGTGAATATAAAGGTACAATACTGCCAGAGTCCAGCTCTCATTTACTATATATTCAAGGTAAAGCCATTTAAAAACAGAAAGCAAAAGACAATGTCAAAAGATAACATTAAACTGTTCAGTGTTTCCACTAATTTCCACTGCACTGTACTATTACTTTTGCACTACTCATTCTGCACATCTTTTTTTGAAATGTCATACCTGTACAGTTCTATTTATATTCGCAGTTCTGTTCATATTGCACTATATATAGGTTATAAAGTTTATAAAGTATATATAAAGTATATATAAGTTTTTAAAAGTTTGCCAGATTTTAGGCTTCTAATGAACAAAGTATTTCCAAAACATATACAGTGATATTTAGATCTGGATTCTGTGGTGGCCAGTTCATGGTTCCGAGAACACCAGCAGCTCTATTATCATCTTTTTTGTCTATTTCCTCGTATCAATAAAAGCCTGACATCCTGTCAGACTCAGCGCTAAGTTCTTATAGTATAAACGCCTGTGTTCTGTTTACATATGAAGCGAGAGTGCAGCACGGTTTTCTCCTGTCGCTCACAGATGAAAGCATTAAGAAGTGTTTATTTGACGGTGACAGTTTTGGAGGTCTACTTCATCCTCCATGGTTGTTAGGAGCTCCAGTTTAAATTTTGACTTTTCCCTTCTTGATGCGTGTGGACTGACTTACAAAATTAAACTTGACTGGAAGTTACATAAATGAAAGTCGGAGTTGCTACTGCATATTGCTGCATTTAACTCAGTAACTGTTCACTTCATAGTGGCTAAATATAGAAAACAGAGAGGAGAGTGACCATGGAGCATTTGAAAGATTCAAATGTTATAATAAAATATTATACTAAATTGACAATAACATCTAAGGGCAAAGACCTTTTTCCACATTGCAGTGGAGAGTGAGCGTTTTTGCCGGACTGTTGGCTTCTCTCACTGGAGTGTGTCTTTTGGATGCTTGTCAGACACACCTCTCACATCCTAAACCAATTAACCACTCTCCTCGTGCAGTGTCCTGTTGGCAGGCTGAGGGGGGAAGCTGTCGTGTGTCTGACAGGACAACCCTCCTCACTGCCCCCCTCCCCCAGTGCACTGATTTAATTTGTTTGGTAATATGAGGATTGGCATGTTCAGCCGAGATTCACTCCAAAGTGAAATTGGACAAGGGCATTGGAGCTTCACCATGTAAAACTGTCTCACCTTGACAGCTGGCTGAGTGGGCTGAGGATTGCCTGCGGAAAAGCACCTGAACGGACTGCACACACCAATTCATTTAGCTCCAGCCTGGGGGGATTCGTGTCAGAAGACGACATTATGAAGATGGAGGTAAAGTGGGAAAATCCACATAGCACATGAAAGAGAGGGGACTAGGACTCTTGTTAATCCTCAGAACAATTTCACTGCAGGCCCATGAACTTTTTAGAAAACTCTGACATTACATGCATCACTCTTCATACTGCACACTGGTTAAAGGTGTGATTGAACCATAATTCAGTTTTTCCTGTGTCTCTCCTCTGCAGATAGACAAGCCACTACAGCAGACAGAAGATACTCAAGGTACTTTGACCTAGGTTAAGTTTGTCAAGGCCAGTATTTCTCATCATAAATCACAGAATTAGAAACCTAATCCTAACCCTCACCCTAACATTAATCTTGACCCTAACATCATTCCTAAACCTAATCCTAACCCTCACCCTAGCATTAGCCTTAAAACTAACCCTAACAGCAACCCAAAATCTAATCCTAACCCTCACCCTAGCACTAATCTTAATCTTAACATCAGACCGAAACCTAATCCCAAATCTCACCCTAGCACTAATCTTAATCTTAACATCAGACCGAAACCTAATCCCAAATCTCACCCTAGCACTAATCTTAAAAGTAATCTATAGTGTAGTGTCTATAAACAATAACAGTAATAAAACAGCTGAAAAACATTGTTATTTCCACAGTTGTTCCACAGCTTGTTTTGACAAACGTAAAGCAAGTTTCCTGAAGGAACACACTTGGTAATAAAGGCAAAGGGAGACACCAAATATGAAAATAACCAAGGTGTGTCAGTTAGGTTGTCTTTGTCAGTTAAAGATTCCTGCTTCTTTTCTGCACCTGAAATTTAAATCATTTGTATTTAATGTCTGTTTTAATCATCAATTAAACATATGTATTGTGATCTCTGGCCTTGAACAGCACTGTACCTTAAAGCAACACAGCAATAAACAGTTTTCTGTATTCCATCTGTACCATTTTTGCTTGTTCAGATGTTCATTTAAAATGTATCAAAGCCTGCCTGACACTCTTTAATCCCACAGGTTTAGCTCCAAAAGAAAAGATGCCTGTCTAGCAGACCTACTGTGTCTCAAAGGAGGACACTGGGAGCATCTTAAGTCCGGCTCATTTCCACCTCCAGTGGAGGGAGACGGCTCCCTTAGGCTCGAGCGTGAGTGTGAGCCCTCAGGAGAGATAGATGATCACAACCAATCACACCACACAGCAGATGGAAATGATCTGGGGGGAAGGACAGTTGGTACCTTGAACTTCATGGCTGTGAATCTTCAGCTTGGCAAGATGTCTTTGGACCTAATATTGTTTTGTCATTTAATGGCATTTTAAATGCACATCTGTTGCCTAAGATCAATGCTGTCAAAATCAGGCATTCTACACAGGCTTATTACAGAACATGTATTTGCTGAGGACAGGCTTGAATATTTCAGTCACCTCAAAGTTCAGTGAGCGGCTTGTTTTTCAGCAATACTTCGAAGTGTACCTGTTATGCTCTTCTATAAAGTAAATTGTAAAGTATGAGGAAATGTTTGTTTTGGGAAGGTTGATTCATATAAATTTCAGTAGTCTAAGATATTATGACCAATAAAAATAAGCATGATTGGTTCTCTTCAATCAATGTCCTACCGTTAGGACCTTTTGAAATGTATAAGAGACAGGCTCTTTGTATGAAACGAGGTATATTTTTAAATTCACATTGCTGTAAGGAGATTTCATCATACTAATTTTTTTACATACAGCTGTTGTATATGTAAAAATGCAATTTTAGCATGTGAAAAGGTTTTGTTTTCTCACTAATAGGAATTTATATTCCCAATTAAATTAAATTAAATCAAACTGAATGAACATAGAGATATTTGATAATATGAACTGATCACTTCATATTAATTTCATGTCTTAATTAAATTCCTACAAGAGAAAATGGAATGGTTACATAAGCAAATTTGACATGTTAAATATTTCTTATAAAAATAGGAAGGTTTGCTTCAACATTTAAGAACTACATCTAATAATAATATATTATTTTGCTTGCTATGTGAAAATTATTTACTGGTTAATAATTACACTGGACTGGACTTAACAGCCCCAGGCTCCAAAGGGTTTGTTAAGTAAGAACTTGGATCCAGGTCAAAGTCATTTGATGATTCCAGTTCCCTGGTGCCCCTTCAGCTAAGTGTAAACTGGGTTCAAAGAAAAATTGATAACTTCACTTTCACTTTTCACTTTTTCTCTTTAAATTTTCATTTTATATTCACATTATCTCTGATGACTGTCCCCCTCATGGTGATCCTTTACACTGAGCACTGTTAAGTTTATTTTCTTAATGGAACATATTTCTAGTTCTCCAGTACTGTTGACTGTTCTTAATACATTATTATACAAACATGTACAAATTTGAGCATCAAAATAAAACAATCCACCCCTGATTTGATTCTGTTGTATTTGGCTTTATGTTTATGCTAAGCAGCAGAGCAGTTAGGAATAGTGCCAAATGGCATGCTCCCAATCCCTTCACTAACATTACTGGATCCTGGGATTACATTCCTAATGCTCCATTTCTCTTTATGGCCCACGATGATTATTAAACATAGCCGGAGTACTATCAGAAAGCACTGTAAAGACCTATCAATGTAACCAATGGTTTATCCAAGCTTTATCAACAATACCCAGCTTGTTCTCCACTGGAACTATTAGATCTTTAATTACAATTTTCATTCTCCACTGCACAACACCTAACATTTACATGCATTTGTTTTTCTTCATTCGGTTGTTATACTGTACCAATGTGCAGCACTGACATTGTTGATATGGGTGTGCACAATTATATGCAGGGTACACCTGGCTAAATCACATATTCAGAATTTGATGCAAAATTATGTAGTTTAAATTAGATATCCAATACATATATTTTTAATGTGAGAATAATTAAACACATATTTTACTAAAAAACATTTAAAATAAGAAAATAATATCTGCAAATGCCAATTTACAATGCCAATATGTGGTAAATTTTAAAATGCGAAAATAAATGTAAAAAAAAGAGGGCAATTTTGTCGTGTGCAAACATATAGGCCCCCTACTAAGTCAGTACTCCAGCAGACATTACTTTTAGCAGCCAGCTATGACTCTTTCTGGCCTTGTTTTTGTCATTTATGCCCACTCCTTCTTGATGAATGCCTTTAGTTAGGCAATATTCCTGGGATGCCTTTCATGTACAGCATGTTTACGACTTATCCACACATTTTTAATGATTATTTAAACAGGAGACTTTGGCCTTCATTCTAAGAGCTATAGCTTTTTATAGAAGTTCATGCAGGATTTTGAGGTATGTCATATTTTCCTCCTGAATTTGCCAATATTTAGTAAAATACATTAATGCGTCTTTCCATGCAGTGTTCCTGTGATGATGTAGAACCACACATCACCAGTGCATGGTATAAGATGTATGTACTTACCTGTGACTAGTCTTTACCTATTTGGTGTAAAAGAGTAATGAGGTCGAAACTCAGGCTTTTACTTACTTGGGCTAGGCTAACCTAGCCTAGAGGGAGGCACAGAATTTATACAAGGTTGATTATGCATGTAGATGAGTGCACAGTGTGTAATGAGTTCAATAACAACAAGGTTATGACTTGTAAGAGGTATTGATTATCCGATTATTGGATAATCGCTTGTTGCACTTAAAATGTTTTTATATTCATTGTCCTTGTTTTACCCAAAGTAATAATGGTATATTCTGGGGGAGGGGCTAATCGAATATAACAGGGTGCAACATGGATGAAGGAAACCCTTTTTTGCCCAGATCGAGAGGCTAAAGTGTGGAGTGCAAGATCTTTGTGACGTTGTCGTCAGTCGATCTGCCTATCTCTGTATATAGAGTGTTGTTTGTCATTTTATTTTTTGTTTAGTGTATGTGCCTGTAAATATGTAAATAGCTGTCTGTCTCGTGTAAATAAAAAGGTGAAGGGGAAACATCTTAGTCCTCGAGCCGACCAACTTTTTCCAGGCCTTTAGATCTCTCGCCCGACACTACCCATAGTGTGTGACACACCACTCCTGCACCCTGCAGGGGCTGTGGGCCACGCACTATTACAGTTCCCTTCAACAAAATCCCAAAACACAATGGACCCACAACTTGGTTTTACAGTTGGGTTAATAGTTCTTTTAACAAATAGTTTTTTTTTTCTTTTTCCCAAATGATCCTTTAGAAAAAATGAGACAGTTTGAAAAAAACCTCAAAGCATTCTTTCATTTACCTTGAGTTTTCTTTTAATGCATGAATTCAATATTTTCCATGTTTTGTCTGGTCAATTTAATTTCACTTGTTAATATACATCCATTTCTGCAATTCAGGCCTCCAAAACATTCCCAAAAGGTTGGGATGGTGAATCATTTACTAATTTGTAATGTTTCCATTCTTTTCTTTCAGCACCAAGGATGTCAAGCAATGAAATGGCTCAGGTGTTAGGGTGTGTAACGATTCAGGGCCGTCATTGTTGCATTTTTAATTTTCATGTATATGGAAAAGACAGCTTTAGGTGGCATATTGCTCTATGATCTCAGTGTACTTTTCTGCATTAATGCTGCATCACATAATGTAAATTACCTTTGCCAGGGCACGCTGACACAACCCCATACCATGGCGGGCCCTGGCGTCAGGATTCATAACATAGAATCCATATCCTCCAAACAAGATCTGGAATACTGATTCCTCTGATCACAATACACGTTTCCAGTGTGATCCCAGAACCTCCATACCCAGAGAATCTTATGCCACTTCAAGACAGGGTTAACATAAGGCCTCTTTTTGCACAGTAAAGCCTTAAGTGGCATTTGTGAATAGAACTCTATATTGTAGTGCTTGACAAAGCTTTGACAAGGTAATCTAATCAAGATGAACAAAGTAATCCATGTCGTTAGATCAGCTCTTTGTGGTATTGATACAGCGCCGTTTAAGGCATCAGAGATCACAGGTGATTAGGTTAGGCTTGCACCCATTAAGCACTGAAATTCCTACTGCATACTTTAAATACGAATTGTTTCATGATATTACACTCTGGAGAAGGAGAAGCATGCTAATCATTTCCAATCTTTCTTTGAGGAACATTGTTTTTAAACACATTTCAGTTATTTTCTTGGGACCCTCTGTCCATCTTTGCTCCTCAAAGACTCCTCAAAAGCCATCATATTGTATATTTTTTTTTATCCTCATTAATAGGCCAACTTTTTTGGAATGTGTTGCAGGACTGGTTGTGTATTAACAAATGAAATGAAGCTGACTAGATAAAAGATGAAATATCTTGGGGTCATGCTGTTTCCTATGAAATAAAAATAAATGTAAATGTAAGAAACACTTATTTTTTTTATTTGCATGTTCTATACTGTCCCCTGATTTACAGTTCTGTTTACAGATTTTTTTTTTCAGACGCAGAGTTTGTGTTACTGTGTTTACTGCAGTATATAACTTTCTTTTTATTGACATACTGTGGCCCACGTAGCTACTTTACACCCTTACATGTCTATTAGAGATGATATATGATCTATGGTATTTGATGCACATTTTGTGGCAACCTACTGTATCTATGCACAAAAAGGCAGAGCTTACTTTATCTCGCTGTTTGATTTCCATAAAATAAACATCACACTATATCACAGGAGCACTTGCTGCTCTCTCCATATGCATAAACCATTAGCTTCCATTACAAACAATGCGTTCAAACTAATGAGCAAAACGTCTCTCCCTAGAGAGCAGAACGAACAACAGGAAAATCAAGCAAAGCTAGTTTACAAAGTAGCACTGCTTGTTCGTCCCATAGGTCGGGCTTTTTAAGCCATTTATCAGAGTCAACTCCAACAGCCAGATCTCAACACACAGAATCTGCACGAGGCCTATAGCTGCAGCATGAACTGCTGAGTTTGGGAATACCCTGTGATGTTCCTGAATGATGTTTCTTAACTTACATTAGGCACACAATAT
This sequence comes from Prochilodus magdalenae, assembly GCA_024036415.1. Lineage (NCBI taxonomy): Eukaryota > Metazoa > Chordata > Actinopteri > Characiformes > Prochilodontidae > Prochilodus > Prochilodus magdalenae. Next base: position 49,565 of record JAMWET010005904.1, on the reverse strand, counting down.
TTGCTGTCAGTGAACATAAACCAACAAAGGCGTGCTGAATTAACTCTTCTGTTGTAAATCCCCAGAAGCAGATTGCACTATTCAGCTTTTAAGTAATGTAAAAAAATATAATTTTGTTTAAATGAGCGCATGATGAACATATTTCATGATTAGTTTGCTCGACCACATTTGATGATTCTTTCACCTCTTTTCCTGGAACTGCAATTGTGTGACTGTTTCTGTTTTTGTCAGCAGAGCTAATGTAATGTCATGACTAATATTACCCTCATTGACATGACAGACGCAATTTATTTCCTAATTCTCTCCGAGGGGACCTTGCCTAGCCATGCTTTTCTGGCTCAGTGGTGGTTGCCCAACAGCAGCTTTTATTTTAAGCTCAGCTCCACCTTGGCAAAAGCGGTTCGGAAAGGGAATACCAAATAATTTAACTCTACCGCAGCACACAAGGAGAAAAGAAATGGGGGTAATCCATGTACTCTGTGTTTTGGTGAACTGAAGTGGTTGTGCTTCATGTTGCTGGTGTTTTGCACACTCTTTGTCTGAAGTCCCAGGCCAGTTCAGCTGCGTTTCCCTCTGCCTCCCGTAGATAGCTCAGCCTCGGCTAGCCACGAACACCATGACTCCTCGGCTGCATTTGGGGGCTTATTTTATATTTCCCTCTGCCTTCCTTAAACAGCTCAGTTTCACCTAGATGCGAATGTTTGAACGTTGGTTTAGTGGAGTTTAAGGCCTCTCAATCAAAGTAATTCCACATTTAATCTGAAAATGTTCATTTTAGTCACTTTTTCTGAAAACACCATCAACTTCTTTGCAATATTTTTTTTTGCCCATTTCTCTTCTCAGTAACAGCTTCTTTACAGCCACACATCTTTTCAAATCCATAACAGTTATTTTTTACATTCCACATCGTCCACACAAATGAAATGTATCGATGGGTGGCACGGTGAAACATCGCATGGCTGGATGTTTGGAGTGGTGTGAGTTAGTGTGCCTGATGGCCTGTCAATATAGACTCCAGCAACGTAACGCAGGTTTAGCTGATGACTGAATGATTTTTCTTCAGTTTACACTTACTGATCATATGTTGTGCTTTTACACTACTCAAAGTGAGTAGCAGGGTAGAGAACAGTTTGCAGAGAAACTGCAGATAACCTTGGTCATTATCATTATAGGTGAGCTGTGCAGATGAGAAAAGGTTGCTGTGACATGGGGCACCTTGAGAACGGTCCTTCTGCAAATGAATGTCAGAAATGTGTCACAGGGAACAGAAATAGCAAGGCCGGCCTTTTACCATGCAGTGAACCTGTATATCCATTTTTGAAAAGTAAGCAAAGTGAAGAGAGAGTTCAAACATCTAGTCTGAGGTAGTTTTGAGCCTAATGGGCAGCTTAATGGGCAGCATTCACTGAGCTAATTCAGTAAATGTAATTAAGCAGACCTAAATGTCTGTGGTGAAAGCAAACACAGGAAAAGTGCAGCGCATGAATGTCGCCTACTCGCACATTACTAAAGCTGGAAAAGCTAAAGGAGACACAACAGGGGGGGGTCTCAATGGGCTTTTCTGAACACACACACCACATCTGGACCTCACAATAAATATGATGCATCAGCATCCAGGCCTTACACCAGCTTCCCTGACTGTTCTGTAGATGTCAGTGTCATTTAGTTGTGCTAAAGGTTACTCTTTAGATTTTTGGCTATTTTAACATTTTTGCACCAAGATCTAAGTTAATTTAACTGTTGCCATTTTGCCCAGTGTACCTTCACTTTGCCTCAGCACAGCTGTTCTAAAAAAGGCCGGTGCTGTTGATTATGTGTTTCGTGAAGTATTGTAGGTTTGACTTCAATTCCTTTGTGAGCCAGATATGGATATATGTCGAATTAATCATCATTCACGCTTTATTCATTTTTATAAACCTTGCAAAAGCAGCAGCGTTCACATCATTGCTGAACATTTGGTGGAGAAAATGAAAAAGTGAGTGAGTCATTATTTCACTGTTTAAGTGAACTTGTCATAGACTGGTTGTCAGTCGAGGCCCACAGGATGGTCTTATTTAGAGCCAGGCTACAGAAACGCCTGGAGCCTAATGATTAATACAGTAAACGCCCTTACTGTACCCTTCACTGCAGCTATTGTAGTCTTGCCAATTCTGATTTCCATAGAGACAACATCCTTTAATTCAGGCATTGATTAGAAAAATGCATTGGGGTGGCTGGGCCGTGCTGATAGTGGGCTTTAATTTGCCTTGCTGGGGCTGGGGTGAAGACAAACTAATGACTAATGATAGATTTATTGTTGGAAATTCATACAAATGTCAATCTGATCAGCTATTTAGAGCTAGCAGTTAGGGAAAGGGACTTTGTGTCCACATAACCACTGATAGCCTTGCTAATTTATCAGAGAGCCTTTTCCCCTTCAGGTATATAAGAGCATTAAAAGAGATGAGGTACAGTATGTTGTAATTGCTCTTGGTAGGGATGAAACCACATGTTGAAATTATTTGCTAAGCAGAATATACACTATATTCACAATATATTATTAAAAAGTAGCGCAATAATTATTTTGCAGTACTGATATACAGCTACAATATGTTTCTAAATGAGCTATTCAATCAAAAACTCTGTTGTAAATTTAAAAGTAATATATTATAGTGTCTGCCCGCAGCAGCGAGTGCAGAGCACTATGAGTAAAACAGGTAAACAGATGTTACACCATGTAAATGTTAAAATGGCACTGAAGATGAGAGAATTTAGCCATGCAAGTACAACTGGTGCTGCATTTGGTGCCCGGAGAAGTGCAAAGGGTGACACCACAAGTTGTAAGAAGAGAAAAACTGGTGAGGAGAACTCAGCACTCTTTTTACTCTGGCACTTCTAGGATGGAGAATGTGACCCCAAGGGAAGTGTGCATGGCTGAGATTGCCCACCTGTGGTATGTGTTTACTAGGGGAGTGGACACTCTGTACCCATGCTGCACAGAGAATGCAAGGGTGGGTGTCATACCCCCAAACACTTCAGGGAATCATTTGGACTGTGGCTGGACCCGGTCGCAGGGTCGGCGCTATTTAAATAGGCAACAAAGTAGAATCCCCCTTCCGGCTTATGTGGCTACGGACGCTCATGGCCATGTGGAGCGGCAAGCATAGTGCACCACAGGTAAGACCAGACATTTAGTAAGACTTAAATTATGTAAATATTTGGGATTAATAGCTTAAAGCTCTATATACAGTGGGGTGCGAAAGTTTGGGCAGCGTTGTTAATTTTCCTGATCTACCTTTATAAAGCATTGATTGTTTGGATAAAACAATTCAGTTAAATATATTATATAGGGGACAAACACAGTGATATTTGAGAAGTGAAATGAAGTTTATATGATTTACAGAAAGTGTGCAATAATTGTCTAAACAAAATTAGAAAATTAGAAAAGGCTTCCTCTGCATCACTCTCCCATACAGCATCTCCTTGTGTAAAGTGCGCCGAATAGTTGAACGATGCACAGTGACTCCATCAGCAGCAAGATCATGTTGTAGGTCTTTGGTGCTGGTCTGTGGGTTGACTCTGACTGTTCTCAACATCCTTCGCTTCTGTTTATTCGAGATTTTTCTTGGTCTGCCTGTGGTCTTCCATTTTCTCACAATGTTTCTCACAGTGGAGACTGAAAGCTGAAATCTCTGAGATAGCTTTCTGTATCCTTCCCCTAAACCATGATGGTGAACAATCTTTGTTTTCAGGTCATTTGAAAGTTGTTTTGAGACTCCCATGCTGCGACTCTTCAGAGAAGATGCAAAGAGGAAAAAAACGTACAATTGCCCCCCTTAAATACCCTTTCTCATAATTGGAGTCACCTGTGTATGGAGGTCAAGGGTCACTGAACTTACCAAACCAAATTTTTTTTGTTTTGAAATCAATAAAATGACAACAGTGCCCAAATTTATCCACCTGCCTACTTTTGTTTAACCAATTATTGCACATTTTCTGTAAATAATATAAACTTCATTTCACTTCTCAAATATCACTGTGTTTGTCCCCTTATATGATATATTTAACAGAATTTTTTTATCCAATCAATGCTTTATAAAGGTAAATCAGGAAAATGAACAAGGCTGCCCAAACTTTCGCACCCCACTGTATGCTGATGGTCCTCAGTTGTGCTGGGTTGTAGGGCTATGTAGTGGCATAGTGGTCCACTGTTAGAGCTTATTGTTATTGATCGCTGTATGGCTATTGATGACCTCTATACTATCCCAGCTGTTGAGTAGTGCTGGGTGGCAGTCTCCACTGCAGCATGTTCAATAAGTGTTTTGTCTAAAGCACCTATAAGCAGTTTTTGCTCGCTGGGCCAGCCAACTAAGAATGCCAGAAACATCATTCAGCATAATAAAAACTATTAATTCCAGATGTTATCTATTTATGTCTGAAACGTCACAAGGTTAGAATAGACTTGATGTAGCTTTTTGTTGTATAAAGAGCAGCCCATATGCTTTTAGTGGTCACTAAGGCAGAACGTTTCTTACATAACCCACACATGCACATATATACAGTGGTGTGAAAAAGTGTTTGCTCCTTCATGATTTCTTATTGTTTTGCATGTTTGTTACTCTGCATGTTAAATGTTTCAGATTATCAAACAAATTTAAATGTTAGTTAAAGACAACACAAGTAAACATAAAATGCAGTTTTTAAATAACCATTTTTTTACCAACCAATTTATTAAAGGAGATAAAAAATCCAAACCTACATGTGTGAAAAACCATTTGCCCCCCAGTTAAAACATAATTGTGTTCAAAAAGTGAAGTAGACCAAAAGATACTCAAAAGCTAGACATCATACCAAGATCCTAAGAAATTCAGGAACAAATGAGAAAGAAAGTAAATAAAATCTATGAGTCTGGAAAAGGTAATAAAGCCATTTCTAAAGTTTTTGGGACTCTAGCAAACCACAGTGAGAGCCATTATCCACAAAAGGCGAAAACATGGAAGAATAATGACCTTCCCAGGAGTGGCCGGCCGACCAAAATTACCTCAAGAGCGCAGTGACGGCTCATCTGAGAGGTCACAAAAGACCCCACAACAACCTCCAAAGAACTGCAGGCCTCACTTGCCTCCGTTAAGGTCAGTGTTTATGACTCCATCATAAGAAACGAGACTGGGCAAAAATGGCCTACATGGCAGAGTGCCAAGACGAAAACCAATCTGAGCAAAAAAGAATATTAAGGCTGGTCTCAATTTTGACAGAAAACGACTTGATGATCCCCAAGACTTTTGGGAACATACTCTGTGGACTGACGAGTCAAAAGTTGAACTTTTTGAAAGGTGTGTGTCCCATTACATCTGGCGTAAAAGTAACACCGCACTTCAGAAAAGGAACATCATACCTACAGTAAAATATGGTGGTGGTAGTGTGATGGTTGTTGGGGCTGTTTTGCTGCTTCAGGACCTGGAAGACTTGCTGTGATAAATGGCACCATGAATTCCGCTGTCTACCAAAAGATCCTGAAGGAGAATGTCCGGCCATCTGTTTGTGACCTTAAGCTGAAACGAACTTGGGTTCTGCAGCAGGACACAACAGCAAGTCCACCTCTGAATGGCTGAAGAAAAACAAAGTGAAGACTTTGGAGTGGCCTAGTCAAAGTCCTGACCTGAATCCTATTGAGATGCTGTGGCGTGACCTTAAAAAGGCGGCTCATGCTCAAAAACAATGTGGCTGAATTGCAACAATTCTGCAAAGATGAGTGGGCCAAAATTCCTTCACAGTGGTGTGAAAGAGTCATTGAAAGTTACCGCAAATGTTTGATTGCAGTTGTTGCTGTTAAGGGTGACCCAACCAGTTATATTCAGTTAGATTCAGGGGGCAAACACTTTTTCACATGGGGCAAACACTTTTTCACACAGGGCCATGTATGTTTGGATTTTTCCCCGAAAAACCCTAATTTAAAAACTGCATTTTGTGTTTACTTGTGTTGTTTGATGTTCTGAAACATTTAAGAGTGACAGACATGCAAAAAAATCAGAAATCATAAAGAGTCAAACACTTTTTCACACCACTGTATGTGTATGTATATTGTCGTGAACTCTATCTCTCATTTAAACAGAGAACTTATGGGTTGGCTCTACCTTTGCAATTACTGTTTCCTGGATTAATCAGAATGTATCTACTAGATGTTCTAAGCTCTCCTTAACCGGGATCAACCTGAGGAGGATGTATTCCACCCTCGAGCCTGGTTTCTCTCGAGGTCTCTTCCTTACTCTAAAGGAAGTTTTCGTTTCCACTCGAAACAGTCACTGACAACGAGTGCATGCTAAATAAGAAAAGTACATGAATAGACAAACATAGCAGGCTATTAGTTTTTATTGCGTTTTCCTTTCATTCACATCAGGTCTGAAAATAAAACGTAAATTGATACTGAATTTTTAGAGCTTCAGCCTTGTATTTATGCAGGCCTAGCTGTGTAATAGAACTATTGCAAGCATGATCCAAATTCAGTAATGTGGCATTTTAAGTTGGAAACTCAGCATGATTCAATGAGTTAACTGCCCACATTCTGTAAAGTCTGTCTAACCTCACGTGCTATAAAAGAACGCAATTATGGGTGGGGCATGGATCGGGTAATTGCATTAGTTAGAAGTGAAATGTCAGTGTGTTAGTTTGCCCATATTGCAACCCTACTTTAAAGTATGTGTTAACTCTTCTCCCTCCTTCCTGCAACTTTTAGTCAGAGATGTGGTAATGATTTGAGGCACCCCTGCATTAGAAACACTACACCATTTCCCAATGACTGCCTGTATTCCCCCAGCTAAGAATGTCTCCCACATCAAAGACACTTTGAACTACATTCAGCTCTAAACTAGTTACATGCTGGATTCATGATCTACTCCGTTGTGATGTGGACTGAAGATCAAACCCTAAATCTGAAGATGATAGCTTTATGACTCAACCCTTTAACCAGTGCAACATAGCATCTCCCTAATAAATCTGCTGTGAAAGCCAAATATTCAACATGCAATAGTCTGAAGCTCCAGAAAGCATTGGTTGCAGGCAGGGTGGCGAATCACACACAGGAGCAACCTGCCGTGACAGTTTCTAGAGAAAGAAAAAAGGTAACTTTTAATATGTACAGTATGGTCTTGCCGCAGGGTCAGGAGCAATATAATCACCCGCAATAACATTCTTATCTACCTGGAGTTGTAGTTACACTTGACACTGGGGACAATTGTCAAATTAATCAATGTGTCAGGTTATGGTAGAACAAATAACCTCATTCTCGGGGAGTGTGATTGGTAGATTGCACCTGGAGACTCTACTGTAGCTATAATTAAAGCAGTAATACAGTTGTCAATGTCGATAAATCAATGCAGGAAATGAGGGGATGGCCTTGTGTCTGACTTTAAGAAGTAAACATGGCTTTTCCGACTCTCTCCATGACCTTCTTAACTTATAGTGGAAGACCACTCAGCAAATCATACCGAACAGTTAAATATAAAAATATCTTAAACAACAGAATTAATGGATTTTCTAGCAAAGTGCTCCTAGGAACCATTTTAGTTCACATTGCAGTCTCACATTACAAACACTTTTTTTCATAAAAAAACATACATATTACATATTAATATACATTTTATTTTTTAAAGGATTATATCAAGTTTATGTTTGCTGTTCATATACTTTCTCTTCAGAGCTTTCTGACTTGAAACTCAACCCCTAAATTTGAACATGTGAACAAAATACTTATTTTTGTATTTTCTCTATTTTTATTGTTTTTTGTTATGTTTGTTAATAAAAGAAAAGTTTTGTTTAAGTTTATTTATTGTCCCAAGGTCTGTGTTTTAAAGGTGCCGTAGAGTGCATTTATTCAGCATTTTAAATTGTTTGTATGTGGCTTTACATGCCACTTTAAAAAACCCTAGTATTTGGTCCCAGAAACAAGCTTTTTGCTTCCTTTTGGTCAGTGCTTCAATAATTTGATGAACCCTGCTCCGATGTGCTGGTTTACCGTGAAACACAGCGATGATCACACAGAAGCAACATGTCAAAATAGACACAGACAGGAAGATAAAACAAACCTCTGTGTAAATAAGCAAGATTGCTATATTTTTATACAGTTAGTTACTTAAAGCTTGCTAGCAGTTAATGTTTGTAATATTGTTTGGTAATTTGGTTTTTTTCCTTGCCAAATAGACACATTCTCCATCATCAAACGTTTTCTAACGTTTTCCAAATGCTTGTGTAAACGTTCATGAAGACCAGACCTTTTGAGATCGTAAAAAAAACATTCTTAGTAAATGCTTATTGACTAAGCATCACGCCCATGGGGTCACTCAAAGGATTTTTAGCCCACTGGGTTATGATCTCTAATGTCTAAATCTCTAAAACTGCCGCACTCGCAAGAAGGTCTTTCTGTATTTCTATATCGTCATGTACAAAGCTGCACAAAGTTTCCTGTGAACTCATGCGTGAAAAGCATTTATAAAGCCCAGACTATCTGCTGTGTAATCTCATTTGTGGGGTGGGAAAATAAACAGAGATAATATTCATAACATTTTCAGTTCTGCAAATCTGAGGCGGAGAAAAAAATGAAGTTTGAAAGAAGTGTCGCATTATTCACAGTACAAGTTTGAAAGTGTTGATGGCTAAAAGTGTTGATGTAAGCCATAAACCATCCATCTGCTTCTGTTGAGGCAGTCTCATTTAAACGAGAGAAACTCGACACACCCCGCCAATTGAGACAAATGAATAGGCATGTTGTGTGTGTGTGCACATGTGTGTGTGTGGGTGTGTGTTAGAAAGGGAGAGGTGCTGCATACACACTTGTGTAGACTGTGTTTCCCTGAAATAGTGCAGATTTTTTGCTGAGGTCCTGGTTTTCATTATGTGTGAGTGTGTGTGTGCACTAATTGAAATGTGAAATGTACTTAATGTTGTGGCTCCACCAAACTGTTTCATCTCTTCTCATATACTCAGTTGGGTAAAACACACTCACTGAATTCAAGTAAATCGTAAAAACAAGTGATGTGTAAATGCAAATGTAGTGTGTAATATCACTAATTAGTTTATCTTAATACTGTTACGTTTAACTAATGACAGCAAGAGAAGAATATTGATGCAGTGGTGCACAATGCTTTCACAGGAGATCAAGTGGCCTGTAGAATTTAGCTCCAACCATAAAGGTTTAAAATAAGAAGAGTAGTAAATCTCAGACCACATTGTCTCCTAAATTTATAAGAGAGGACAGTAGAATGGGCATAATTCAAAGCTGTTTAATCTTCACACCTCATAATTCACTCCTTAAACAATATCGAGCAGACTTTGCTTAATGTTCAATACAGAAAAGGCAGAGGATATGAACAATTCCACCCTTATTAGCATCACAACCCCAACAGTGCCCTGATTGCCGATTGAGGCTAGAATATTGATGACAATGTGAAAGATATAACTTTTACTCAACAATGTTTCATCCATTTGCAAAGCTAAATGCATTTGTTGAATGAGAAATGAAAAAGATCTGATTGAATCCAACAATTGTGCATTTTAAGTACCTTTGCTGTCACAATGCAATCACTGCTCAGAATAATCTGGTATTTCTCACTTCAGTCACTTATGCACTTACACATTCAGCTTGGGAAGTATACGTAATTTTTTCATTACATTTTAGTTGCTCTACATACTGTTCTATGTGCCTGTTAGCTGCACATAAGTTACTATGTATGTGCAACACATGTACCACACTGCATTTGTCAATATTTAATATATAATAAATATTACCCACTCAATGTACTGTAAAAATGAAGTGCTACCATACTTCTGTAAGCCAGACTGACAGGAGTCTCTGACTGCTATGGGCTGTTGGGAGCCTTACACCACAAGCTTCTAGGTGGCACAAATACTAGGGAGAAACCACTGCAGGTGTAAATGATTTAATGAATGAATGAATGAATTAGCAGGCTTTGTAAATGGGTAAATTTACCCATTTGAAATTTCATTGGCTGTCAGGCCCCACAAGGTGTTTTATCAATATCAACTAAAGGGAATTTCCATTTCCATTTGAAGTTTTGGACAGTGTAGTATCTACATTTGCCCTTCTGTGACATGGTTTGTTTAAAAGAAAAAAAAGAAAAGATTCTAATACAGATATTAACAATGATAAAAAATTATAATGCTTATTTCTAGCCTTGCTCTTAATGCACATAATGGTGAATTTGTGTGTGCAGGCTGTAGTAGAGAAAAGGCTCCAGAGTGTTTTATCCTGGACCTGCAGGCTAGTGCTACATTGACTGTCCGTAGTAATTACTGATCATGGCTCTTATAACCCCACGGATTAAAGCCCAGATTGTTTTCAATCTATCGGCTCTGTGCAAATATACCCCATCCCATCAAATCTGAAGCAATGCCAGATAATTGAACTGGCTATGTCGGGCGCTGCGTCCTACAGTTTCTTAGACGGAATCAATTATTGGTATTGGGACATTCAACTCCCTCTTCAATTCTGCTGTGTCATTTTTCACAACCTTAAAAATGAAAATGGCTTTGGGGAGCTTGTCTTTCCCTCCTTCATGTCAAAATAACGACTGTGATTACATTCCATAGGTGAAATAAATTACGGTTGCCAAATCCATCTCATGGCAATATCATAGACTATTTATTTCTTTATTTGGTGGCATTTTAGTCTGACTATGTGAGATCTACACCGCATGCAGTGGTTATTAAAAGGTTTGAGAACCCTTTAGAATTTTCTATATTTCTATATATTTCTGAATTTGACCTAAAACTTTATCAGAAGTCCTAAAAGTAGATAAAGAGAACTGAATTAAACAACGTTAGACTAGACAATTTTCTCCTTGCAACCCTGCCGTGCACACCATGGTTGTTCAGTGTTCTTCTGATTGTTGTCTTATGAACTTAAACATTAGCTAATGTGAAAAAGTTACATTAGGTGTTTTTGTGACCTCATGGGGTATTACACTCCTTGTTCTTAGCGTGATATCTATTTGTCGACCTTTTGTACACAGTCAATCTGAGTGTGGGTTGGTGGAGTCAAAACTCTTTAGAGATGGTTTTGCAACCTCATGAGCATCAACCATTCTTCTTTTTCTTCTTCTTCTTCTTCTTCTTCTTCTTCTTCTGCTTCTTCTTCAATCTTCATCTTCTTCTTCAGAAATCTTCGTTTGTGCCATGATACACTTTCACAAACTTGTTTTGTGAAAAAGACCAAACTTTGATAGATCCGTGTTCTTTCAATAACTCACACCTGACTATCACCCTATTGATCAAAACACTAATTTCACTTTAAGGTTATCTAATAATGCCAAAGGTTCACATACTTTTGCCACTCACACATACTATGTAGTACTGAATCATTTTTCTTAATAAATAAATGACCAAGTCTTAATATTTTTGTCTTATTTGCCTAATGTGGTGCTTCTTGTGTGACTGTGTGGAAATCTGTTGACGTTTTATATAGCATTTATTCCGAAATTTAGAACATTCTGAAGGTTTCACAAACTGTCTAGCACTACTGTACATCTTTTTATGTGATCTGATTATGTGATGTGATTTATGTAAGTCAGTACATTTTAAAGATAACCAACAATTCTACTCCTACTATTCCACAAGGTCTTGATCAGTTAGTCCATGAGTTCTCCTGTAGTTCTTTCATAGCTCTTGCTATGCTGAACAAAACTCGCTACCTACTCAAATACCTTATTCAACCTAATGAGAAATCTCAAGCTGCAGCCCAGTTTAGTTTAAATACGTGATCTGTTAACATCAGAGCATTACAACATTTGTTCATATTCCTTTCACAGGAGTGCATTTCCAGAGGTGGGTGGAGTAGCCTATATTCTTACCTAAGTAAAACCTGATTAAATAATGATTTAAGCAGTAGTACTAGTACCAGTAATAAAAACTTCTGAGTTAATCTTTGAATGACAGTGGGATCAGCCCAGATGTTAAAGTTATTATGACTATATTCATCTATTTTTCAAATTATTTTGTCTACCATAAAATGCTAAGCTTTCACAAAGCAGTACAGATGCTGTCAACAACAAAAAGAAATGTAGCTAAATATGACAAAAATGTAGCTGGAAGCTGGAATGTCCAGTTTAAATAGGGTGAAACATATCAGCCTTTCACTGGAATGTCATTCAAAACGTTATTCATATACTTGTTTGTCTGAAAGCACAAATCATGCTAATTAAAGAGAAAACACGTATTTCCGTCCCCCGGGCCTTTATAAGTGATGGAAAAGAAAGATAACAGCACATGCTTTGCTCGGCTAGAAATGCCTCATCACAAGTAGCGGAACAGGATCTCTGTTTTTATACAGTAAAGTGATGCGTCTCTGCCTCTTTAAATCAGCAAATGTCTTGCAGTGTCATGTCTACAGTCCCTGAGATATCTCCCAAAGGAAAAGATGGAGATGCTGTGGAGCTCTCCAGCATGTTGTGTCGTGGCTGTGCGGGGTTGTATCGGGTTAGTGCTGGGCAGGAAGAGTGATGGGATATCGCTGAGAGGCAGTGCGTCTCAGCCATGCCAAGAAAGTGTCATGGCCTCCCGGTTTACATCAGTGTCAGCATGAAGCAGAACACAACACCTCCAGGGCAACAGGAAGACAGAAAAATGAGAGGGCGTTGTAGCCCATCTGAGCACGTTCAGCTCTCTGGCACATGTGCTAAGTCTGTATGCAGTTTTAATAAAATCACTGTTCACCTTTATTAATATGCAGGGCGGATTGTTACATACCCAAGATAGGAAAATTCAACACTACACTGTGAGTGTTTGAAATTATTGTGATTAGCTTACAGCCATATCTGCTCCTTTTAATTGAGATAAATAGAACATAAAATCCATTTAAAGCATTCATTCTTTTCTTGCACTTCGCAGGTGAATATGCTCTGTATATTTTATTAGCATATTTTAAAAGTTTAGCTCCCTGATGGTAAAGAATTAGTCAATAAAATCTGCTACAGCCTCATACCAGTGCACAATGGTGACCTCGGTCATTAGTGCTTGTAATTTGTGGAGGTTATGCTGATACAAGTTTGAGATATTTTAAAATAAATTAGGGTTGCCTGAGCACCCCCTGAAATACATGGCTAATGAAGTAATGAGCTTGCTTTAGGAACGACTCCCTTGTTGCACCGAGAGCATGTGGCCCGAGGCGCTAATTAAAACATTTGGCCATAAGCAATAATTCAAAAAGGCAACTTTCAAAAAGATGAAAGCTTGTGTGGATATGCCTAATAAAACATGCAAGATTAAGAAATGTTCAATTACTGCACTCTAAGAAGCTGTCAAATTTGCTAAACGAGTGTTCTAAGAGAACAAAAAAACCTGGAAGGACATGAAAAACAATTTGTGTTTACAAAGTCTCTGCAACGTTTTCCATATAGTAATCCTCTGTTAGAGATACACCCCTCTGCATCTAAGTAGACATCTGGGTGTAAGCTCCCCAGTAGGCACAGCTGTGTCCAGATGCAAGCTTTAGGTGGAAGCTGAGAAAGTACAGACATTGATTTATGTTAACTGAGTGGACATACTGAGGGATATATTTATGTATACATTAGGAGCTGTATAATCACCTTGAGATGGTGAGTTGTTTTTGACTGAAGGCATCGTGAATGCTGATACAAATTCATTTTAATATATCATAAAATCATGAAATCCTTTGCACTGGAAACTATTTGTTTGGGAAAAGCTTTATTTAACAGGCAAAAGATAACAACCCTAAACAAAATGGTGTGAAGGCCAAGACTCAAACAAAGAAGCTGCTGTTCTCAAGAAAATTAATTGGCCATTCCAGAGACCAGACCTCAGCATCCTTGAAAGTGTCTGGATTACTAGCATTGTGAAAGCACAAAGGAAGTGTTGGGTTGCAGTGCTATTAAGAGGGGAATTAAAGGTTGCCAGGAGCAATAAGTGATGATGAATTTAGACTGATATGGGTAATATTTACCAAGTATAGCCAAGTATGTTGACACACACACAAGGAATTTGTGTCTCTCTAGTACAGTACCAATATACACATAACTAACTGACAGCCCACCGTATACACAATTCACACAATAAAGACAGACATTTACAATATACAATCACTATATACACAATATACAAGTGATAAACAATGGACAAATAATATACAGTAAACAAACAGTAAATAATGCAATAATAATAAGGCAGTAGTGTTAAAGTAGAGGCAGTAGGGTACGCCAGGCCTTTTGGACGTGTGATGCATGAGAACAAACTGTTTGTCTCGGTGCACACAGATTCATTGGTCAAGTTTCAAGTGGGACTCATTACTGAAGATGACCTGCTGCCATTCTAAGTCACTCCATGACAGTCTGGCATGACACCATTGTAGTCTTTGGTGACAGCGATGTGGTGTTAAGGGCAGTAACTGTAACCATCTGCGTGCATGTAGTCCTGCATTCTGCAACCATCTGCCAATGGTGCTGGCACTAAGAGGATGACTCATGGATATTGATGCAATATGCTCTTGAAGTATGTATCAACTGTTGTAAGAATGGACAAGCTGTGACCTTTAACACACATACAAAAGAAATGATTTTTCCAGTTCTGTGGGGATACTCTTTGAACATGTGTGATGCGGCAGACCAGCCACTCTATTGTTAGAAATGTCTCAGTAGATGAGACATTAGATGAGCCAAAAGTGGGGAAGCATGAACTGGCGTAAGGGTCAGTTGATGCCGCTGATGATATAATGAGGATAATTACAGCAGAATGAGCAGTTAAAAGAAGTAAAGTAGCATTATTTTGGGAAATCCATCCCGGATCTGCTTGGGGGATTAATGTAGCAGCCTTGACCTTTTATTTGCTGCAGGGTGACTAATCACTTCTGTAAATATCATCAAATCTATGCACATTATGATTTATTTAAGCATTTAGCACTTTGTAAAGCCTGATTTTATGCTGCATACCGACTGCTGTGGAACACTCATAAAAACACTGTTTTCTACAACCGCCCATAATTTGGTCCATTAGCTTGTTTACAATGATGTTTCATGAATGTGCTACAAAACTAGAGCGAAATTTTAATGGCGTGTCCTGTCTGAGGTCAGCAGCACATCAGCAGAGGATACAACTTAATACAGGCAGTAATGAAGCCTGACAGAGAATAAATATTAATTAAATGAGATCAAAAAGTGCCGGAGCACTTGTCTTCATTAATGTTTAAGTGACAATGTCATTTTCTGTGTAGTGGGACTCATGGGGTGATGGAGCATCTCTGTTGCTGCTTATTGTTTCTCCGAGTGCCGTCTAATGTGTTTGTGTACGTGGAGTGGAGTGGCGTTACGCTGGCAGCTAATGGCACAGCACGGCTCCTCACCCCATATCAGCTTTCGTGCTGCTTGTAAATTTTAGATTTTGATATGAAGTTATATTAGCCACTTGAGCGGTGTCTGTTTCATAGCGAAGGATCGTCTCAGCATTTTTCTTTGATGCAGGTCCCCAGTGGTTTTTCAATTACCGTCCTTCATGTTGATGCTCCATTGTTTATTGATCAGGGGCTCATAAATTGTGAAAAGATAGAGCAATGATGGAGCCCCTAAAAGCATTTTAAACAGATCAATGTTGGCAGCTGAAAAACCACAGGAGCCCCTTAGAAATGAATTTCTGGAGGCCAACTATAAAGCGGGGAGATTAACACAAGGCTTGAGTCATCATGTATATGTATATATCCGTGTTCCCCTCCATCCATCTATATTGTATTTAAATAGAACACTCAGCATATGTTGTGTTTTGGACGCTGAAGTGTAGGCCAACAGAATGCATGTTAATGCTTTTGTTGTCCAAAGAAAAACATACATCTCCAAAGTAAAATCTTTATAGAAGGCATAGAAAATTGTAAAACTTTGTTTAGTTAATGCAAAATCATTTTGGGGCATTTTTATTGCTGATCATGGCGTTTTCACACAATGTAAAGGAAAGTTATACATTCAAATATGTAGAAAAAATGCAATCAAAAATAGAGAGAAACAGCCGATGAGCATATCCATTTCCATTCCTCTTTTCTTACATTTTTTATTTTCCAAATCATTTGAACACTGCAGCTCTTTATGTAATGTAAAAATGTCATAATGAATGGACCTATAAATAAAATCTCTTTGCATTCAATTACTTTACAGGTACCGTATTATTAAAAACCCAGAGAGACTTGAAAGGTAAAAATGATGGGAAATAATATTTTAATCCTCTATAAGGTGTACAAATTGAAGGATAACAATTCTTAAGAAATAAAGGGTCCCTCCTGGGAACAAATCAGACTCTCACAGATCCTGTCAGAAATGGACAACTGGATTGAGACCAAACTGGTGGTGAGGTGGAGGAGGAAGCAAACGTTGAAACGTCGGGACCTGAAAGCAGCAGAACAGAAGTGTAGGATGAACCCTTTTAAAAACAGGTGGCGCACTGTGACAGGCTAGAGGAATGAATAAATGAGTGACATAGCACTAGGGTCTTCCTGTCAGGTACTTGTAATGAAAGGAAGTAGTGTGTTAGATCGGTGCTCTCTTGGAGAGGTGGGTACTTGGTAGTTTGTATACTTATCTTCCATGAAGAGACATGCAGGAAACACGTCGTAAGGGGGTTTCGGAGTCTGTTTAATTAAATATATAGGTTTCTTTGTCTAATATTAAAAGTAGTCTGATCATCTGAAACATTCAAGTGTGACAAATATGCTAAAATAAAAAAAACTGTAAAGGTGCTAAAACCTTCCTCACAGCACTGTAGATTAGTTTAGATCTGGGAGAAAGGATCCTCTATGGCTGGAAGTTTCCTCTATGGCTGGAGCAGGGCCGAGGTTGTTCTTCTCCATAATTTTTCGAATTGGAATGCTGTTGCCGTGTGTCAGAGTCATTTGTCTTTGTTCTGTGCTCTGGTGTCTCGTGGTATATCATAGAAAAGATGAACACAGCTAATAGACTGTGACACAACCATTAACTACAGCTGTAATGAAAGCGTAATGGAATCAAACAGCCATTTCTCGGCACAACACTGGCAGACGCAGGTAAATGTTTAAAGATGAACCCTGGAAGCCCTGCTGTGCTTTCCACAATGCTCTTATTTTTGCCCTTGAACTCCCGTCAGCCTCACAGAAAACATCAGAAACCTCGGCTAAACCTTGGCCAGCCGATCATCTCCTTGAAGGCGCTTTTACATATGAAACGGATCCAATGACTGCATTATTCTTCCGTTCATGAACAAAGAAATGAAACCTCCTTTTATGTACGGTCCACCCTTTTTCAGAGCCCATGCCCTTGCCCTGCTATGAAATGAAGTCATTGAAGATTGACAGTGTTGATATTCCTTTTGTATTTCAAGGAGATATGAAGGCCTGGCACTCGTGTCGAGATTAGAAAGGACAGTAATAAATGCAAAAAGTTATTACAGCATACTAACAAGCTTTTCTCCAGCACCGTTCACTATACAGAACTGTCTTCTGTCCAAAAGACTCAATTTAATGACTAACTGCCTGACCCACATCATTCAACTCTCTGCTTTTATTTTAGGGAAGACGTTACTGTGTGTAATAATAGATTGCCTAAGTATACAATAGTTTTAATTTCACTGATGGCCTGTACAGCTTTATTATTGTTGTTTGCCTCTGATCTAAAATCTCTTGGCAGGCTGGCTTTCATCTATTCTGTTCTCCAGTGAATCACTTTAGCCTGTACATAAACAAGCCCACTGCCTGCAGAGAGAGCCAGCTAGCAGCATCTCATAAGACTGCATGATGAAATTCCAGTTTGGTGATGAACTTTTGATATCAAGGGAAATAATGCAGATGAATATAGTCTGATGAGAATGCCAGATGCACTTTTCAAATGTTTTAATAGCAAAAGAAGCAGAGATCAAATTAAATGGGGGATGAAGTAAAAAAGGTAGTTCCAAATCAACTAAACAGCAATGCAGAAACTGTGATGCCATTTTTTATATATAAAAGACATATATTGTCTAATGGCACCATGTCATATATACAATAGTAAGGCTAATTAAAGTTTTGTTTTTTTCATAGAAGTAACCATTTTTCATTGTTAATGAAATGTTAGGCTTCTACAGGTACAGTTGCCCTTAAAAAGCAACTTTTATTATTAAAAAACTTTTCATAATAAACTCGAGAAGGCTAATAATAAATTAACCACTAATAAAGAAAGTTTTCTTCCACGAATGCCATGGAGGAATCACTGTTCAAAAACCTTTCAGTGGACGCTTTTTATAGTGAATATGTCAGAGTAAAGAACTTCCAAACAATGTAAATATTCTATTGAGAACTCTTAAGTGCATAGAGCAAGTAGTTCAGAGTGGTTTACTGTAAAATGCTCAATATTAGACAAAATGATTGAGTCCAAATTGTTCACAGTGTCTAAAGCATTTATTATTACTAATAGCAGTGTATTCAAGACCTGGACACACAGTCCAGGTCAAAATCAAGACTTTATACAAGATTAAGTAATATATAGCCTGTATTTGGTTGGTCTCTAAAAGACCTTACCCTAAGACAAATGCAAGAACAAGTCCAAACGATGTCAAGATCGAAACTCTTAAGTATTACACCATTAGCCTCTAACACAAAGATACTACATGCAGGTTCTGTGGTTGTTTTGAATAATAAATATAATGGCTATATACTTGTTGTGTTGTTGTGTCTCTATAGTAATGCATTTCATGTCAAACCACTCTGAATGACTGTGTATCCATCTTAGTGCTTATTTAAACAGACATGTTTTTCAGAGAGTCAGCAGTGACATATCTTTGGCGTCATCATAAAAGAACCACTTTGCCACAAATGTGTCACACAATTTTTTTGGGGTCAGGGAGTAAAATGGGGCCATTCATATCTGATAGATGTGTTAGAACTTTTTAGATATTGTGTGGCCTTAGTTGTCGATAACAGTCCAATGTGCCAAAAATGGATGGATTAGAGCATCATTCTCTGCTTCTTCAAAGGTATTCTAACAATTTTCAAGACCAGCAACTTTCAGGTCTATAAAAATTGATTTGTTTGTCATGGGAGCGGACCGATTTGGACTCTTTCGGCCGTGAAATCTTTGTGCGAAATAGGAGTATCAATCAGAAACACGAAGAAGCAGACAGAGAGTGAGATTTGACTTTAATTTAGACATTGGCTGCTGTACTGAGTCCCAGTGGTATACAACGAGATAAGAGACAGATCACAGCTCCTGCACTGATGCAAGAATTCACTGATTTTCTGCAATTATAAACAAATTCTTCCTAAAAGATTACTGCAAAGCTAACACTGCCAATAAAACCCTAATGATATAAATGTGAGGGTCAAGCAATGACAGCTCACTTGGTGGATGACTCCTCTGATTCTTTGATTAATGTACATTTACAGGACAATTTCCTTTTCTCTGTTCTGATAAGAGCAAATGAAGCATGTTAAGTTCAGATGTTAGTGTCAACTGGAGCTCTGTATTTCCATTTCTGTAGTAATGAAAAAAGCAGAAGGTATTCACCATTGAGATTCCAAAAAAGCTAGAACAACACACAAAATTAAAGAAAAAAGAAATCAGCAATTTATGGATCTATAATTTCTAAAACTGTAAAACAATGCCTGGAACTTCCAGCTGAAATTGGGACAGGGGCCATTTAAGATTAGGAACACTGTGAAAAAGAACATCATTATGCCTGGAATTAAAAAGGAACATTTAGGAAAGACAAAATATATTTAATACTCAAATGCAAAAATGCTACTGCAAAAAATCCAACATTCCAGAAATAAGGTAGGTCACCCTCTACTGTGCATAATATCATCAAAAACTCAGTGTACCTTGAGGAATTTCCATGAATGAAAAGCAAGGCCAAAAACCACCACTGAATGCCCATGAACTTCAACCCCTCAGACTGCTTCTGTGATGGAAATCGCTGCATGGGCTTTAGCAAAATGGTCAACTGAAACAAGGCTACAACTTGTGTTCTATGCACAGTGAAAGTCATATATGTCAGTAACATCCAGAAACGCTGCTGACTTCTCTGGACTGCAGCTATTCTGAAATAGACTGATGCACAGAGGAAATTTGTGTTCTTCAGGCCAAAGAAGAAAAGGACCATCTATATTTTACCAGAGTTTAAAAGTGAGGGTGTGCCTTGGTGTGATCAGGCTGTGTGAAAACACTATTAACGCTCATATTTTGGAGCAACATACATTTTTTCAGGAACACCCATGAATCATTAAGTATGAAAGTATGCTTTCAGGCTAGCCTTGGTCAGGCCAGACTTCGAGCAGTTAGAGGCAGTCAAAAGAAATTCTCCCCAAAGGCATATCACAGCTCGACAGTTAGGACAAACCAGGCTGTGGTCAGTCAATAAGTAATATTATCAGTTTCAATCTAGAACTTACATCTATACATTTTCGGTCTATAATTACGGGTTTAAACCAGTCCTAAATTACAGCCGATTGGCCAAGTTTCAGGTGTAAGGGGGGCAGTGTAATTATTCCTGACTCACTGCTAGTAACAGTACAGTTACTGTATCATTATGCTCCTCATTAGATTCCTATCAGACCCGGTAAGGTACACAAAGCTAATATGATTTCTCCATAATCCACTAAGTTGGCATAATGTGCCAGATGATCATGTGTTGGAACGACACAAAGCCTCTTTGTGCTCTGAGGTGGCGTGACAAAGTACCTACAAGAAGAGGTAGAGTGATTGGGGAATCTGTTGTATTCTATCTGTCTTATCTCACCACAGCTGATCATTCTAATCTTAATCAAAATCCCAGATGAGTATGCCAAGTAAATATGATAACCTCAGGGAATATGTTTAATCACTGTGACTTTTATCTCTAATCCATCTATCACAGGGATGTTGTAGGCCCCAGTACAACAAAATGATTGTCACCTACATATGTAATGGACTACGAATGAATAAAAAGTATTGTAAAAAAAAATTTTTTGTTTGTTTATTTACAGTGTCGTTATGTCTCAAACAAGTTCATGCTATAATGCACAAATATATGATAAAGTACGGTATAGGAAGATTACACAGCCTTTCCAGTGTTCCAATCTAGTTTTTATATAATGCATATGTTGATATATTATTTGAAAGGAATATTTTTATCCAGGAAAAATTCAGATGTATAAATAATACTTGAAGATGTTGCAGGTTGCGAGGCCATTTCTATTGTATCACATGTAGTTACTAATGCTGGGTTCAGACTACATAAATTTAGCCTGATTTTGATTTTGTTGGAGTCAACAGATACCAGATTTCAGCATTAGGCTTGAATATAAGGGGAATGAAGGAGCCATGTAGTGTGACATAACTGAAGAACAGTGAAGAGTTAACTGGTAAGGTAAGAAACTGCGAGAATCCCTCTGTGACTATATGTACTCATATATGCCTCAAATATGCACACTATTTCCCCTGAAATAAAAATATCACAAAGCTAAACAAAGTCTGCCAGTGTCTACTTGGCAATGGCAACTAATGTGCAATTTGTTATACATAACTAACATAATTACATAGCATAGTATTAAGGACATAATGATTAATTAGGCATTTTAATCATATGAAAATTAAATACACATTTAAATGTATTACTTTTTCAGTATGGCAGCACTCAGAAATAGAAGTTTACTGTAGTTACAGAACATTAGGTTCACATCAATTTCAATAGGCTGAAATGTATCTGAAATGTATCTGAAATTCTTCATTACATGTATTGACTTTATAATACTAGCAAGTATAATGGCAAAAACGCAATCCAGTGATTGTGTGTATGAGAGTGGAATTTCTGTGCCAACTGGCTGATTGGAACACTCTATTGAGAGTGCAAATGAGATCCGAATCGGCTGGAAGTAAATCAATAGACACAGTATATTATGGCAGAGATGACCACCTCTCGCTGCCAACTTCACTACATACTTCAGCGGCACTTGGCTAAATTAGAATACGCTAATGGATCTCAAACTCCATAGTGTAGGCCCCACAAAGCTGCTGTCAGATAGATAGCTTTATTAGACCCTGCTTTAGAAAAAAGGGCATTTCAGAAAGAGCACAATTGATTTAAATGAGGGCTAATAGAACTTGTGGCCAAATTTAATGCAGCATCACTTAAGTGTCTTTAATTTCCCCCGTCATTTTCTCACTAATCCACCTCCTGGCCCTCAGCCTTCATGTAGCAGCATGGACGAAAATCGAGACTGACGGGCTGTAATTAGTGCACCCGTTCTACAATAAAACCCCCTGAACCTCCAGCCTTGATCAGCAGCATTCCACCCTGCTCTGAAGAATAAAGACAAACACAGTCTTGCATATCTTGTGTCGTACAGGGTGATGACAACATGGCATATTTGACAGTAATTATATTACAATTACAGTGATATGGACCATAACCAAGGCACAAGCTGTGCCTTTTTAATGAAGGGGTCATCATGAAGATATTGAGTGAAACTGAGACATGTCTATGTATACAGACATGACAGCTTTTAGCCCTCTCATGTAAGTTATTCTGCTACATTTGAAAGAAGTAGCATTACTAATAGGGAAAATGGCTAAAATATGAAAAGCATGCATGGCTGAGAGTCACATCTGTATGAAATGATACATTGAAATGATACAAAATTACATGGAAACCATTCTGGTTCCTTTCCCTCCATTCAAAGTTAAGACCATTTTGGTGAGAGTATGGTGAGAGTGGCTCATATTTTTTTCATTTGTGATAAAAGGAAAGCTATGCACTTATGCCTGCCCGGGAAATCTATACATGAGACCAATGTTCTTACAGAAAAATGAGCAGTGCAAAAATGAAAAAGTAATCTTGAAAAAATGTCTAGTCAATATATCTAAAACACCAATATTTATGTATTTCTCACTGCTATAAAAAGATTATAAGACTTTTTTTAAATATGATTTTTATTTAATGTGACATCAAATTACATTGTCTTATTCTGCTGAACATTTTATCCAGAAACAAGCACAATTATAAGTGAACAGAATAAGACAATTTACTTGATCAAATTACTTACATAACGTGTGAAATAATCTCTTACAAACAAGACATTTTAGACATATTCACCAAGTCATTTTTGCAGAGTTGCACCTAAAAATATCCTTTGGATTAGATTAGATTAGATTAAACTTTGTCATTGTGCAGAGTACAGGTACTGAGCCAATGAAATGCAGTTAGCATCTAACCAGAAGTGCAAGTACAGTTTTATTTACATAAAGAGCCGTTATACATGATTGTTATACAATCATGTATAACAACTATTGTAACAAAAAACAAACCACTTTGTCACCAATTATATTTATTTCTTAAACCTTTCCTTAAACACATATTAAACATTGTTTTAATAGACTTAATCTTTCATTCAAAATAAAAACTTTATTACTTTAAAATACTTTAAAAGCTTAAAACATCCTATTTGTTATAGCATATAGCTACATACAGGTATATGCAGGTATTAAATCAGTGTGCCAACCACTCTGATACAGATTTGGACACTTCTTATTATCCATCCTGCTTTGCTATCGCAGGCAAAATATAACTTTATGCCATGTCAGTTAACTATATGACTAAGTGTCGGTCACTCATCAATTCAGTGAGTTTAATAATCATCTTACTTTAATACCTTGAGACGTTCAGATGTCCTGATGTCCTGGAAGCGTCTAGGTAAAGAGATCAAATGCTATACTTAAGTTGGCTTGAAAAAGACAACTTACTGTTCTTCGTAATCTTCTTCTTCTTATTATTATTATTAGTGCAGGGACCCTATTGTATTTGTTAGGATTTTTCTTCTTCTTCTTCTTCTTCTTTTTCTTGGCTGAAACGCGTTGTAGAGCAAAGACCGTAGGGCCTAGAGACACCAAACTTGGACTGAAGGTACAGTAGGGGTGAAATGACTCAGCCACAAAGAATGGCACCAACTGGCCTCAAGGTGGCGCTATAGCAAACCAAAACACCTTTTGGCCTATAACTCCTAAACCAATTTTTGCTAGCCAAAATAACATTTTTCCCATGTTCCTTGGGTCAAAACCAATCACTTTGCCATTTGGACCATTAAGCTCTGCCTACTTAGATCTTTTTCTAATTAGCATAATATGCAAAACCTACTTTTGCGAACTAGTTTTAGGATTTAAAAAATCTCAAAAAATTCTCCAGACACTGAACCTCAATAATTATCAAAAACATGTCGACTTTTGTAAACAAAATGGCCGCCATATGCAAATGAACCCTTTCGAGAAAATATTTAATTAATTAAAAATTCTGTAACTCAAACATGCTTCATCCAAAAAATTTGAAACTTTGGAATGTGTTTCAGGACATAATTCTGAGGTGGCCTATCAAGTTTGGCGCATTTACATCTATAGGGGGTGCTATAAATGCTACATAACTGTTTCCCAGCAACTGTAAGTCCGATCGAGCTGAAACTTTGCACGCTTCATCTTTGACACAGTCTATAAGTGAATCTTTTAGGACAATTTGATACATTAAAAATTATGGATGCCATTAGCCAATCAGCTTTCAGTAGGCATTTGATAGGCTTAACACAAATCAATCAGCATGAAACTTCACTGGTATGTCTTTGAAGGGACTTTGCAACAGCCAGTAAAATTTCAAAAGATTTGGCCACTAGGTGGCGCTATTTTGGAAAATCAGGTGTATCTCATACAAAATTCAACCTAATCTCAAACAAATGCATTATCATCATGCACTGGACTGTTCCAAACAACTTTGTAAATACAATTGTGTTAAAAAAAAAATTATCAATAAATGTTCAAAAATGCTACTTTTCGAACTAGTCCCTGGATTTTGACCCCAGCTGTTCCAAACTGGTCTTAAAATACTCTGTGGAGTCTCTAGGTAAATAATTATCAAAAAACATGGCTTCTATAAATCAACAAATCACTTCGGCCTTGGAATTTATAGCCTATATCGCTACAACTCCTCAGTCTTTACTCAGATCATCTCAGTATTTTACAGACATGTGGCAACTGAGACTCTGATGAGATGTACAAAAAATGGTGCAGTTTGGCCTTTAGGGGGTGCTATAGCACTTAAAAACACTTAAAATCACTAAAATGCTCATTACAATGTTATTACACAATCAATAGCCAAAAATCTGATGTTGTGTCAGAAAATGGACTACTGCTCTGCTATTTTGACCTATTCGTTCAGAATTTACAGCTTATAAAACCAAGGGTCAAAGGTCAATCTCAATGAAACTTGGTACACATGTCTGTCTCAGGCCCCTGATCAATGATCTTAATACTTAGAGGCTTTCTGAATTAATCTAAGGTCTTTATTCTCACTTTTGTGTGCCACAATAGTCCCTAATGCTATAAGGGCCTGTCCACATAAGCCTCAGCCTCTATAATGTTAATAGACCACTGCTGATTATTTATGGTGAATGAAGACCTGAAGATAAACTCCCACTTCCTATAAGGTTTACCTCTCTGTGTGTAAACAAGGTCCAAACTGCTTTAAGCCTTCTGAGGCCTCAAGAGTTTAAAAGCAGCTGAACAGTTCTCAGTGGGCCTCTACAGCACTGAGCTGAAAGTGAGATGTTCCTTTTTTGATAAATACAAAGGAATAACATGGTTCCTAATGACATGAAAACTGCCTGAGCTGTTAAGCCTGTATTATCTTTATAGATCTAGAAACGAGTCCGAACTGCTTTAGGCCTTGTGAGGCCTTGCTGGTCCAAAAGGCCTCAGTGGACTTATGACCTGCTAGGACCCTCAATTGCCGCTTGCGGCTATATTTAAGTTGGCTTGTAAAAGCCAACTTACTGTTCTTCGTAATCTTCTTATTACTTCTACAGTTGTAGACCCCATAGCGTAGATTTATGCTTGTGCTTTTTGAAGCGATCCGACTTACAGATTCTGAACAGTTTTCCTCGGAAAACCGATTTTTCCCATAGGGAATGACTAGGGCCCCGTTCAACAAACTACAGCTCATTCAACCCCATTTACTACACAGTCCTTCCACGCATTTCACACTCAACCAAACACAAATTTTCACCTCACACTACTCTCCACACACACCACACATCACACGATTGTAAACGTTCTTTTACAAGCCAACTTAAAGTTCGTTCACCTAAAGGCATTCAGTGATGGATTGACCCGCACTCGTTCATTTCTCCTTTTTTTCCCGCATCCCTCGATCCTCCCATAGAGTCCCAGTCATTTTTAGACACACCTAAAGCCGGCTGTTTTGTTCGCCCGAGAGGCGCGAAACTTCACATACACACTAAGGGCCGGTCCCTAAGTGCCAATCCAAGTCGTACTGACCCGCACTCGTCTATCTGTCGTTTATTCATCTCTCGTTACTGCCATAGGGTCCCAGTCATTTTCGACCCAAACCAAGCAGTAAGGCTTTTGTTCGCTCGAGAGCCACCAAACTTCACATACTCACTACGGGCAGGTCCCCAAGCACTGACCCATAGTCATACTGACCCGCACTCGTCTATCTGTCGTTTATTTATCCCTCGTTCCTCCCATAGAGTCCCAGTCATTTTTAGACACACCTAAAGCTGGCTGTTTCGTTCGCCCGAGAGGCGCCAAACTTCACATACATAGATAATGCTTAATCATACATTAAATAAACTCCCACCATAGCTCTGTAGCACAGCGGTAGCGCAGTTCTACTTATGAATAAGCAGTGGAGTAGTAAGAAATAGGTTGAGGGTTTGTTCCTGTACATGTTGGCTGACAAAGAACTGCACATGCATATTTACCCCTAGTAGAAGTGGACACATACAACAAGAAATTCTTGGAAAAGTCTGGAAGCGCCAGTGCTGGAGCCACCTGTAACCTCTGTTTAACTGTCTCAAATGCCAAAAGGCCATCCTGTGTCCAAGAAAGGCTGCAATGGAGTTGGGCATTCCCAGTATCTTTTAATCATAGCTCTCAATGGTCCTGTTAAACTAGCATAATCCTCTACCCATGCTGAGGAACAGCCAGCAATACCAAGAAACGTCATCATCTCTCTGACTGTTCTGGGCTTTGGAGCCTTGCGAATAGCTTCTAACTGACTATCAGAAATACTTCTGTGTCCCTGCGTTATTGTCTGACCCAAATAAACTACCTGCAGCTTTTTCAGAGAGGCCTTATGCCCCTTTTCTGCCAGTATCTGTAACAGCTTAATTGCGTCCTTGTGCAGTTCAGTGGATACTCTGGAAGCTTCGCATGGTGGCATATTTGCCACAATAAACTTCTCCCACATCTTGGCTGGTTCCAGAAATTCACTCATATTTCCAATCCAAAATACTTTAGAAGCTTCACTCTCTGTTGTCATCAAGAATTGGTGAGCAATATCATCTGGCACTTCCACCAGGCAGCCGTTCATTGTGTACTTTATTGTACAGTTCAATCTGCACAAAGCATCTCTTCTCAAGAGTGCGATAGGTGTATGTTCTGATACCAGTATGGGTATTGTAGTTATCAGATTTTTACAGCAGAGCAGAACTGGTTTAGTTAGAGGGATCAGCTGTTTCACTCCCTCAAACCCGATCTTCCTAGTCCATTGACCATACATGGGAAGATGTATAGCATCTTCAGGCCGAATACGGTGAAAGGAGCTCCGCTATCCACCATCACTTCCAATGATTGATTATTTATTTTCACCTCGATTGTTGGATCTCTCTCCGGCCCTGATGCTCCCACCTGACACCCCCCTCTCAGGTTCTCTTGGCCCCTGAAAGGATTCACCGGTCCACCAGATGGCCTTGTTTAGCCCCTGAATCCTCCTCTTAAGTTTCCTCTGAAGCTTCCTCCTGGCATGTTGCACTCACGAGATTCTTCAAAGTGACCAAACAGTCCACAAGTACAGCATACTTCAAAGGACAGTTGGAAATTTGAAATGAAAATCTTTTTTTCATTTCCGTGACCTCTTTCTTTCCAGGTCTGCACCTGACCCAAGATTGGTTGTGGATAAGACATAACTGGTACCACCAGCGATGGCTGGGATGACTGAGGCCGCACTGTGAAATTTGAGAAGTTGATCTTACTTAAAGGAATCGAGGAAACCGGTTGCCTTGAAAATTTTAAGTAAATAACTGTTATATTTAAGTTACGTTTACTTTTTGTTTACTACTTAACTATACTTAATACAAAAGTTGAATTTACTCAGTTTAGTTGAGTTGTTCCTACTTTTAAAAAAAGCATGTATATGTAAATTGTCATTTCTAAGTGTTGGCAACTTATATAGCCAAATTTGATTTGATTTGACAAAAGAGTCCTGTTTACTTAATAGGATTTAGGAAACCGATTGCCTTAGAAAAATGAAGTAAGCATGACCAAGAATTGTAAGTCAGCAAGACTTTTTTATTTTAACAAAATACTATTATGCACACCTCAGCCTAAAGAGTTTGTGGAAACACATACAATTTTACAAACAAAACATCCACATTTAAGACAACTGAGGTATTTTAAAAGTCAAAAAAGTTTTAATCTAAGCCTTAGTCTTAATCTTTGTTCCTGACTTTGCTAAAGAACGGCTCATTTGGCACAGTTATGTAACAGAAACAAATGTTCAGTGATGTTTAATGCATTTAACTAAGCTTAACGTTTCCACTAGCTTAGCTGTAAGTGCTAAACAAAAACTAAACAGCGGCTGATAACATTGATGACTTCTGATGATCCTGAAATTTAACTGCATTTCAATGAACTGCATACTCAAGTCCAACTACTTCAGAACCTAACAACTATAGTAACCAGACAGCAAAGCTGTGACCATCTGAACTTTGAAGAGAATTTACCATCTACTTTTTATTGGGCTTATAAAATTAACACTTAATAATTTTAACACTTTAAGACTAGTGTGTCTCACAAATAAACTCAAAAAGTAGGCACCAAGGTCTGTTTCTCCATTTCCAGAAGAGATGAAATTAATTAAAACAGTAAACTAAAAGTTTTTAATTAAACCTAACAAGCTAATTTAGGTTTAAGGATGGCCTTCAACCTGTATCCCTTAAATGAAACATAAGACAATCAGAATCTGACTGACTGTAAATCAGTCAGAATCACACTGTGGCTTTAAGTTGTAAATATGTAAAAACACTGAACAGTCCAATCAAGGATTTAGGAATCTGCTATCTAAATATGCCAGCCATACATACCTGCTGCCTACTGCAAAAGTGCATTTTTCAAGCTCTGAAGTTTTGGGCTCAGTTTACCTACTCCCAGGTTCAGCATCACCCTCTGAATGAAGTCAAAGGTGTTCTTTAGTCTTTTGGGATAGTCCAAATGAAGGTTGTAAATCAGTCCAAAGTCAGGCAAATAGCTTGAGTGTGGCTTTCAATGTTATCCATAATGATGCTGCCTTCCAGTATGATGCCGCCTTCCAGTATGATGCCAATGCTAGATGGTTCAAGGTGCAGGGCATTTGGATCAGGTTGCTGGCTGTCTTCAGGCACAACAGTCAATATCCCAACAGGAATCTGGGTGATATCTCTGACTGCATCTGAGTCCTGCAGACAAAAATAAAGGTTTTAAATATAAGGTTAAATTTATCCTTGCAAAGACCTTCATTGGTAAAACCTAAACCTTATGTAATACTTACAGCAAGGACTTTAAAACAATCACTGCCATCATCCCCGAGAAATACTGGAAGACAACGTAGGACAGCAGTTTGCATTGCTACAACATCATGGGTCTACAAATGAGGGAAGAACAAACCAAGATAAGCATTTATTTAAAAAGGGGGAAAATGGGCTTTTCCTTAAACAATAATTGTGGTTTTATATGGTTTGTTATCAAAAAATCCCATTAAAACATGAAATCAAATAATGAACTGATCTACTCCAAAAGTATTGTTGGTGTTTTCACTGTCTTGTGCAACTTGTTTGTCTTTGCCATTGGGCGCCAATGTTTGGCAAAGACTATTAAAAAAGCAAGAAACGTTACACAGTGCAACAATTAGTTGATTTGCTTAAAAAAATGGTGCTCTGACAATTCATTGTCAGTTTTCATGCAAGTAATTTGTTGACAATAACAAAGCTATAGAAAAACAAACAAGTCTAAACCTTAAAGGAAAAGCAGCTTCTTCTAAAAGTCTTCATCTTCAAAGACTTAATCTTAAAGAAGGGATTGGATCACCATCATAAAAAAAAAAAAGTAATAACTTTCACAATTCCTAAAATTGCTTACCTTCATTTCAACCTGGGCAAGAATCTCTGCAAGTGTCTTGCCAACAATTCCCTTCTTGGATTTAAAGATCTCAAGTAATCGTGGGCTGTGGCGGTCCAAGGACTCAAAAAAGTCTTGTTCAAGATCTTTACTTGCCACTCTTGTGAACTCTGCAAAAACCTTTCAGCACAAAACACAAAGAGAGCTATAATTTGTTTTACAGCACAATGTTTTACAACATTTTATTTGAATGCTTTATTTTATTTACATTAAATACATTTGTTAACGTACCTGCTGTTTTCTGAAAAGTGCTGGCCAGCGTTCCAACATGCGTTTCACGGGATGCTGCTCTTCTAAAATTTCTTTCTGTCTCAATGAGAAAGTCTGGTTCATCAGCTGACTCACAAGTGTGTCATGCTGGGGTAGAGGACGAGGAGGCAGGACGTAGGTGCAAGTATTTAATGAAGTCAAAACAAAACCAAAGAAAGCAGCAAACTGAGGTGACTAGGAACAGGGTTACAAAACAAACAGACAAGGAGACAAACAAACAGACAAGGAGACAAAACACCAAGCAACCACACAGGGGACAACAGGCCATATAAAAGCACAAAGACTAACGCGGAACACCTGGGAAGGGGCGGAGCTACAAACACGGGACATGGAGGGCGGAGACAGGAGGGGCACATGATCAAAACAGACAGACTCACATGGGACAAGACAACAAAGGTCACATGACCTAAACAGCACATGGACAGGCAGACAGAAACAAATCCAGAGAAGACAGACGAACATGAACTGGACAGGGCAGAATGTGACAAAGTGCTGCATTTGGTGTCCTTTTCTTCATTTCATTTTCAAGCAATTGTGGAGTTTTCCAGTGCTGATGCATCCTGACCCTGTGGGAAATTGGGCAGGAAGTTTGACTCACTTCTCCTGGGTTTCTTCAGGTTTTTTGAAGGTGGCTCTCCATCTGGATTCTGCCGTGTTCTTTGTTACTATTGACTGACACATCTGCCATTCCACATCTACGAAGTTTGGAACAAAGATTACCCACTTTGAATTTTAAACTATTCTTCCATTCGTGGCATCCTGTGCTTTACCCTGGCTCAGCCAGGCAAGGGTGCTTAGAAATGAGTGCCTTAGCAACTTCAGTAAAGTGTTCATCTTGTGGATAAGCAGAGTACTTGTACATCTCCTCAGCAAGTTTCTGCAGGATGTCATGCTTCATGTCTCGTGAAACTGACATGAGTTTGCCATCTCTCATGTAAATTTGGTTTCCCTGTCTCAGTCTATATTCAATATCCACAGAGAAAGAAGGCACCTCAAATGTAGAAGGCCACTGTTCACGCAAGGTCAGCTCACTGCGAGGCACTATCTCTGTGTCAGATGAACTGGCTGAAGACAGTGTACCTGAAGACATTGTGCTAGCTGAAGACAATGTTAAAAATACACTTTCCAGAGCGATAATCTTTAGAGTTGCTCTATTAGGCAATTCACTTATATCTGTGAGGTTGCAAAAAGCATTGTTGAAATCTGGGTCTTCATAGTGAAACATGAAGTCAAACTGCAGATTCAGCTGATTTTTCAACTTAGTTATGAATTCTTCCACATTATGAGTTCTCCCACAGGGAGTTACTTTTCGGATGTCATTTTCACCAACTATTACCCTCACTGGCCAAGATTGGTCCATAGTTCTGTAGGAATGAAAATAATGACATCAGCACAAAATGTAATGCTTTAAGGTAACAAATAGTTTGACCTTCACTCTGTAGACAGACAGGGGAAAGACATCATTGAAGTCTTTCAGTTGGGTTACACGCAAACATGAACTTTTGCAGACTTCATAAGGAACAGGGCTGCCAAATTATGCTTAAGCTGACACTCCAAGTCATCAATATTATCAGCATTAAAATCATCATCTTTAAAATCATCTCTCTCATCTGTGCCTCTCTGATTTTCAGTTTGAGCAACTTCTATTATATTTTGAGTATGTGTTAGGATTCCTGGTTTAAACTGCAACTTGCTGTGCATCTCTCGGCCATCATGGCTCCTGCTTTTATGGGCATTAAATGTGGTATAGACACGGGTTTCAAAATGGCAATCCTGGTAGAGGCACTGGATTTTTTGGCGCATCTGAATATGTGTACGTAAATGTGAAAAAAAAACTTTTTCTGTGCATGGCTCTTCAAAGTCACAAAGTTAACACATTTTTTGTGGCATCACTAGGATTGTCATTGATCTGAGAATGCACTGTTGATAGATGAACCTTCAGTGCATTAAAGGACTTAAACATGCAAAGGCACTCCATATGAAGACATGGTACTGGCACGGTTCTTGTGTGACCACCATGTTTCAATCTATAATGTCTAAGTAGGTGCCCTCTCTTTTCATACACAAACTTGCAAAACTTACATGTCCACTGCATTTGTGTTAGCTCTTCGTCTTGAAGCTGCAAAAAAGAACATCATCTCAAATACGAATTTAAAGTCATGTAGATTTAAAACAATGTAAGAACAGCCACTCACATGAGAAGTAAAGTGTGTTCCATAAAACAATCATTATTGTGCTTACATAAACATTGACTAAGGTTTTCTTTAACACATCAACAGAAATTAAGTTTAAACAAAAAAAACCTACAGTGAGTCTGTCAACTCACACTTCAGCACACACTTCAAATACAGTATGACCTGGTCACAATACCTTAATCTAAGCATTAAATGAGCATTCATTCTAGTTCACAAAACATTAACCACATTTATTGCCATGCAAATCCCATCAAGAATAATTATAATGAAAAGATAAAATATTTATGATATTTGTAGGGTAGATAAACTGCAGTGAGTGCACAGAGTAAAATTTTAAAAGTAAATATAAAAGTTTTTAGCGATAAGACAAATTCATTTATTTCACATAACGAGGGGAAACTCGGGGTGATATACTGAGAATCACTACCGTAGTCAGATTTTTTTTAAAGGACCAGTTGGGTTTTATTTATCTTTTAAGAGGATGAAATTGGCTTCGTATTCGCCAGCTTCTTACTCGACCTTTCCATTCCACTACTCCTCTTTTCCACAACACTCTGTAAAAATGGTTTTGGTTTACCTTTTTGTATCGAATCTTATCCTTGTTTATTGCAAAGAAAATGAAGAGCTGCGGTGCCGGACGGATCCAAAACGTTTGTGCTCACAGCGGCTAGTGAGCAGCTGCTAACGTTAATTAAACAAACTGAAACTACTCAAACTCTACTCAAGACTATTTCCTGTGTTGTCATTCAAACCAGCTACAAAGAAAAAGAACGGACTCTGACAGAACTGAAGCATCAACTACAAATATTTCGACCACTAAAGCTGTTAACCACGAGTTGACGAGACAATCGTGTTCGAGTCGAAGTACTGTCTCTCCATTGCTACGCGCGTGCACAAATAGCTTGTCAGCTAACTACGTGCGCCAAGCGTTAGCATACATTTTTTCAGGAAATATGCCTATCAAATTATCACTTCAAGTTAATTTAATAAAAACACAGCTTAATGAAATTGAATAGAAGAGAAATCATGGACGTGTAGGCTCGGGTTTTCTGTGTCGAAGTGGTGTATCAGCTAGCTAGTTAGCGTTAATGTTAGTCAAATGTAGCATTAGCCTATCATGAATTTACTTTCGGTTTATCACAATAAACAGAAAATATGGACATCGAAAATGCAGTTGTGAGTAATGAAACCATACCTAACAAATTTGAATGAGTATTTAGTTTGAATAACATATCTAAAGACTTAGAACTTGTTCTGCTTCCCACGTGTCCAATGTCTGGAAGGTTCTCCTGCATTGCTCCTCTTGACATGCGCACTGCAGAGCTCGAAAGTGTCGAGTGCAGTTTAACTTACTCAAATGTGCTTAGTTTTAGAGGTCTTTCATATAAAATGAGCACATTACTTAAATTACATGAGTTGAATCACTAGGATAGTATGAAATAAGTAAAGTTCACTAATGTTATTTAAGTAAGGAATAGTGTTACCTTTTACAGTGTGGACTTGACTCGGCTGCAGTTGCGATAGTGGTTGATTTGGTGGAGACTGACTCTGTATGACTAGTGCCTGCTTCTTCTCGCTATCCATCACCTGAATTTGATTAAGTTTCCTGAGAGTCTCTTGGTCTTGTTCTTTCTGATCATGTTCCTTCTTCTGATCCTCAGTTCACGCTTAGGTTTCACACTGGCTGCTTCCTTCTTACTTTTGGAACTTGGATTCGTCTTTATGGTTGTTTCCACTTGTCCCCTCTCAATTGTGCGGCCATCCTCATCTCTAATGTGATATGTACCCTCCTTATTTTAATTACATCTGGGTTAAAAGTCCCCTCTACTGGCCATGGTTGGTCAATTTCATGCCAACACTTATGCCACTTCTCCGATACCTTTACAATACCTTTAACCAAGAAATTATTCTTCTGTACTACATCAACAGAAGTAATCACTTTCTGACTTTTTAATGTCCTTTTTAGACAATTTTTTAGAAATTAAAACTAATTACCAAATTAAACTTCTTAAAACTATTTACATTACTCCACCCCCCTTTTATTCAATAATTCACTATTTCACAACAGCCAGTAAAAACTAGAGGAATTTGCCAGCTCCAAAGGAATTTAAACCCAATGTAATAGTAAATCAAAACACTAAGTCTTAATAAATCTAGCCCAAACAATAGAACTCATATATGCAGCCCTCAACAAAATTTCAACCGAAGAAGAATATGCCACCAATGAATGAACTGTTCAGTCTGTTGCCAAGTTTCTCCTTTAAAGCAGACAACGTGTACACATAAATGCAGAAATTTAGTGGAAAGAGTTTGTAAATAAAGCACTCGCCTTGGCCTGTACATGGTGACGTCAGTGGACCTCAGTCGGTCAGGCACTGGCCAGCTGCCCAATCGTCAAGGCCCCCCTTTTGGCTCTTCTTCCTCTTTCCCAATCTCACACACCACAACTGCAGAGAGGGAAAGACAGGCAGGAATCTAACACCTAGTGCGCAACAGCCCAATACGCAATTCAATTTGATTACACACATTATCTAATTATTGTCTCCATAAAAGTTCTCTAAACACCTAATTATGATTTCATCATCAATAAAGAAATACTCAGTATGTTATACTCTAAGGACATCATAAATCATCCTATACTTTATCACCCACAAGCCATATTTCCTCCTTAGTTCCTCACTAAACTCCCCACTTCTCTACAAAGTCACAAAACGTCCATTTTTGGGGGCTCATGGATGTTAGCCACTAGTCCCCCCGAAAGAGGCTCATAGATGTTATTTCAAAAAGCTAGTCCTCATTTTCTGAGGCTCATGGATGTTAGCCACTAGTCCCCCCGAAAGAGGCTCATAGATGTTATTTCAAAAAGCTAGTCCTCATTTTCTGAGGCTCATGGATGTTAGCCACTAGTCCCCCCGAAAGAGGCTCATAGACGTTATTTCAAAAAGCTAGTCCTCATTTTCTGAGGCTCATGGATGTTAGCCACTAGTCCCCCCGAAAGAGGCTCATATATGTTATTTCAAAAAGCTAGTCCTCATTTTCTGAGGCTCATGGATGTTATCTTAACAATTAACCAAAACGTCCCCCAAAAAGGCTCATACATTTGAACAATTACAAAACAAAATCTTTCCTTATATCGTCAACAGCAACACACGCTTATACATATATATATACACGCGTATACAGGTCAGGCACTGGCCAGCTGCCTAATCATCATCTAATTATGATTTCATCAATAAAGAAATACTCAGTATGTTATACTCTAAGGACATCACAAATCATCCTTCACTTTATCATCACCCACAAGCCATATTTCCTCCTTTTATCTCTTTCCTTATCTAGTTTACCCTTGCAAATACTCACTAAACTCCCCACTTCTCTACAAAGTCACAAAACGTCCATTTTTGGGGGCTCATGGATGTTAGCCACTAGTCCCCCCGAAAGAGGCTCATAGATGTTATTTCAAAAAGCTAGTCCTCATTTTCTGAGGCTCATGGATGTTAGCCGCTAGTCCCCCCGAAAGAGGCTCATATATGTTATTTCAAAAAGCTAGCCCTCATTTTCTGAGGCTCATGGATGTTAGCCACTAGTCCCCCCGAAAGAGGCTCATAGACGTTATTTCAAAAAGCTAGTCCTCATTTTCTAAGGCTCATGGGTGTTAGCCACTAGTCCCCCCGAAAGAGGCTCATAGACGTTATTTCAAAAAGCTAGTCCTCATTTTCTGAGGCTCATGGATGTTAGCCACTAGTCCCCCCGAAAGAGGCTCATATATGTTATTTCAAAAAGCTAGTCCTCATTTTCTGAGGCTCATGGATGTTATCTTAACAATTAACCAAAACGTCCCCCAAAAAGGCTCATACATTTGAACAATTACAAAACAAAATCTTTCCTTATATCGTCAACAGCAACACACGCTTATACATATATATACACGCGTAAACAGGTCAGGCACTGGCCAGCTGCCTAATCATCATCTAATTATGATTTCATCAATAAAGAAATACTCAGTATGTTATACTCTAAGGACATCACAAATCATCCTTCACTTTATCATCACCCACAAGCCATATTTCCTCCTTTTATCTATTTCCTTATCTTCTCACTTATCTAGTTTACCCTTGCAAATACTCACTAAACTCCCCACTTCTCTACAAAGTCACAAAACGTCCATTTTTGGGGGCTCATGGATGTTAGCCACTAGTCCCCCCGAAAGAGGCTCATAGATGTTATTTCAAAAAGCTAGTCCTCATTTTCTGAGGCTCATGGATGTTAGCCACTAGTCCCCCCGAAAGAGGCTCATATATGTTATTTCAAAAAGCTAGTCCTCATTTTCTGAGGCTCATGGGTGTTAGCCACTAGTCCCCCCGAAAGAGGCTCATAGATGTTATTTCAAAAAGCTAGTCCTCTTTTTTTGAGGCTCATGGATGTTAGCCACTAGTCCCCCCGAAAGAGGCTCATAGATGTTATTTCAAAAAGCTAGTCCTCATTTTCTGAGGCTCATGGGTGTTAGCCACTAGTCCCCCCCGAAAGAGGCTCATATATGTTATTTCAAAAAGCTAGTCCTCATTTTCTGAGGCTCATGGATGTTATCTTAACAATTAACCAAAACGTCCCCCAAAAAGGCTCATACATTTGAACAATTACAAAACAAAATCTTTCCTTATATTCTCAGCAGCAACCCCCTATGCCTATTTTCTTCTGAGGCTCTTTAAAAAAAAAAAGACATTTTGAACGGGAACACACAGGCTCACCCCTCCCCCACACACAAAAAGCAGCGCTATATATATATAAATTAAATAAACCGGCCGTTGCAGGCCTCCTACCTGAATTCAGATGTTTCAGAGTACTCACAGTCTCCTCTACAAATGAGTCATGAGAAGGTGCGGGAGGAGGAGAAATGGACGGCGCCTCTCTGACGGCCCGTGACCTGAGGTGCAAGAGAGAGAAGGTTCTGGGGAGAGAGAATTTATAATGGATACTGTGGATTTAAAGGAGTTTGTCTCACCTGTTTGTTGCAGCATGCCGGCAGCCTGCCACAATTCGAAGGACCCGAGCCCCGAGTTCTGCTGGGATATGTAGTCTGGGGGGTGGGATCACAATTGGATTGTTCCATTTCCCATGCTAAACGGGGGTGGGGTGGTGGAGGGGCAGGTTATATGGCTTCTTTGGAAAGGTTAAGGGTGAATGTTTCCAGTTTTAAACTTACCTGTAACTTACCTGTAGTTGGGCACACAAACTTGGACACAATAAACCACCTGGCATTTTCACTTCCAGTTTTCTTTAGTTTTTATTCCAATCGGCACTCAGCTATCCTGCAACACTTGGTTTACTCACTGATACGCTAGGTCTGTGTGGACCTAAGTCAACTTTTGCAAATGTGAAGTCAACAAAATCTGTCTGAATCTACCATCATATTTCCTCTCGTCTTTTCCTCTGACTGTTCATCCGTTCCAAGTCCTGCCCCCCTACCAATCAGAAGTACAGAAGGCAAACTAACAACTAAACCAACCAATAGAAATAGAAATAAGGCCCAAACTCAAGCTTGACTAAAAACGCACAATGACCACAGAAGCACAGAAAACACTTCAAAATAAAAGTACCTTTCAATTATTTTAATACTACTAATCAACATGAAGTGCTGTCTGTTTTTAACATTTTATTCACATTTTACCGGTAAAACAGAAACTTTTCAACTTTTCAACACAAACCTGCCGGCGGGCTTATGTTTAATGTTCGGGCCACAAATGGATATGTCAATTATGCAGTAGAAGTGTCTGGTGACAAAAGAGAACTGCATCAGATTTTTTTTCTGGGAAGTTTTGAAATTGTTATAGCTTCATCTGAAAATAAAGTTTTCTTTGAAGAGATAACCATCCTTGTATGATGTGTAAAGCTGTTTGTCATCCAATACACTGTTTGTCTGGATACTGGCAATGTCGTTAAGGACTGACTTCTCAACCACAAGAATTATTTTTAGAGAGAGGGGCAGAAGCAGAAGTTAACAGATAAAGAAGCTCTTCTAGAAACTCATCTATTGCTGTGGCTAGAACATGAACAAAATGCTCCAGTTTCAACAGCATTGCAGCTAAATTCTCCACAATTGTACCAATCAGTTCATGACTTTTGTAAGGGTCAAAATGTGCCAACGCTGCTTCCTGCTGACGCTGCTTGCTGAGGCTTTTGGAGGCTACTTTTCACTTATCACATGTCTGAGATATGTGTAGAGAAAACATAAGTATCAGTATGGCAGACCGTGACCTTTCTCTGACTGCAGCATGTTCAGCTATGTTTCTCTCTCCATCTCTAGTGATAGCAGCGGCTCTAACATTGTCTGTGAGTAAGTTAAAGGTGTGCATCCGGAACTTAGAAAAGGACTAGTAAGCGGATCTTAGACTCTCAGCTAGAGGCATCGGATGCCTCAGGGAGAGTTAGCGCGTCCTCGACTCTGGCAGCAGAGCCTTCACAGCAGAGCGAATGGGTGGCGTCTCAGCGGCATAGAGGCAAAGCTAAAGCTAACGCTGAAGCTAAGGCTAAGGCTAAGGCAAAGGCTAAAGCTAATAGTAACGCTGGCCCACTTCAGACGATGTCCAATGCTGAAACATCCTCTGGCTCCCTACCAGTTTGACGTGCTGCCGAAATCTACATCAGATTATGGTCGCTAAACTTCTGGTTGATCAAGTGGTGCTCAGAAAACAAGGTGAGATTTGTAGACAATTGGCCTACATTTGAGGGTAAGCTTGGTCTTTTGAGTTGCGATGGTTTTCACACCTCACGGGAAGGTGCTGCTCTCATTTCCTGTAGTATAGCACAAAATCTTAGTCAGAGTAGGATAGTTTATCGCTGACAAAACAGGGCCAAGACCAGGCAGCAGACAAACAGGCTAAACCAAATATCTGCTAGCTGCCTAGAGACATAGGATCCATAGAATGTTCTTCGTTTTCTTTTTATTATTAAGTTGGCTTGTAAAAGCAAACTTACTGTTTTTGTTAATCTTTTTATTATTATTAAGTTGGCTTGTAAAAGCCAACTTACTGTTCTTCATTTTCTTTTTATTATTAAGTTGGCTTGTAAAAGCCAACTTACTGTTTTTGTTGATGTTTAAGTTGGCTTGTAAAAGCCAACTTACTGTTTTTGTTAATCTTATTATTATTAAGTTGGCTTGTAAAAGCCAACTTACTGTTTTTGTTAATCTTATTATTAAGTTGGCTTGTAAAAGCCAACTTACTGTTTTTGCTATTCTTATTAAATTGGCTTGAAAAAGCCAACTTACTGTTCTTCATAATCTTATTATTATTATTATTATTATTAAGTTGGCTTGAAAAAGCCAACTTACTGTTCTTCGTAATCTTCTTCTTCTTCTTCTTATTATTATTATTATTAAGTTGGCTTGAAAAAGCCAACTTACTGTTCTTTGTAATCTTCTTCTTCTTATTATTATTCTACGCTCAAAATATAAAACGTTTCTCGTCCCACAGTTTTCGCGCTAGAGCCACGAAATTTTACAGGATCGTTCGTCCTATACCCGATTAAGTTGCTTGTGCTTTTTGAACCGATCCGAGGTCCATTTTTCCCGTACCAAGCGCTCAAAGTCAGACTTTTTCCCATTGGAATGAATGGCGGAATGTCGAGCAAGTCTCAACTGCCACAAGTGATGTCACAATGGGCCTCTCACACAGACACTCAGACCCAGACACAGACTCAGAGTACTCAGGACTAACAGCTAAACCAAAAGATTTAAGGTGGAACTGGACTTAAGGTAGAATTGGGTTTAAGGTGGCACTAAATTGAAGGCGGCAGTGATTTCAAGGTTTCAGTGTATTTAAATTAGCAGCGCCTTTAAGGTGGCTGGGAATAAAAAGACGCACTGAATTTAAGGTGGCAAGGATTTTAAGGTGGAAAGAATTTTAAGGCGGCACTGAATTTAAGGTGGTAAGAGTGATTTTAAGGTGGCAAGGAATTTAAGGTGGAATTAAAGTTAAGGTGGTAGGAGTGAATTTAAGGTGGAATGGAATTTAAGGTGGTAATGTATTTAAGGTGGTAGGTGGGAATTTAAGGTGGAATGGAATTAAAGGTGGTAATGTATTTAAGGTAGGACGAGCGAATTGAAGGTGGAATGGAATTTAAGGTGGCAATGTATTTAAGGTGGTATGAGAGAATTCAAGGAGGAAATGAATTTAAGGTGTTAGGAGGGAATTTAAGGTGGAATGGAATTTAAGATGGTCATTTATTTAAGGTGGAATGGAATTTAAGGTGGCAATGTATTTAAGGTGGTAGGAGGGAATTTAAGGTGGAATGGAATTTAAGGTGGTCATTTATTTAAGGTGGAATGGAATTTAAGGTGGCAATGTATTTAAGGTGGTAGGAGGGAATTTAAGGTGGAATGGAATTTAAGGTGGCAATGTATTTAAGGTGGTAGGAGGGAATTTAAGGTGGAATGGAATTTAAGGTGGTAATGTATTTAAGGTGTTAGGAGGGAATTTAAGGTGGAATGGAATTTAAGGTGGTCATTTATTTAAGGTGGAATGGAATTTAAGGTGGCAATGTATTTAAGGTGGTAGGAGGGAAGCAAGGGGAAGGCCTAGCAATGCCTTAGAATTTAAGGGGTAGAATGGAATTAACCACCTAGGAATGTATGACCTAAGGTGGTATGAATGAATTTAAGGTGGCAATAAATTTAAGGTGGCAATAAATTTAAGGTGGTAGGAGTGAATTTTAGGTGGAATGGGATTTAAGGTGGTAATGTATTCAAGGCAGAATGGAATTTAAGGTGGCGATGTATTTAAGATGGTTAGTGAGGGAAACTGCCTAGTGGAATGGAACTTTAAGGTGGAAACTGGTGGCATTAGCAAGGTGGCAATGTTTTTTCATAAGGTAGCTAGGAGTGAATTTAAGCTGGGAATGAATTTAAGGTGGATGTGAAGTTAAACCGCTAAAACGCCTGGAGTGAATCCAGTGGCACTGGGATACCATAGCAAGGTGGTAATGTATTTAAGGTGGAAGATTTTTAAGTTGGCAACTAAGGAATTTAGCAACCACTTGGGATTTAAGGTGGCAACGCAGGAGGTAAGGATTTTAAGGTGGAAAGGAATTAAAGGTGGCAATGTAATTAAGGTGGTAGAGATACCATTTTAAGGTGGATACCATAGGAACTGCCTAGGTGGCAACCCCTTTTAGGAGGGAATTTAGGTGGAATGGAATTTAACATGGAATGGAATTTAAGGTGGCAATGTATTTAGGTGGTAGTAGGAGTGGCAATTTAAGGTGGAATTGGAATAAGGTGGCAAGGTATTTAAGGGAATGGAATTTTAAGGTCTTATAAGGCAACCAATTAAGGTGGAATAGTGGCAATGTTAAGGTAGGTCATTTGTTAAGGTGGAAAATGAAATTTAAAGGTGGCAATGTAATTTTTAAGGTGGTAGGAGGGAATAATTGAATTAAGGTGGCAATGTATTTAAGGTGGTTTAAGGTGTGAAATTAAGGTGGCAATGTAGTTAAGGTGGAAGGAGTGAATTTAAGGTGGCAGTGAAGTTAAGTGGTAAGGAGTGAATTTTTAAGGTGGCAATGGGATTTAAGTTGGTAGTGGAATGTTTTAGAAATAATTAAGTTTTAAGGTGGTATGAGAAAGGAATTAACTGTGGACACTGAAGTTAAGGTGCTTTAAGTGACTTTAAAGGTGGAGTGAATTTAAGGTGGCAGTGACGTTAAGGTAGTACAGCTTTTTGGAAAAGTTTTTAACGTATTTTGATCTTTTAAAACGTTCAATGTACTTTTTTCAAGCCAACTTAAAGTTCATTCACGAACTTTCCCTTTTCTAGTTATTACTATTATTCTATGCTCAAAATATAACGTTTCTCGTCCCACAGTTTTCGCGCTAGAACCACGAAATTTTACAGAATCGTTCATCCTATACCCGATTAAGTTGCTTGTGGTTTTTGTACCAAGCGCTCAAAGTCTGACTTTTTCCTATTTCAATGAATGGCGGAATGTCGAGCAAGTTCAAATCTCAACTGCCACAAGTGATGTCACAATGGGCCTCTCAGACAGACAATCAGACTCAGACTCAGAGTACTCAAGACTAACAGCTAAAAGGTAAGGTGGACCTGGACTTAAGGTGGAATTGGGTTTAAGGTGGCACTACATTTAAGGTGGCAGTGATTTAAAGGTTTCAGTGTATTTAAATTAGCAGCGCCTTTAAGGTGGCAGGGAATACAAGGAAACACTGAATTTAAGGTGGCAAGGATTTTAAGGTGGAAAGAATTTTAAGGTGGCATTAAATTTAAGGTAGCGGGAAATTTAAGGTGGCAACGATTTTAAGTTGGCACTGAATTTAAGGTGGTATGAGTGAATTTAAGGTGGCAAGGAATTTAAGGTGGTAGGAGTGAATTTAAGGTGGAATTGAATTTAAAGGTGGTAGGAGGTATTATTAAGGCAATGGAAGTCGTATTTTTAAGGTGGTAGGTGGAATTTATTTAAGGTGGAATGGAATTTAAGGTGGCAATGTATTTAAGGTGGTAGGAGGGAATTTAAGGTGGCAATAAATTTAAGGTGGATGTGAAGTTAAGGTGGTAGGAATTTGGTAGGTGAGGTGAAATTAAAGGTTAAGGTGAAGTTAAGGTGGAAGGTGGGTAGGAGTGAAATAAGGTGGCAGACAATTTAAGGTGGTGGAGGAATTTAAGGTGGCAGGAAGGAAGGGTAGGAAGGAATTTAAGGTGGAATGGAATTTAAGGTGGAATAGACTTAAAGGTGGCAATGTTTTTAAGGTGGTAGGAGTGAATTTAAGGTGGAAATGAATTTAAGGTGGATGTGAAGTTAAGGTGGTAGGAGTGAATTTAAGGTGGGATGGGATTTAAGGTGGCAATGTATTCAAGGTGGTAGGAGGGAATTTAAGGTGGAAAGGAATTAAAGGTGGCAATGTATTTAAGGTGGTAGGAGTGAATTTAATGTGGAATGGAATTTAAGGTGGTATTTTATTTAAGGTGGAATGGAATTTAAGGTGGCAATGTATTTAAGGTGGTAGAAGTGAATTTAAGGTGGAATGGAATTTAAGGTGGTCATTTGTTTAAGGTGGAATGAAATTTAAGGTGGCAATGTATTTAAGGTGGTAGGAGGGAATTTAAGGTGGAATGGAATTTAAGGTAGAATGGAATTAAAAGTGGCAATGTATTTAAGGTAGTATGAGTGAATTTAAGGTGGCAAGGAATTTAAGCTGGGAGTGAAGTTAAGGTGGTAAGAGTGAATTTAAGGTGGAATAGGATTTAAGGTGGTGATGTTTTTAAGGTGGAATGGAATTTAAGGTGGCAATGTATTTAAGGTGGTAGGAGGGAATTTAAGGTGGTATAAGTGAATTTAAGGTGGCAATGAATTTAAGCTGGAAGTGAAGTTACGGTGGTAGGAGTTAATTTTAGGTGGAATAGGATTTAAGGTGGCGATGTTTTTAAGGTGGATTGGAATTTTAGGTGGTAATGTATTTAAGGTGGTAGCAGGGAATTTAAGGTGGAATAGACTTAAAGGTGGCAAGGATTTAAGGTGGTATCAGTGAATTTAAGATGGAAATGAATTTAAGGTGGACGTGAAGTTAAGGTGGTAGGAGTGAATTTAAGGTGGGATGGGATTTAAGGTGGTAATGTATTAAAGGTGGAATGGAATTTAAGGTGGCAATGTATTTAATGTGGTAGGAGGGAATTTAAGGTGGAAAGGAATTAAAGGTGGCAATGTATTTAAGGTGGTAGGAGTGAATTTAAGGTGGAATGGAATTTAAGGATGTAATTTATTTAAGGTGGAATGGATTTTAATGTGGCAATGTATTCAAGGTGGTAGGAGTGAATTTAATGTGGAATGGAATTTAAGGATGTAATTTATTTAAGGTGGAATGGATTTTAATGTGGCAATGTATTCAAGGTGGTAGGAGTGAATTTAAGACGGTCATTTATTTAAGGTGGAATGGAATTTAAGGTGGCAATGTATTTAAGGTGGTATGAGAGAATTTAGCGTGGCAATGAATTCAAGGTGGAAGTGAAGTTAAGGTGGTAGGAGTGAATTTAAGGTGGGATGGGATTTAAGGCGGTCATTTATTTAAGGTGGAATGGAATTTAAGGTGGCAATGTATTTAAGGTGGTATGAGAGAATTTAGCGTGGCAATGAATTCAAGGTGGAAGTGAAGTTAAGGTGGTAGGAGTGAATTTAAGGTGGGATGGGATTTAAGGTGGCAATGTATTTAAGGTGGTAGGAGTGCATTTAAGG
Source organism: Prochilodus magdalenae (assembly GCA_024036415.1). Classification (NCBI taxonomy): domain Eukaryota; kingdom Metazoa; phylum Chordata; class Actinopteri; order Characiformes; family Prochilodontidae; genus Prochilodus; species Prochilodus magdalenae. Next base: position 4,690 of record JAMWET010005904.1, on the reverse strand, counting down.
TGGCAGGGGATTAAAGGTGGCAGTGAAGTTAAAGTGGTAGGAGTGAATTTAAGGTGGCACTGACATTAAGTTGGCAGTTAAGGTGGTAGAACTGAATTTAACGTGGCAGGGAATTTAACGTGACACTGAAGTTAAGGTGCTAATAGTGACTTTAAGGTGGAAAAGAATTTTAGATGGCAGTTAATTTAAGGTAGTACAGCTTTTAAACATTTCAACGCAATGATCTGACTTTTTCAAGCCAACTTAAAGTTCGTTCACAAACTTTCCCTTTCTAGTTTTGTCATCGAAATCTTTCCTAAACCAGAAAATAACACTGAGCAAACCAACCCCACTTTTCCCTACTTTAGGAAACAACTTACTTCAATTTGCAGATTGGGTATAATGGCTCTTGAGCTTTTGAGCCATTAGGAGTGGCTGCTTCTCTAAACAATGTGTAAATCATTTTAAACGGCTTCTCATGTCTGGAAGGAAGAAACTAAAAATGCCCTCAGATAAAAGTGTTGGATTGCTGCAAAATTCCATATGCATTTATGTCTTATTGTGTGGTATGGTGAACTGAAGGCAGGCATATATGTCAAACAGGCTCAGGATGACAGATCACCAGTAGAGAGGATTGTATGATATGGCAACAAGCACAAGTAGCTTCCACAGGTTCCACCATCCAGACACAATTGGCACCTTCACTACATGCCCTTTTCTCTGCCCAGATTATTTCCAGACGCTTTGTAGAAAGAAATTTGGTGTCATGGCGCCCATTATGCATCCTGACACTAAAAGCCAGTCAGAGTCATTTTACTGCAGTGGTGCCCTACACGAGAAACCTGGTCTGCTACGAAATGGAACCATATAGTCTTTAGCAACTTATCCAGGTTCTGTTTGGGACCCAGTGGCAGTCGGGTTCAAGTATGGAGGCCTTGTGGTGAGCCCCTTAATCCTGCTTTTGCTGGATACACAGCTGAAGTGATACAGTGCTGGTTTGATGATCTGGGGAGCCATCACATATGACAGTTGGTTACCTGTAGTGTCCTTGATATGAGGGACAATAACAGCTCAGCAACACATGCAGGACATCCTCCGGCCGCATATGTCGCCTCTTGTGGCAGGGGTTTCAACTGGCAAGATAATGCTCACTCACACACTGCAAGGGTTTCCCAGAAATGTGTCTGCCAGATTGCAACACTTCTTTAACCTGCCCAGTTGCCAGATTTTTGGTAATCAAGTTTTTTGGGACCAGCTGGGACTACCTACGTATATGCAGGGTCTACAGACCCAGCTGCAACATCTGTTGGCAAATGTACTGCAGAATGCCATACAGAACCTGTATGTCTGCCCAATGTGCTCTGACTGATCAGCTCTCTCTTTCTGTTCCGATTGGTCAACCACGAGAGCTGCATCCGGCGGCAAGTTACACCACTACACTGTTGGTGGTGGTTTTTCCTACAATGGTGTCATACCAGCAGACCACTATTGCATACTAGACTGGACCAGGGAGTTTCACAGTGGCAAGGTGTTACATTTTTAGATTGTGTTATGAGATGATATCACCTTGTAACAAAAAACAAACTGGAATCCCAACAACGTTTCAAGTGGCTGAGAAAAGTGGTTCCTATGGGAGAGAGTTTCTATATCTGTCATAAAAGGTAAAAATTGGAAAAGCCAAAATATATTAATAATATTTACATTTTTAACCTCAAACACATGAAGAACAGGCCAAAACCAATATAATGAGAAAGCACAGTCTAATATCAACTTAAAAAAAAGAAAAGAAAAACACAAAAGCAATAGGAAATGATGTAGAACTTGCCTGTATAGTCAACCACAGTTCGGTAAATTTGGCCATTTATACAAGCACCAAAACAACTGTAATAGTATAGCTTTCAATATTATCAAATGCACTGAAGGACATGTTTTACACCTTGCAATAACATTGCTGTTTTCTGTTTTCAGATCACACCAGATTTCACTTGATCACACTAAAAACCCAGGACACATCGTGAGCAGATTGTGTTTACAGAGGAGCACATTTAACACAAGTGTAAACACAATGTGTTTTCAGTACACATTTACCAATGTGTGAGAAGAAATGGAACTCTCGGTTGGGAGAATAAACAGGGAAAGCTGGAGAATGTGCAAGGCTAAAGTTAACCCTAAACCAATTGCACTCAGTTTGTAGGAAACTGGGGGAAAAAACAGAAATGATGTGTGTTGATGTGTTGTTTTTATGTGAAAAAATGTGGGACCTTTTGCTTATGTGCTATCAGATCACGTTTGGTTAAACTAGAGACACTTTTTAACGAAAACTGTAAATGGAATCTGTTCCAGACACAATGCAGACACAAAGAATGTTAATGCAAAGTGTAAACAAGCTCTAAATGAACTTATTTTAAATGCATTTAAATAAAAATGCTGATGAATATCTGATCAAACGTTGTTAAATGATCTCTACATAGTGTCACATATGGTAAAGAGGTAGTTCTAACATCCATTAAGAACACCTGAGCACTGGGCAGCTGTAGACTAATTACCTGCAACATCCTTCTCCACTCAGGGAGGTCACTTGGGTTTTAAGAAGTTCATGGATGGAGCAGAACGGTGATGTTATATCTTCTTCATGTGATAACACGAATGTTTGTATCAAGGTGTAAATATTAATTTCTTACTGATCGTTGAGATTTTGTGTACATGATTTGCTTTGCTTGTCCCTGTTCTTTAAATGACGAGAAATGTGCGGCACTGGGCAGGGGAATAATAGATTATGGAATGGCACAATGGGAAAACCACCATAATGCCCAGTCACTGATGACTTACCGCTATATTTTTATTGTAGCCTTCATTTTGTAAAGCTTTTTCTATATTTCATATTTTTCTGTGAATTACATTAAACTACAGGAACTGCAACCTTCAACCTTTTCATTTGTGCAGCTTAATACGCTATGCAGACAGAAGCCTGCAATGTGATTACACAAGGATGAAGGCAGCAATGCTAAAGAACAAAAGAACAATAGTGCAATTCTCTGGAAGAATCTCTGAGCCATCTGTACCCATATGGTTTTACCACATCAAATGAGTTGCTGACTTTGAAACACAAATACCTGCAGCTTTCCTCAGCAAATGCATCTTGCCTGTGTTTTACTTCTCTAGAGGAACATCATTACTCCAACAATGAGTGATGCTTTTAAAATTTCTTCTGCCGAGGCCTTTGTTTGATACTCCATTAATTCTCATGGAAATTATTGAGGGAAATGAGCACCTATCAGCAATCATCTCCTTTCAGATGAAAGTACTTCATTGCTCTGAGCCTCGCTTTTGACCGCTCTCTCCCCTGGCCCCGTCCTCATTCAGATTGAAATTCAGTTGCTGATGTGGCTCCTTCTCAAGCTGGTGCCAATTTGAATTTCATGTCTAAATCCTGTTCTCTTAATCAAACCCACACTTTATAAGAAAAAAATCAATAATTTGAGTGTGCAGGAATCAGGGGGGAAAGTGGTTAATGTCAAAGTCTCTTCTAATCCACATAGAGGTCAGGCAAGAGCATGGCACTGCAAGCTTTTCACCATACAGCAGCCAGACTTTTTAAACGATGAAAACAAGAATTTTTAAATCAAGCATGGCCGAGTGAATGCAGCTGTCTAAGCATTTGAGGGCAAAGAGATGGAAATAATGAAGAAAACATTTAGGATTAAGAAATGCGTTGAATATTTACTAGTTCATTACTGTGCAGGAGTAAGACACTACCCCATGTGCATTTAATTACAATGAACACTGACAGGAAATACAAGACATTAATAGCAAGCACAATCAAGAAAGAAAGCATCGAACATATACTCACTGAGAACTTTATTAGGAACACCTGTACACTTATTCATTCATGCAATCTAATAAGCTAACAGCATGGCAGCAGTCTAGTGTAAAAAATCATGCAGATATGGGCCAGCAGTTTCAGGGAATGCTGACATCAAACATCTGAGTAGGACGATAATATAAAGATCCAGTGAAAAGTAGTTTTACGGATAGTCTGTGCAATTGTATGGAGTAGAAAAGCATCTCATGATGTAGAAGATGTCAAACATGGGAGCAGATGGGCTACAACAGCAGAAGAAGTCTATTCGACAATTATCACATTTACAAAACTGGACATCTGAAGACTGGAAAAACAATGCCTGGTCTGATTAATTACTGCTGAATCATACAGAAAGTGGAGTCAAAATTTGGTGCCAGTATAATAAATCCACAAACCCAAACTGCCTCGTGTAAACAGTCTAGGCTAGTGGAGGTGGTGTAATGGCGTGGGGAATGTTTTTGTGGCCCATGCTGGTTAACATGTTGGGCCTGTTAATACCAATCAATAGTCGCTAGAATTCCACAGCCTATTTAAATACAGTTGCTGAACATGTGCCTCTCCTTCACTGCCAGTTTACCATCTTATAATCTCCAGCATCATATTGCACCATGTCCCAATGCAGAAGTCATCTAAAACCCGTCCCATGAACATAACAATGACTTTAGTGTTCTTCTGGCACCATCCCAGTCACTGGATCTGAGTCCAACAGAACACTTTTGAAATGTGATGGAATGACTCACAGCATGAAAGTGCACCAGAAAAACCTGCAGAAATTGAGCAATGCATTCTTGTAAACATGGACCAGAATCACAAAGTAATGTTTCCAACATCTTGTGGAATCCATGGCAT
>JAMWET010005903.1:0-43630 GCA_024036415.1 Prochilodus magdalenae | reverse complement strand
CTACAGGGAGCACAATTTTCTATTGACATATTTCTGTAAATTCTGTGCATTCTTTCCCTTTCTGCAGGAGCTAACCTTTAAGACAATATAAATATATAACGTGCCACAGCTTATTAACAGGACACCCATAATTTACTAGGACTCTGTATTGGCAAAAGTGATATGTATCTTGATATAGGTTATAATTCAATGCATTACTTTATATTGTGATAAAATATATTTTTAGGAAAACTGTCATAACACAATACCATATGCGTAAGACTTGCTAAAGCTAAAAACGACCTTTGTACCAGTGTGGCCCCTTGTTTATGTTTGAAAGAAGGGTTCAATGGATGAGAGAATGCTATGCGTTTAAAACACACCCATAAATAAACAACTGGCTGTTATCCAATCTCTGTTGTAAACTACTGATTAAAAATCTTGTGTGTTTTGAAAATAAATACAAAATCACAAGACATAATACTGCAATAGACAGGTATGAAGTTGCTTACCAAACCTAGTTTCAACAATTACACAATATTCACATATAGTTAAAGCTCACCACACCTACACACAGACCACAGACAACACAGAAGTCCACAAGTAGAGAGAAGGTGAAGTGTACAGTACACAGAAAACAGCTGCATCTCCACTTCCTAAAAGTGGGTGTTTGGAGACAGGAAGTGCTTCTGGGTCGCTTTTCAGCAGAGATGTCAACAAAAAAGTACATATGCCAGTATTAGATTGGCACCAGCTTTTGTCATGACCAAACAACATGGCACAAAACACAAGAAGCTCACTTCCAATCCACTGGTCAGCAGCATACCTGCTTCATCTTTGCCAGGATGCAGGCAGATGGTTCATCATGTTGCTGTAGGTATTTCATATTCCCACCAGGATGATTGCGAACATCGGGACAGAATGCTTCACCTCCGGTGTCCACTTCTTGGAATAGGTTCTCTGGTGTGAAGGTACATTCACAGAACTTATCAGTGATCATTCACCCATAATCAAACCTCACTCACCACCACCCCCGCCCCCCCCTCCTTATGCTTTGGTAAACGTTAAAGCTTCCTTACATGACGTGAGCACTGTAACAGTTGACTGTCATAATGATCCAAAAATTAAACAGAAACTTACAGTACAAGTTACATCGTTTCTGCATATCACCATGAAGCAAGAAAAACAAAGAAAATTTACTAGAAAAGAACCTAATAATAAGCATGTCTATTTTATTGACTGGAGAATCAAATTGGGTTCCTGTCTTACACTGGATCTCGGTTTACAGCAAGTGATAAAACAAAGACTTGATAATGCTTATAATGCTGTAAGTACCCTAAGCTGTCCGGGCGATGTCTATGGAAAAACACATGAGAAGAGTCTGTACAAGGATAGGACAACGGACCTCAACCTGAGGTAGGCATAGCTGTCCCTGCATCCCAGACGTAAGCCGAGTTCAACACCTAGAGTATGACAGAGGAATGGAAGAGTGGGAGACAGAGAATTCTTTAATACACACGTATAAGTATATTCATACACACACCTTATACCCTTTACCCTACATCCGCACCCGCAATATTTTTTAGTCCAGTCATGACGTGCCTTTTTTGTTCAGCTTGAAGCGTAGCGGGTTGCAGATGTGGACCTCAAATTCCAGCAGGACCACAGAAAATATGGATCTCTCTCACACTCTCCACATTATACACCCCACACGCACGCACGCCGCACACGCGCACACACACTTTGATTTATGCGGCTTCAGGTGGTGTACAGATATAACAGCACAACAAAACCAATTCTTCCTCTGTCTGCCCCCATTATACGAACACATCTGATGCACGAGCCTTCAAGAAGGTAACACGAGATATGTACTGGTTTGCCAATTCTTCACAAAGCCACAAGCGAGACAAGCTAAAAAGAAGAGAATGACAAGCATGTGTGATCGCGCTGTGATCCACAGAAAATAGCAAGGTCTTGCTGCGGAGTAGAAAGCTTACACAACATTTTTACTGTTTATTTTACCAACACATAACAAACCACGATGCCTAGCTACTAAACCAAAGTGATAAAGCTCATAACCTCAGTAAAGTTTAATGTGAAATTCTAGCAGTGGGAAATATCTCACAGTTCAGGAAAAAATGATCACCAAAGTCATGGCTAACACGTGTTACTGTTTCTAGGTATTCATGAATCCCCCAGCTAGCTAACCATAATCAAGTCAAAAGTCAGGGTAATGGAATTTTGAGATCACTTTTGATAAACAGGTCATTACACAAAAAGTGGTGAATTCCTACCAAGACATGTGCGTACAAAGAGGGGCAAACCATGAACAATTATCAGGTGTTGGGTGCCTCATTGATGTGTAGTGAAGGCTATCCCAATGCTGGTGTAAACAGACACAAGGACCACTGGTTCACAGACTTATAGGAACTGACGAAGACTTCACAAAAAACACAATGCTACATAAGACAGGTCAGTGTGCCAATACGCATCCTGTCCATCATTCAAAAACTTCGACAAGGGGCAAGTGACCATGGAGATCGACTCTTTTACAAATGGAGGTCAGTTGGTCCGAGGAGTTCCAGTTTATCGCATGGATGGACCGGACGTGTATTCCTGTTTACCATGCGGAAGTGTGGCACTAGAAGCACTGTGGGATGTCAGCATAGCGAGTGGATGTAAAATGTAAAGTGGGGGGAAGTTCTAGAAACATGATTCACGTAATACGGCATGATACAGAGACATTTACAAAACAGCAACAAGTTTGCGTGTATGTGTAACTCCCATATATCTGAACACTGCAAATTTATGGAGATCAGGAAAAAGGACAACAATAATACCATCCTCAAGTTCAACTCAAGGCGCCATTTCTTGGATCTGAATAAATTACCTTACTAATCCACCTAGATCTTGCTCCTTTTTCACTCCACATCCCTTATCTCTTCTGACTAAAATATCACCATACATGTAAGCGCGCAGTAATCATGTTAGCTGCAGTCATTAAGGGAGCCCCATGTGACATCCCACGCAGTAAAGTTGGTTAACAATCGATCCATTCAGGCTTTGAGTAAGCTAAGTTGTCTCAGGTGTGGTCGTCATCTATAAAACGCTTATATATTCTTATTGCAAACAGGCTCGCAGCTGTTGGAAGGAACGCTAAAGGTACTCGCAGTGCAATCAATTTTGTCACAAAAGTCACCTAAAGTGTTGCACATATCCTGTCTGGCAGACATGCCGTAATTACCCCCAACACGTCTGATTCTCCCACCCCTATGCAAGCAACAGAGATGGGACCATATGGTGAGATGATGCAATTGATGGTATATTTTCGATGGAGGGATCCTTCGCAAGCTATGGCCGGAGAGTGACCTTCACCATTATACCTAGTTAGCCAATGCCTACACTCTTGACAAGTAGTGGCAGTTGCCAATCCTTTTCAAATGTTTAATTATATGGAAAAAGCATGTTTTTGTGAAGTTTGTGCATAACTGTCAATCTGTTAAAAAGAAATTAATTAAGTCAGAAAGTTATTCAGATTTTTGTCTGTCATGCAGAATTCTACCCGCCCAACGCCCCAAAAAATCTCTGTAACTTAATTTTACATAGTTATCAATGGTTCACTCACTACAATAAATTTATCATACAAATCTTTGGGAACCCAAGGGAATCTCTAGCTTTACCACTGATTACATAACAACAGTGTATGATTTACAGAAGCTGTCCCCAAATAAATAATCAAATTTCATAAAGGAACACAGTAAGCAATGTTTTGTACTCTGTAGGCCAAAGAAATGAAGTCATTGGTAGATAAGGTAGCATTCTAGACGCAAGGCAACATAAAAAATAGATTGTCTTATCTAGTAAACAGTTTTAATGGTAGAAAACTATTACACATTTCTGGCTGGAATGTACAAGTAATAGAAGTTTGTGTATACTCATTCCCTTTTCGCTTTGCAAAAAAACTACAATACTGAGGGAACAGCATTATCACCTTGTTGTGAGTCAGACTGCCGTTCCATTTAAAGTCTTCGTATCTCTCAAGATTAAACCACCTTCAGCAGCAAAAACACTCCAGGTGTTTTTAAAAACGCATTAGTTTGGAAGGAGAAACGGGAATATTTAGGGAAGCTGCCTTCTTATTTCAAGGAAGACAGTCAATGGACTAAAACTGAGTGAACTTGTTACATGGTTCATGAATGTGTTAAGTACACTTCTGCAGCATCGTTTGATCTAATGAAAATGATTACTTCAACAGCTCAAAGGGAGGCAAGACGTCCCCAACCGGGAAGTTGTATATATGAGACAAATACCTTCAGCCAGAAAGAACATACCGAACCCTTTGACTGAAAGCAGCTGATGTTTTCTCTAGGAGCTAACAGATTTCTACACTCTCTCTATCTTTCCTCAGACCTCGACGTCCAGCCTATGATCACTATACGCATTTCCAAAAATGTAATGCATGAACGGTAATTCTATTGCAGCAGTCTAGTTTAATCAAAACCTCGGACAAGTATCCATTCTATAGAGCATGTAGATAAAAAGTATTAAACAGTGTTCGCGTACAAATTCAACCCAATGCCCTAGTTGCGAGTTTCCAGCTCGACAGGCAGCCCACACACGACCATCTGGTGCAGTATCTCTATAGTTCCAAGTTCGCCAAGACTTTAAGGTGTCACAAATAACCCAGCTCCTTTGGCCAGTTAGGTTGCTAATCACGAGGTATGGGTCCATGGACATGTAACAAAGATGTGTGGGCTTGATTGCACTTGGCATGTGTGGGCGAGGATGCAGAGCAGTATAGTGATGAAAATTTGAAGTTTAAAGATTATTTGTTATTTGTTTAGCTCACCTGTATACGGGTCGTGGTTAAAGCGAAGAATACAATTTTTGTACATGTGATGCTGAGAAGTATTATGCCCCTTTCCAAATTTCTTTTGAAGTATGTTTAGATTTTTGCTTGCACTATGAAGGTTAAATATTTAAACTACTTTTCAATATGAGACAAACAAAATCAAGTAACCCAGAAACTATTTTAAATGATATTTCATCAGAAAAAGCTTCTACCTGGCCTTATGTGGAAAAAGTCTCAAAAAGTTACACAACGAACTATGGGTTAGACACGGAAAAACAAAAACAAAAAGAACAATCTTCAGCTAAAATCTACATGGGGGCCTACAAATACAAATAGAAATCAAATACTTTTTTACCGCAGCACTGTAGTATCCTCCAAAACACTTATATTGAATGAAATCTGTGCCTACTTAATAGAGGGGGAGGGTGGAACTGCTTCGTTAGCCTACACCATAGTACCCTGTTAAAAGTTCTAAAACTCTATAAAGCGGACCAGACCTTTTGAATACACTGAACTGACTTAAAAATAAAAAGAGTATTAAGTACCCTGGCCATCAATAACAGGTGTGCACAATCCAGAATCTGTATAGCCACCATGATGTCATTTTTGTTTTAAGCCTTTCATGTTAAGCCTGAAGCGCTCTGTACACAGAAAAACAGACAAATTTACAAAATAAATAACTATTTGCTAAGCCCATCGTTGGACAGTGTTGAGTCAGGCATGAACAGTGTTCTTTAACACCTGTGGGTGTTTGTTGTACACATGTGTATGATCTTACAAACAACTGCCAGGATTGGTATCATCATATCACCATGTAAATCCGATGACTGTGTCCACAGAGACCCCTACTGACCTATTAAAAACCATACTTGGTCAACCACAGCTCGCTTGAGTGCAATTCCTGTCCACCGGGTCCTTGGAAAACTCATCTCTAGTCTACACTGTCCATTAAATGTCAGTGCCATGTAACTAGGCTTTTGAAACCTGGTTACACAGAGCCACTTTGTATTGTACGTGGATTCATACAGCATAGTACAACATCAGTAAAGGCACATGCTCATATATTGTGCTTGCCCCGTCTCAGTTGAACACGGGAGAACAAAACTGAACAAACCTGTTACAAGAGAATTTGTATGTCAGTGTATTATTGGAGCACATCCACATCGATCTAATGTGCTCTTACTGAGAGCACACTATTGAACGAGAAACAGAGGCTGGCCTGGTTAAACCCAAGAGGGCAAGTGGAGAGAGTGGCACCTCATACAGAACAAACACTATCCCTTACAAAAAAGATACACACTGACAAACCACACAGCCTCCCAACTTGTACTACAACACACACTGGTCCTTACTGGTAGCTAATAATGGTGTCATTTAAGGGCCCACTGGACTCAAAGTTCATGCGACATAATGCTGACTACTATTTTTTGTTTTTTCTATAGTCTTCACATTCTCTACCCTGACATACGGTACTGTCCCCAAGTCAGGGATGGCTTTCATCAGTCCATTGTTCCATTTTCAGAAATGATGTGAGCTTTTGACCAAAAATACAATTCAGCAGAAAATTAATAAGTAACAGTAAATCGACAGAAGCCTCAAAACCTTAAACATCTCTGTCTGCAGAATTCCAACCCTCTTCCAAAAACCAAAAAAAAATAAAACCAGGAGTCCAACCTGTTGAATGGAATTTGGAATACACAGACGACCACAGGGCATGTGAGAATATACGCTGTTGATATAGGATCAGCTCAGGCACAGTAGGTGTCTTGGACCGATGGCCTATATTAAGTCTTGTGCCCTATTAACAGCTACCATTCTGATTGGAAGACTCCGCTCCTGGGGTTTGACAAACCGAGGGTCTTTCCAGCAGAATGGTAGCTTTTAATAGGGCAAAAGACTTAAATAGGCAATGGGTCCAAGGACACCTACGTGCAGAGTGACGTAATTAAACAGCGAATTGCTCACATGCCCTGGGTCGTCTGTGTATTCCAAATGCCATTCAACCAGGTTGGACTTCCTGGTTTTATTTTTTGTTTTTTGGGAAAGAGGGTTGGAATTCTGCAGAGGCCCAGGAGTGATTTAGGTTTGAGGCGTCTGTCTAAGGACTGTTACTATAATTTTTCGTGCTGAATTGTATTTTACAAAACTCACATCATTGTCTGAAATGGAAAATGGACCTGAATGAAAGGCCAGTCCCTTGACGTTGGGGACAGTATACTGTATAGTCCGGGTTAGAGCATGGAAGACGATAAGGAAATAAGACAAAAATAAGTAGCAGCAATGTTAGCATGAACTTAGTTCCAGTGGCCCTTACAATGACACCATTTATTTAGCTTACCATAAGGGACAGTGTGGGTTGTTGTAAGTACAAGTGGACGGTCTGTGTGTTCAGTATTGATCTTTTTGTAAGGGGGGTGTGTTAACTGTACGGAGGCCACTTCTCCACATTGCATTTGGGGTTAACCAAGGGCCAGCCGCTATTTACTCTACTTCAATAGTCTGTGCTTGTTCAGTATAAGAGCCATTGGATGGATGTTGAGAGGTGCTCCAATAACTTGACACTGACTAAATCTCTGAACAGGTTTGTTCAGTTTTGTTTCAGTGTTCACTGAGAGGCGTTGGGCAGTCACAATCACTGATGAGGCATGTGCACTACTGACTGTTGTAAAACATGACATGTATTAAGAATCCCACGTACAAAACTACAACAGTGGCTCTGTTGATAACCAGCGTGTTCAAAAAGTCACTAGTTACATGTGCAACCTGGAACAATATCGATGGGGACAGTTGTAGGGACTAGAGAATGAAGTTTTCCAAGGACCCGATGGACAGGGAATTGCACTCAAGCGTAGCTGTGGTTGACGCCAAAGTATGGGTTTTTAATAGGTCAGTAGGGGTCTCTGTGGAAACACAGTCATCGGATTTACATGGTGACTATTGATCGATACCAATCCTGGCCAGTTGTTATGTAAGTCGATACACATGTGGACAAACACAACATCCCACAGGTGTTAAAAGGAACATCGATTCATGCCAGAACCTCAACAACTCGTCCAACGATGGGCTTAGCAAATAGTTATTTATTTTGTAAATTTGTCTGTTTTTCTGTGTACAGAGCGCTTCAGGCTTAACATGAAAGGCTTAAAACAAAAATGACATCAATGTTGGCTATACAGATTCTGGATTGTGCACACCTGTTATTGATGGACGCAGGGTACTTAATACTCTTTTATTTAAGTCCAGTTCAGTGTATTCAAAAAGGTGCTGGTCCTGCTTTTATAGATTTTTAGACTATTACAGGGTACTATGGTGTAGGCTAACGAAGCAGTTCCACCCTCCCCCTCTATTAAGTTAGCACAGATTTAACAATATAAGTGTTTGGGAGGTACTACAGAGCTGTGAAAAAGTATTTGATTTCTATTTGTATTTGTAGCCCCCCCAGTAGATTTTAGTGAGTTGTTCTTTTTGTTTTGTTTTTCCGTGTCTAACCCATAGCGTTGTGTACTTTTTGAGACTTTTTCCACATAAGGCCAGGTAGAAGCTTTTTCTTGAATGAAATATCATTTAAAAATAGTTTCTGGGTTTACTTGGATTTTGTTTGTCTCATATTAAAAGTAGTTTGAATATTTTAAACATTCAAAAGTGCAAAAAAAATCTAAATATTCAAAAAAGAAATTGGAAAGGGGCAAATAATTCTCACATCACTGTACAAAATTGTATTCTTGCTTTAAAGACCAGTAATACATGTGAGCATAAACAAATAACAAATAATACATTTAAACTTAAATTTCAGCAGCTAATACTGCTCTCATCCTCGCCCACACATGCCAGGTGCAAATCAAGCCCACACATCTTTTGTTAATGTCATGGACCAGTACCTGTGATTAGCACCTCAACTGGCCAAAGGAAGGGTTATTTGTGACACCTTAAAGTCTTGGAAACTTGGAAATAATAGAGAACTGCATCAGATGGTCAGTGGGCTGCCTGTCTAGCTGAAACTCGCACTAGGGCAGTGGGTGTGAATTTGTACTGCGACACTGTTTAATAACTTTTTATCTACATGCTCAGAGAATTGATACTTTGCGAGGTTTGATTAACTAGACTGCTGCAATCAGAATTACCGTTCATGCATTACATTTTTGGAAATGCGTATAGTGAGTCATAGGCTGGACGTCTGAGGTCTGGAGGAAAGATAGAGAGATTGTAGGAAATCTGTTAGCTCCTAGAGAAAACATCAGCTGCCTTCAGTCAGAAAGGGTTCGGTATGTTCTTTTCTGGCTGAAGTTTCTCATATATACAGTTCCCAGGTTGGGGACGTCTTGCCTCCCTTTGAGCTGTTGAAGTAATCTTTCCATTAGATAAAACCGAATGTCTGCAGAAGTGTACTTAACACATTCATGAACATGTAACAAGTTCACTCAGTTTATAGTCATTGACGTGTCTTCCTTGAAATAAGAGCAGGCTTCCCTAAATAATTCCGTTTTCTTCTCCAAACTATGCTTTAAAACACCTGGAGTGTTTTTGCGCTGAAGGTGGTTTAATCTGAAGAAGAGATTTAAATGGAACGGCAGTCTGACATCACAACAAGGTGATAACTGCTGTTCCCTCAGTATTGGAGTTTTTGCAAAGCGAAAAGGGAATGATTTACACAAACTTCTATTTACTTGTACATTCCAGCCAAGAAATGTGTAATAGTTTCTACATTAAAAACTGTTTATAGATAAGAAAATCTATTTTATGTTGCTTGCAAGATAGCTACCTATCTCACCAAGACTTCATTCTTTGCCTAAAGAGTACAAAACTTGCTTACTGGTTCCTTTATGAAATTTGATTTATTTATTTTGGGACAGCTTCTGTAAATCATACACTGTTGTTATGTATCAGTGGTAAAGCTAGAGATCCCTTGGGATTCCCAAAGATTGTATGATAAATTTATTGTAGTGAGTGAACATTGATAAACAATGTAAAATTAAGTTACAGAGATTTTTTGCTGTGCGGTAGAATTCTGCATGACAGGACAAAAATCTGAATAAACTTCTAGTTAATTAATTTTTTTTTTAACAGATGACAGTTATCACAAATTCACAAAAACATGCTCATATATTAAACATTTGAAAAGATTGGCAACTGCAAACTTGTCAGAGAGTGTATGGCATTGCTACTATGTAAAATGGTGAATCACTCTCCTGCCATGTTGCGAAGGATCCTCCAAAAATATACCATCAAGTTGCATCATCTCCCATATGTCCCATCTCTGGTTGCTTGCTGGAGAATCAGACATGGGGGAATTCGGCATGGTCTGCCAGCATGGGATAGATGTGTGACAACACTTAGGTTGACCTTTTGTGACAAAATTGATTTGCAACTGCGAGTAACCTTAGCGTTCCTTCAACACTGCCGAGCCATTTTTTGCACGAATAAAGAATATAAAGCGTTTGTATCTCAGATGACGACCTACAACAGACTGACTAGGCTTACTGAAAACCTGGAAATGTCATTGTTACCCAACTTACTGCGTGGGATGTCAGCATGGGGCTCCCTTAATGACTGAAGCTAACATGATTACTGCAAGGATGTATGGTGATATTTAGTCAGAAGAGATAAGGGATGTGGAGTGAAAGAGGAGCATCTGGTGGATAGTAAGGTAATTTATTTCAATCCAAGATGGCCTTGAGTTGAACCTGAAGGTGTTTTTGTTGTTTTCTTCTCCTATAAATTTGCAGTGTCAGATATATGGGAGTTACACATACACGCAAACTTGTTGCTGTTTTGAATGATGAACATGCCGTTTACGTGAATCATGTTTTCTAGAACATTCCCCACCACTTTACATTACATCCACTCGCTTGTCTTAATCCCACAGTGCATTCAAGTGCCACCACTTTCCCAGGTAAACAGGATACACGTGCCGGTCCATCCATGCGATAAACTGGACTCCTCGGACCAACTGACCTGCCATTTTTAAAAGATTCAGATCTCATGGTCACTTGCCCCTTGTCGAAGTTTTGAATGATGGACAGGATTCGTATTGGCACACTGACCTGTCTTATGTAGCAGTGTGTTTTGTGAAGCATTCGTCAGTTCCTGAAAGTCTGTGACCCAGTGGTCCTTGTGTCTGTTTACACCAGATTGGGATAGCCTTCACTACACATCAATGAGGCACCCAACACCCTGTAAGTGGTTCATGGTTTGCCCCTCTTTGGACCACTGTTGGTAGGAATTCACCACTTTGGAATGACCTTTTATCAAAAGTGAGGTCTCAAATTCCATATACCCTGACCTTTTGACCTTGATATGGTAAGCTACTGATTCAAAATACCTAGAAAACAGTACAACTTTTAGCCATGACTTTGGATAGTTTCTGAACTTAGTATTTCCACTGCAGAATTTCACATTAAACTTTACTGAGGTTATGAGCTTATCACTTGTTAAGTAGCTGCAGTGGTTTGTTTGTGGTGGTAAAATAAACAGTAAAAATGTGGTAAGCTTTCTAATCTCAGCAAGACCTTGCATTTCTGGATCACAGCGCATACACATGCTTGACATTCTCTTCTTTTAGCTTTGTCTCGCTTGTGGCTTTGTGAAGAATGAAAAGCAGACATATCTCTGTTCACTCTTGGAGGCTCTGCATGCAGAGTGTGTATGTATGGGGAGGAGAGGAAGAAGGTTGTTGTGTGCTGTTATCTGTACACACCTGACACCATAAATAAAGTGTGTGTGCGCGTGTGCGTGCGTGCGTGCGTGTGTGTGTATAATGTGAGAGGGTGAGAGAGATCCATATTTGTGTCTGCTGGAATTGAGGCCACATTGCACACCCAGGACCTTCAACTGACAAAAAAGGCCCATCATACTTGGACTAAAAATATGAGGTGTCGGATGTGTGGGTAAAGGGTATAAGGTGTGTGGATGAATACATACATTATTAAAAATTCTGTTCTCCCTCTTCCTTCCTCTGTCTCTCAGGTTGAGTTGGCATTACAGGATACAGGGGGACAGGATGCCTACCTCAGGTTGAGGTCGTTGTCCTATCCTGATACAGTCATTCTCATGTGTTTTTCCATAGACAGCCCGGACAGTTTAGGTACTTACAGCATTATAAAGCATTATAAAGTCTTTGTTTATCACTTGCTGTACCGTAGATCCAGTGTAGAGGAACCCAATTGATTTCCAGTAAATAAAATAGACATGCTTATTTATTAGGTTCTTTTCTAGTAAATTTTCTTTGTTTTCTGCTTTATGTGATGCTAGAAAAGATGTAACTTGTACTTAAAGTTTCTGTTAATTTTTGGATCATTATGACCAGTACATGTTACAGTGCTCACGTCATGTAAGGAAGCTTTACGTTTAAACAAAAGAATAAGGAGGGGGGGGCGGGGGTGGTGGTGAGTGAGGTTTGATTATGGTAATGATACACTGATAAGGTCTGTGAATGTACCTTCACACAGAGAACATTCCAGAGAAGTGGACACCGGAGGTGAAGCATTTCTGTCCCGATGTTCCAATCATCCTGGTGGGAAATATGAAAGACCTACGCAATGATGAACACACTCGCCGAGAGCTGGCAAAGATGAAGCAGGTATGCTGCTGACACAGTGGATGAGTGAGCTCGTGTGTTTGTGCATGTGTGTGTTGTCATGACAAAAGCTGGTGACAATCTAAATACTGGCAGATGCTCTTTTTGTTGACATCTCTGCTGAAAAGCGGACCCAGAAGCACTTCCTGTCTCCAACACCCACTTTAGGAAGTGGAGATGCAGCTGTTTCCTGTTACAGGACAACTTCACTTCTCTACTTGGGACTTCTGTGTGTGTCTGTGTCTGTGTGTGGTGGAGCTTAACATATTATATTGTGAATTGTTAAATAGGTGTGTAAGAAATTCATAAATGTATATTGCAGTATTATGTCTTGTGATTTTTGTATTTATTTTCAAATCAACATGTACCAGATTTTTGTAAAGCAGTAGTTTACAATCGACGAGATTGGTAAACAGCCAGTGGTTTATTGTATGGTGTGTTTTAAACACCCATTCGCATTATTCATCCATTGATTTTTTTTTTTTCTTTTTGTTTTTTTACCACCTTCTTTTCAAACATAAACAAGCGGGCACAACTCAAGGGTAACATTAGCTTTAGCAACTAGTCTATTACGCATTATGGTATTGTGTTATGGACAGTTTTCCTAAAAAAATATATTTAATCACATATATAAGGCAAGGCATGAATTATAAACCTATCTCACAAGATACATCATCAACTTTTAGCCCCTAATACAGAGTCCTAGCTAGAAATTATGGGGTGTCGTGCTTAATAAGTGCTGTGGCTATTGTTATATATTTATATTGTCTTAAAAGGTTAGCTCCTGCAGAAAGGGAAAAGAGAATTGCACAGAATTATTACAGAAATCTGGCACTGAAATGTGCATTGCTCCTGTAGACACACCATGCAATGTCTTAAGTAACCAGTCCAGCATGAGCCTAGTTAGGGAATAATGTGTTCAGCCGAAGTATAATGATCAGCCTGATCCTTCACTGATTCCTCAAATCTAATTTTATGTCGACAAGTCCGTAGGAACGAGCATAATTGTTCTATGGCGAATTATAATATCAGCGAAGGCATTTATGAATTAATCTCCTCACACCTCAAAAAAAAATGATTGGATGTTTAAAGCTACAGTGCTGCTCTTATTAGCACACATGTAAAGAAAAAGAAGGGTGCTCCTAGGCGTTATTACTACGGAGGCTTAATAAACCGCACAGAGAATGGTCCTGTGAGACGAGAAGGCCACATACAGAACTAGTAAAACTACGACAAATAAACAGCAAATAAATCATCCTACTTTCCACTTCAGCTTAATCTCATCTTTTGATTTGAGAAAACAGGCAAGGTCTGTAAAAGAGGTTATGGGTAGCTGTATTCCAAAGATCTGAAGAATTCAAATATGTTATTAATATCTATTGCTGTGAAATTTCAGTATGGGTTTAATTCTATCAAATTCTTGATCTGTGGCTTCTCTGTGACTACTTCCTGTGATGCTATAAAATGCCATTTTGAGGGGTGACCCTCTGCCAGCTATTACTGTCAAGATTAGTTGTTTTACTAGTGAAGAACGTTTTATTGATCCTCCCTAATCAAATCCAAGAGTTATATTAAATATAAAGTTATATAGTTTATACTCTTTTTCTGCGGAGGAGGAGGAAGCCGTAAAGAAAGCACAAAACATTTCCTTTCTCTGAATTGGCTACAGATTTCAAATGTAGGATGAGCTCAATAGTGAATGAATATGCAAGAGATTGCTGAAGGAACATGGTCAGGTTTCTCAAGTCATGGTTGTCCTAGCAAATACTATAGACTTAAACAAGAGGTTTGTTTTAGTAATCCTCATTAGTGTACTAGGCCATTTTATTGAAATAGTATTTTCAGGTTGACAAAAAGATAAATAGATGGTAATGGGGAAATTTATTCCACCACAGGGTGGGCCCATGGTTTAACAACCGGTGTAAAAGAACCCACAAGCGCAAGGATATACAGTGGCCCTCCATAATTATTGGCACCCCTCTGATTAAGGATGTGTTCTTTCTGCTTCTCATAAAATTGAGGTTTTTTTTGTGCAAAATAATATAGGACCACGATGGCAAAAAAGAGTCAAATCCAACCTTTAACTAAGTGAATTTTAAGGGGGAAATAAAATCCCTGACTAAGAAATAATTTATTTATTCATAAAAATCACCTGTTCCACAAATATTGGCCACCCCTAACAATTCTTAGGAAATAAATTTAATAAAAGTATTTCTGAAACTTCTACAGTAGTTTACGAAGTTGATCAGAGTATGAAGGAACATTTAATTAGTAATTCACAACTTCCTGTTTCCCTGGGGTATAAATATGACGTGACACAAGGCCATTCAAGTAAGGCAGATCTCCATATCTACTGTCAGAGGAATTATTAAGAAGTTTAAAACAACTGGAACAGTGGTAAACAAGCCTGGACGAGGACGCAAGTTTATTTTGCCACCACGCACAGTGAGGAGGATGATAAGAGAAATAAAAGTTCTCCAAAGCTCACTGTTACAGAATTGCAACAAATGGTAGCTTCTTTGGGGTCACAAAGTCTCCAAAACAACCATCAGGCGCTATCTACATGCCAACAAGCTGTTTGGGAGGCCAATGCACGGAAAAAACCCTTTTCTCACTCACAATCATAAACGCAAACGTTTGGCGTTTGCTAAGCGGTACTGGGACTTCAACTGGGCGAGACCGTAGTTGCTTTGGTCAGATGAAACAAAAGATAGAGCATTTTGGCAAAAAACTGCTCTAAGTGGGTCTGGCGTAAACACAAGAGCTAAGTTCTGACGGATGCAGAAAAGCACCTCATGCCCACTGTGAAATTACGGGGGAGGATCAGTGATGTCTGGGGCCTGTTTTTCTCTATTCCTCAAAG
The DNA here is from genome assembly GCA_024036415.1 of Prochilodus magdalenae. Taxonomy (NCBI): domain Eukaryota; kingdom Metazoa; phylum Chordata; class Actinopteri; order Characiformes; family Prochilodontidae; genus Prochilodus; species Prochilodus magdalenae. The sequence goes on along the minus strand of JAMWET010005903.1, from coordinate 28,363 downwards.
GCCCTGGGAGAGACCTTGTTAGGGTGCATATGGCATAATGAATGCTCTGAAATACCTAGGGACATTTTAAAAACAAAAATCCTGGGGGCTTCTGCCCGAAAGCTGGAAGAGCTGGGTCGTCACTGGGTCTTTCAGACAGCAAGATAATGACCCTAAACATATGGACACAAATCTACACAGAAAAATGGTTTCACCACACACACAGAATCAAGCTCGCTCCCATGGCCATCTCAGTCCCCATTGAAAAACTGTGGGGTGAGCTGAAGAAGGAAGAGTGCAGAGGAGAGGACCCAGGTCGCTGGATTGATTTAGAGAGAATGTGCAAAGGAGGACTGGTTTCAAAGATCCCTGTTTCATGTATTCTCCACATCTGTGTGAAAACATTGTAGCGAGAAGATTAGGTGCTGTTTTGTTGGCCAAAAAAGGGGTATTGTACAAAGTATTAACACCCCCCCCCCCCCAGGGGGTGGCTAATAATTGTGGCAGCGACATCAGATTTGAGTGTTTAAACAATATTTTCGCTAATGTGGATCGCTATTTCCTACTGGAATCTAACGATGACAAAAGCTAGGACTCGTCAACTGCTGAAACATGAATTTACTTGAGTTAAAGGTTGGATGAGTTTATCTCTTTTTATTCCGGTTCTGTAAGGTCCCTTATATTATGTTGGAAAAAAAAGATATCATATTTATGAGAAGTTAAATGAACCACTATCTTAAACCAGGGGTGCCAATAAATGTATGGAGGGCACTGTACACTATGCTTACATAACCCTGCGGTGATTTCGTTGAATGTTTTAGACCCCAGGATGCCAGTGAAGCAAGAGGGAAGGCAGGCAGAGACATCGGCTAAAACCGGAGTCAAGGTGCTTCTCGGCTATCTGCAGATGTGCTCCAGCAAAACGTAAAGAAGGCGGTGCGGGATGTGTTTGAGGGAATTGGGGGCCCCCTCCAACAGGCGCGTACTGCTGCATGTCCGCAAGCCGCAAGAAGAGAAGCTGGCTGCTTTGCTGGTTATGAGGCATGCGCTAACATGCACAGTCACTTTAGTTGCCACTTCACGTGTTGATCCATTGTGCTCCAGGAAACAAAAAAGAAAACAGACCAAAACAAAAAAACCTTTTACTCCTAAACTCCAACATACATCTGCTACGTACTGTGATTACGCCATTTCAACGCAAGCGCAATGAGATGTGCGGCGAGAGAGGATGACCAAAAACCGGTTATAGGAGGAAACCAATCCACCTGTGCTCTTAAAAGTTTCTGTATGCACACAGACCTGTTCTGCTATCTCTGACTTTTCTTTTCTCTTCGTGACCAGCATGCTCTTTACCTCTGTGTGCGGGTAGGATTGAAGAGAAAGATTTAATCGATTTTGATTGGTGTACACGCTATTTGTACATAAAATTTAGTCTCCTCTTATCTCTTCATTTTCTCTCTTTGTGACCTCATTCCAGTGGTATATTCAGTATAGCACATTGCTTCTATTCATGAATTGTGTACTTATTGTGCGAAGCGCTGACTGGCAAAAAACATCTAAGCTGTACTTGTTCTAGGAGAATATACTCAAGAATACATGAGTTGATTATTCATTCAAACCTCCTGGCCATCATCAGTGTCTTAGTTCTGTGTCCGCGTATATTTAAGCAGTAATTGGGGGCCAACTGTCAATGTACTGTAAACCCCGTCGACGTTTTGGCCAGGCCACAGCGGACTGCTCTCAAATCAGCAGGAGCCAGAGGTAATGTCCACGGATGACCACTTTGCAACAACGATGGGGCTGCAGTGTGGGCGTGAAAACTGAGTGATAGCCCAGAGTGCTAACGGAAATTAGCTCGTGTCAAAGGTGCCTGCGCTGTGTGCACACGTCGTGGAGGAGGAAGTATCTGACACTGTCTGTATCTTGAGATGGAAAAGATACTCTCCACTTGTTCCTCTGGAACGCCTCGCAGGGCCAGGGAGGGGACCCAGCAAGTCATTGAATATATGCAGACGACTGGTCAAGATTTTGACTCACCATCTAAATCCGTTATTAACTTTACCTCACGGATGCCAAGGCCAGCTAGCCATTAATACCAGCCTCTTAACGTGTATTCACTCTACTTTCTCCCGTGTTGAGCATCATATAATATCATGGCATCAAGCCCCTCTCAGGACCGTTTACTGCTGATAAGTATGTGGTTTTTGAGATGATCTTAGTTATTGCAGAGAGCGACGGTGGTCAAGTAGTAGCTGCAATTCCTTGTTTAGTTGAGCTCATTTGGGGTTTTATAAATAGAATATCCATTGCGGTCCCATAATATGAGGAGAGAGATGCGCATATGTTGTATTTCATTCTCAAAACATAGGCAAGGTGTTAATTCAGAGTTCATTTTGATGTGATAATGGCTCAGTGTACATGGGCCGGCTGATTTCTATACAGCAGTGGTGATGGTGAATAGGGGTTGTATTTCCTCCATGAGCAAATACGTAAAAAACATTTTTAATTGGTCGTCCAGTATGACCTACGACACCAAGCATGCACATCTTGTACCTCTTTTAAACACATGTAATTTTCAAAGTTAGTGAAAATAAGTATGGAAACCTGGCGCGGGGGTGGGGGGGGAAACTCCCTAAAATGTATATTTGATTTGCTCATAGGTTTTATATTTTGTGATAAAAAAATAACAATAAGAGATTTAATCACTTTTGACGTTGGGTTAACCATAATCCACCACCCTTGCAAATTTATGACCTTGACAAGTTTCTTTGACGAATGGACACACATTTGTCACAAACTACCCGGATATTGGACATTTAATTGATTGGATTAAACAGTCTTGGATTAAAGAATATGGGCTCTTTTGTATGTGAATATGTAATGAGACGAATGAGCTGCCTTGCTAGAACTTGCATATTAGCTCGAGAATGATTATTCAATATTTATAAGATCTCCTGCTGCATAAAAAGCGGTGTCATTTCAATGATTGTTTATAAATTCATCGTCTGCATATAAAAAAATCATAATGATAAAAATCGCTTATTCTAGAGAAATTTCTCAAGTCAATAAAGTGATCCACATTGTTGGTTTCTCGGACACATTTACTATTATTAAATAGTAAATACAAAATTTGCTGGATTTAGTGAGGCTGACATCATGACTCCTGGTGCCTGTCAACCACTCGGTAAGGAAGGAAACCAGGAATGTAATCTGTTGTTCTACATGTTGAACAACTTCACATCACTTTATCAGGAAGATTATGGTGGATGCCTTCCCTGCACAAGTTCATGTGGTGAGTTGCCCTTATCCATTACACCTGCAGATTCACGTAAGTTGGCTTACACACTAAACACCCAAGATGCCCAGTCACACGCCGTCGTAGCCAATCATTCTATACAATTCTGCTTTGTTGACCCGTTTTTGTCCAATAAAATTGAACGAGAGACACTTACTGCCAACTCGTACAATCCTCCCTCTCAGTCTATGGACTCCCGACCACTCACACCGCACAGGTGTTTATAGCTCTCAGCATTACTAGTTTACACGCCATCTGCAGGAGTTTCTAAAGTACCACCACCTTAACAACGGTGACTCATTTGAGCTTTGTAGAGCTTATTAATGGGCTTTCCCAAAAATTAGAAGTGGAATCTATAGTTATGAATCTTGTCACAGGTGGTGGAGATTAAAGACGATTAAGGCATGCCATATCTTATATCCAAAACAGTGTAGAGCGACAGCGTGGATGGGAATGAGGATTTTGAAGGTTTGAAACTACTATTATATAGCTTTAAAATACTTGAGCACAAACTGCCAGGGTAGGATATATGGATAGTGACAAACCACATTAATATTAGAATTTTTTATGTGTTTATTTATATTTAGGAGATTCTTTAAAAAAAAAAAAATTCCTCTCAAGCTTATGCGTATATTTGAAGATCTCTGTCCAATAGATTAGGTTGCTTTACATGAGATTTATTAAGTTGCTTAGCAACTGGTTTACAGTTAAGTACTGTAACCCAGTAAAGTAAAGATGCTTATACTGGAATAGACCTACTTTATTAGCATCGCCATTCGGACAGAGAGGACTGGGCAGATAATTCAGAATCTCTGTGGGTAACTTTTGAAATGAATTCATTGATGTGGTAAATTTTTACTAAGAGCGGGGATCCCTTCTCAAATCCATTCCCAATATAGCTGACATGGAGACCTCCTTTCCATCCCAAACTAGAAAGTAAACTGGGGTGTTGCTATGAGTTGATGGCAGTAAGGTAAAGCTGTTGTAGTAATGTTAGATGAAGCAACACCCTGCGAAATAGAAAACCAAACCCAACCAATTGTCTTCTGGGTTGTCATATACAGTGTTAATGATGGTAAACGTTCTGTCTGTTGTATTAGACAGTGTACTGCTACAACCACCACCCTTTCCTCTGTGAAACTATGCTTCTGCTATGTCTGTTCCTCATCACCACCACTGGTAACCAGCATGGACTCTGTGATATCCTCTAGTCTAGCACAAAGAGTATTCCTGTGGAGGCGTGAGCATTGTATCAACATATTCACTCAGGTTGGATACATCTGTTTGTGTTGTGTGCAGAGCTGATCAGTAACCAGTTGCAAGATGATGGGAAGCTTCCACAGGGTATTGGCAAAGCTCTATTTGCAGTTTTCTGTTAATGTAAGCCAGACATGAGGTAATCTTTGGGGGGCACCATAACGACACACCGGAATAAGAATGCCATTCGACCCCCCAGGAGCATTCCCTCTATATTATTCAGAGACTTAGATGATGCACGCAATGCGCACACAATATGGACGAGAACGTTGAACTCTAGAGCGGACCAACAGAGTACTCTTGTCGTTATGCAGTGCAGGGGAATTAAGGCCACCGATTGAAGTACAGTACGTTTATTAGAATGGAATTTAATTATTTCTATAAACATGTAGGTTTCTTTCATAGCGCTTTGCATTTAAGGTTTATGTGGAAACTCCTAAATATGCTGATGAACAGCATTATAATCTGAGATTTCAGGTGTATTTCTATTTGCATATATTTGACGAGTATTTACCAGTTGCACTGTGGGTCGACCAATGGAAAGTGTTAGGGAGGTGTGTGTCTTACAGCACTTCCTTGTATCTACATTCATGTTCCATTACATCAGCTCCACTTACCACATAGATCCACTTTATTGGTCTACAGTCACAGACTGTAGTCAATCTGTTTCTCTGCACACTGTTTATCCTCTTTCCCCCTGTTCCTCAAAGGTCAGGACCCCCACAGAACAGGTATTATGAGGATGTTGGGTCATTCTCAGCACTACAGTGACACCACAGATACGGTGATGGTGCGTCGGTGTGTGTTGTGCTACTATGACTGGATCAGATAGTATATGCCAGTGTAGACGTGGAGCAAAAGATGTAGCTTCAGTGTTATGGTCCACTTCGTACCAGTAGTCAATCACATACTAATGCAACCACAAAACACTATTAGAGTCCACTGCAGTGCTCTGAGGAATGATGGCACACACCCACATATTATACTGCTCTGTGGTGCGTCGGGTCTGTGGTGGTACTCGGGCACATTGAAGAATAAAATCGAGTGAGTGAAGGGGGATATTACAAAGTATTGCAGATGAACCAAAGATTGACTACAGGTCTGTGCGAAACTACAAAAGTGCACGTTTACATGGTAAGTGACACAGTGAGTGTAGATACAAGCAGGTGTATCTAATGAAGTGTATGGTGGGTGTATGACGGATGTGATCTGACCCCACTATCTTGGGCTACCATACCCTAGTCTCTAAAAGCACACTCCAGACCAAACTGTGTATATTTATTAGAAAGGAACATTATTTTTCCTGCATACAGACACACACATTATTTAATGCAACACAATCCTTTTCTGAGCTGTATACGGCTTCCTTTGATCACATCTTTCCATCAGCATTTCAGATAATAAATCTCTCCACAGAGTAATGCAAACAAGACTCCACTGATGGTCACTAAAACTACACATTCTACAACAGGAGCAGTGTGTGACCTCTAGTGGTGAGATTGCAGATTGTGATCTACTGATCCCTCCCTTTTCTGCTCTTGGCTCACTGCCTGGCCCAATTTTTTAAAATGTCAGTTTTCCCAGCTCTAAATAGCAAGTACGGCCCACCACAAAATCTCCACCCATTGAGGGATCTTACCAGGCAGGCTCATATCATAACCCCACCCCATAAACTGATTCAGGTGATCAAAACATCCCAACTACTCTTTTAATGCTGGAAACACTTTCCTTTAAGGATATTCGCCAGCTTCATGTTTGAATTTTCCTGCTCCACCTTAAATGTTGCCATGGTTTCATTGTAGCACCCGAGGCATTATTTACATTTATGGCTGTTATCTAGAGCGACCTACAAGGTTAAGCATATTGCAGGCAGGCCAATGTCGGTACATCGGTACAGTACTGAATAAACCTAAACACATATACATACACAAAATGGAGTTATACACTTTATATAGTGAGACTATAAACACATACAGTATAACAGGTTTCACTGGTTCATTAGCATACAGTGGGGTGTGAAAGTTTGGGCAGCGTTGTTAATTTTCCTGATTTACCTCTATAAAGCATTGATTGTTTGGATAAAAAAAATTGCGTTAAATATCTCATATAGGGGACAAACACAGTGATATTTGAAAAGTGAAATGAAGTTTATATGATTTACAGAAAGTGTGCAATAATTGGTTAAACAAAAGTAGGCAGGTGCATAAATTTGGGCACTGTTGTCATTTTATTGATTTCAAAACCTTTAGAACTAATTATTGGAACTCAAATTTGGTTTGGTAAGTTCAGTGACCCTTGATCTCCATACACAGGTGACTCCAATTATGAGAAAGGGTATTTAAGGGGGGCAATTGTAAGGTTTTCTCCTCTTTGCATCTTCTCTGAAGAGTCGCAGCATGGGAGTCTCAAAACAACAAAGATTGTTCACCGTCATGGTTTAGGGGAAGGATACAGAAAGCTATCTCAGAGATTTCAGCTTTCAGTCTCCACTGTGAGAAACATTGTGGGAAAATGGAAGACCACAGGCACAGTTCAAGTCAAGGCTCGAAGTGGCAGACCACGAAAAATCTCCAATAAACAGAAGCGAAGGATGTTGAGAACAGTCAGAGTCAACCCACAGACCAGCACCAAAGACCTACAACATGATCTTGCTGCTGATGGAGTCACTGTGCATCGTTCAACTATTCGGCGCACTTTACACAAGGAGATGCTGTATGGGAGAGTGATGCAGAAGAAGCCTTTTCTCCGCCCACACCACAAACAGAGCCGCTTGAGGTATGCTAAAGCACATTTGGACAAGCCAGCTTCATTTTGGAATAAGGTGCTGTGTTATTTGGGCATAACAAGGGCCGTTATGCATGGAGGAAAAAAAACAAAGCACTCCAAGAAAAACACCTGCTACCTACAGTTAATTTGGTGGTGGTTCCATCATGCTGTGGGGCTGTGTGGCCAGTACAGGGACTGGGAATCTTGTTAAAGTTGAGGGACGCATGGATTCCAATCAATATCAGCAGATTCTGGAGACCAATGTCCAGAAATCAGTGACAAAGATGAAGCTGGGCCGGGGCTGGATCTTCCAACAAGACAACGACCCTAAACACTGCTCAAAATCTACTAATGCATTCATGCAGAGGAACAAGTACAACGTTCTGGAATGGCCATCTCAGTCCCAGACCTGAATATTACTGAAAATCTGTGGTGTCACTTAAAGAGAGCTGTCCATGCTCGGAAACCATCAAACCTGAATGAGCTAGAGATGTTTTGTAAAGAAGAATGGTCTAAAATACCTTCAGCCACAATCCAGACTCTCATTAGAAGCTATAGGAAGCGTTTAGAGGCTGGTATTTCTGCGAAAGGAGGATCTACTAAATATTGAGTTAAGGTTTTTTTGGTGCCCAAATTTATGCACCTGCCTACTTTTGTTTAACCAATTATTGCACACTTTCTGTAATTCATATAAGCTCCATTTCACTTCTCAAATATCACTGTGTTTGTCCCCTATATGACATATTTAATGGATTTTTTTTATCCAAACAATCAATGTTTTATAAAGGTAAATCAGGAAAATTAACACGGCTGCCCAAACTTTCGCACCCCACTGTACCTACTCTGATTCAATATCACAGTAATGATATTCTGTTCATGCAACAGCACTGTTCCCTCTACATGCAACCCAACATTGTAGCTTCATCACACACACCATGCCCGCAGTCCCAAAATCACACGCTCCATCAGCATTTCCACACCACACCCACGTTACTTAAGCCCCATTCAAAATAGAGAGGTTATTTTATAATAACAATTTGTGATTATGTTTATATTTTCACATGTTTTTCACATGTCACTTTCTCATTTGTCAGACTTAGTTTACAGTAAGACATACATTAGATGTTTTCCTAATGTTGTAATTATGTAATTGTCATTATTGAGCAATTTTGATGATGGATGTGGCCATATAGACCTTAATAACTTCAGGTAAAGGACATTAGCTCATAGCTGTACTGCACACACAACACTACACTACACAACACTACACTACACACTACACTACACTACTCTACGCTACACAACACTACACAACACTACACTACACAACCCTACACTACTCTACACTACACTACACAACACTACACTATGCTACGCTACGCTACACTACACTACACTACGCTACACTATTACGCTACTGCACTTTCTTTTTTACTTGGCAGGACTGTTGTGTGTTATTGCAAATAAGCACCTCTGGGATCAACTACGGCACAGCCAGGTGGGGCTGTAGTCAACAGCCTGTGCAAACAATATCGTCTCTCTCCCTGAGTTATTTATGTGCAGCTCTCTACGTCATGGTTTAAAGACTACTGTTAATAGTGCAGTAATAAATCAGTGGCAGATCTTTGTGTACCTGGACCAGGTGGAATCGCTGCTGAGGATGATGGGGTTTCCTACCACGATGAGCAGGGACCTTGCTCGCGTCATAGCAAAGTTGAATCTCTGTATGGACAGAAAAACAAAGCATATGTTTATTTAATATTTTGTCATTTATGTTTTTACACTGATTAAGTTCATTTTACATGAGAAATTCTTACGGATGGTGTTTTACACTTCTTGCCAGTATTCAGCAGAAGAAGAGAGCGGGAGTATTTATCTCTGAGTAGTATCTAATGGGTCTGGTGTATGTGTGTCTGTGCACTAGCAAAGACAGGCAGTATTTTGGAGCCTGCTTGATCCAAATTTATCCACGGGCAATACGAATTAATACTGTACATGTTAAATAACCGATTCCGAACTACAGTACCAGTCAAAAGTTTAGACACACCCAGCTACACGGATGTTTGCGGTTATCTTAAAGACCCTACAGGCTAACACTTAACAGTTCCACATTATGAGATGTCTGAAAACATATATCCTAATATGCCACATATACTGCTGATTTATCACAGTATATGTTTGCCATATTGCCAATATTGCATATATGCAAAAAAAAAATCATCTCCTTTTTTGTACAATTTAAAAGCTGTAGTTAACCTTTCAATTTTGTGAATATTTATATGATGGCACTGGGAATAACATTTAAAAACAATAATAAATAAAAAGTAAAAGTAAGAGCTTCTTTATGCAGGTCACTCAAAGACCTTTGTGTGTACTCAGATGAGCTCTGAGGATGATGTTATCACTGCTGGGAGAAACTGGTGTGAACCGGCCACACTCAAGGTCATTTACAGAGAGTTAGGCTTCTAATCAGCCACCAAGACATTATAAAGTGTACCGCTTATAATCATTTCTCTAATGCACTGAAAGTTATATATTTAAATTCTTTGTTGTATATTACTTTAGAGTCCGGTCATAGAAATGGGAGAACTCAGTTTGGCCTGACAATGGACACACCAATAGAAATTTCCAAAACTGCTTAGAAAAAAAAAAAAAACATTCAGCAAGGTAGGAGTGTCTAATAGACAGTGAGTGGACACAGTGTCTGATCCACTTACACCAGCACAACACTAACACGCTACCAACTGCAGTGCTGAGAATGATCCATCACCCACAAAATTAGGGTGGCCACACGTCCAGGTTTTCAACTCCCAGTCCTCCGTCCCATGCAATAACTACACGGATGCCTATTAGTCCTCTTTTCGGGATGAACTATTTTAAATGTTCCCTCTCGGACAATATTATGTGTGCCATTGGCTCACACCTGTGTCCAAAAAAATGCCTTGCATTTCATTGGTTTACCAAGGTCATGTGACATTGTGACTCACCGATTGGCTAACCGCAGTCAGCCCTCTAGTTAAATGCTAGTCAGTTAGTAAGCTACCATCTAACTGATCCATTCCACCCAGTTAGGGGAGTAAAGTAATCATTAATGTGTTACACAGGTCAGGTTATAGTTCTAGTATCATTCCAGATTCCCTGTGCCCTTTGTAATCTTCCTTTGGGGATGGGATGTCCTCCATTGTGGGGTTATGAAAGTGGCCACCATGCACATAATACCTGCTCTGTGGTGGTCTGTATTTTGTTTATCTGTCTTTTGCCTTGGACCCCAGGGTCACTACATCCGCCCGTGTCTATGTAAAGTACCTTCTCAAGGAAGCCGATGTTGAAAACTTGGTCAATTTTGATGAATTCATTTTCACTGCGGACAGTAGACACAATGATGACCCTCCGCTCCTGACCCTGAAACTCCTCCACTGAGCCGATCTGTAGCGAAAAGACATTCATAGTTCAACAGGGCTGCAGGGACGGAGCGATGAAAGAGAGGACCAAAGCCTTAAACAAGACCACATCATGCAGACACTGAATTTCACCTCAGTGTTACCTTCAGCTCTTTAATGTTCCGGTGGCCTTTCAGCTCTTTATCACATGTTATGATGGCCTTCCTTAGTTTCTCCACCTGTGAGACACACCCACACACAGACACAATGGCAGCTATTGAGATGGTGTTGTGTTATGTTTCGGGAAGGTTGTGATTAATGGGGATTTTAATTCCAGTCCTGTCTGAACTGGTTACATCAGTAATGTTGGTGGTGTGTTTCCATGGCTGTAAAGATTATTGGTGCTTTGCCCAACTATAAAAGACACTGCAGGAATAACCCAAGGTTATTTAAATCCTGTAACAACTAACATGCTACATTAATACTCCGTCGTATCATATAAACATGCTGACTGAGCAAGAAGCCCACTCATAAGCAAACAACACAAGTATCTCAACAGTTCCATCCTCATTCTGACCACCCAACTGGCAAACTGGCAAACTACATGCAGAAATACACACACATACACTCACAGTACAGGCTTACAGCGATGTCTGCAAATTCCCAGATATTCCCACCTGTTTCCTGTAGGGCGTGATGATGCCGATGTCTTTGGGTGAGATCTTGGCCGTGCCCTTCTTGCCCTGTGACACCAGCAGTTTCTTCAGGTAGCTGAGAACTACAATGATCTCGCTAGTGTTGAAGAAGGACGGACTGTTCAACTCCCTCTCATCTTTCCCAAGTACACCATGGAAAATCACAGGGAAATTCTGCCGGTTAAAGGAATAAGCAGAGCACACAGCACTCTTCAGTGAACGGTGAACTGAATATACACTTCAGCTTTAGCAAGAAAGGTCAGAAATATGCTTACTCTACAGAAAGGGAAAAGTCTGGAGAGTCTGGAGCTCATTTTATTACAGCATGTAAGTGTGTGAGCACTCATTACCGACTTGTTCCAACTACAGAAACTACAAAACCACTTTTATAATTCAGCACTTTACATTTCACAGTAAACAGGGAGAATTAATGCTGTAGGTTTGGTCTCGAGTGGCGGGGTGAATCACATGTTGCGATGTAACAGATAGAATCACACTGACCATTCAAACAACCCAAGCCAGACCAGTACAACCTGAAGTGCTAGGAAGAAGAAAGAATAAGAAAGAACTCCATAAAAAACTATTTTACCTCCCTGATTCAGCCCCAGCAGGAACTAAATGACAGTCAAAAATATGGGTACCACTTTACATGAATGGTGTCTACACAACACATTCATGACATCTTGTATAAACTCTTCAGAATGTATTCATGAATGTTTAATTCCACATTTAGAACGTATGTCTGAAGATATTAACTAACGATGTGATTTTACCCAGAGGAAAGAAAAATCAAAAATGAGATCTCATTAAAGGCTCAGTAGTTTCTCCTAGACAAAAATGAGATTAGATGGAGAGACAAATGAGACTTGGTCTAAGTCTCCCGGCTGCTCAGATGTTTCTCCTGAGATAAAGATCGCAGTAATCTCACATGAGTCTCTTCTTGAGCTTTACTAGAGATCTCAATAAAGTCTCAAATTATGCTCATATATTTCCAAGATAAAAACGCTCAAAGTGTGAAAGACCATTTCTCTGGGTGGTTTTATTTACCTTAATAGCTATACATCTGGACATTTATTTATAATTAAACTTGTGTAGCTAAAACTAGTATGGAGTTGTACATTCAGTATTAAAATAATGCAAGCCCTGGGTCAGCAAAAGTTTAGGATTGTCAGGACAAAAGACTCCGGGTCGACGCTTGCAGAGTTAAAAGTCAAGCCTGGATGTTTATTAAACAGGGAAGTGATCAAACTATGCAACAATGTAATACAGCAATAGGGGTAGGGCTAGAAAACGTAGTCGAGGTAGGCAAAGTCGGAACCAGAAGAGACAATCAGCGGAGGCAAACAAGTTTAGAGGGAAAGGCAAAAGGGTAGTCGAAAACGGAAACAGAGATCAAGAACCAGAAACGAGTTAACACAGTGAAAGAACGCTCAGAATTGCAAACTAAGTTGGCAAAGCTTCGCAAAGGCTGAAGCGGCGAGGAGAGGTATAAATGGAGGACGAATAATTAGGTTCAGCTGTTCGCTAAAACTCCGGTGACGGTGAGCGAACCGGATTGGACGCTGGCGTGGCGTCATCGAACGTTGCCCTCTGGGAAGATGAGTCCGGAGAAAGCACGGGAGCAGCAGGGAAAACCCGGAAGAAGCGTGACATCACCCCCCCCCCCAAGGAGTCCGAGCGGGACGAACGAGGACGACCACCATGACGACCCCCCCCCTCCAGCAGGCGAATCTGGTCGGACGCTCACAGACCTGCCGCGGCGCGGAACAGGGGTCCCTCCGACGGGGCCACGCCCCTGGGGATCGCTGGCGGAACTGGGAGTAAACCGCCTAGGGCGACCACGTCTGCGATTAGCTGACGGGCTCAAAGAAAACCGCCTTGGACGGCCACGCTGCCCTCCGGCAGACGGGTTCACGAACGGCCCCCTAGGGCGGCCTCTGGACCTGGGAGCAGGACGAGATGGGTGCCGGTTGTGGAAATCAGTGATGAGGGCCGGATCTAACACGTCCGCCGCAGGCACCCAGCTGCGCTCTTCCGGACCAAAACCCTCCCAGTCCACCAGGTACTGAAGGGCCCCTCTCCTCCTTCTAGAGTCCAGCAGCCGACGAACAGCGTATACAGGAGCGCCCTCGACCAGAACCGGGGGGGGAGGCGTGGCCTCCGGAGATGCCGCATCTAATGGGCCAGGGACAACAGGTTTAAGCAGTGACACATGAAAGGACGAGCATACTCTGTACTGAGCAGGCAATTCTAATTTGTATGTCACATCGTTTATTTTCTAGTATCTTAAACGGTCCAATGTACTTAGGCATCAGCTTTCTACTCCCCTCTGTTAACCTGAAGTCCCTGGTCGAGAGCCACACTCGGTCACCGGGATTGTAGGAGGGGGTGTCTCCTCTACGTCTGTCTGCGTAGTGCTTGTGCCTCCTAAGGACGTTCTCAATACGCTGGTGGGTCTGTTCCCACACTTCCTCACTTCTCCGCATCCAATGTTCTACAGAGGGAACGTCCGATGATTGGGCCGACCAGGGCATGAGCGGAGGCTGGTAACCTAACATACATTGAAAAGGGGTGAGAGAGGTGGTGGAACTGACAAGAGAGTTCTGTGCCATTTCAGCCCAAGGCAGATACGCCGACCAGTCATTCTGATTCTCGTGGCAATAGACCCGCAAGAACTTACCAAGTTCTTGGTTCATTCGCTCACACTGCCCGTTAGCCTGTGGATGGTAACCAGAGGTCAGGCTGACCGACACACCCAATCGTTCCATAAAAGCCGACCAAACTTGAGACGTGAATTGGGTGCCTCGGTCAGACACAATGTTCTCTGGAATCCCAAAAAAACGAAAGACGTAATTAAAAAGGCATTCGGCGGTCTGGAAAGCCGTAGGTAAGGACGGAAATGGAACGAAACAAACCCCACGTGAAAACCGATCGATAACAGTGAGAATTACGATGTTGCCCTCGGAATCAGGGAGGTCAGTAACAAAGTCGACAGCTAAGTGTGACCAGGGACGCGCCAGGATAGGCAAGGGCATTAATTTCCCTGCAGGTAGGGCACGGGGGGGTCTTACACTGGGAGCACGTAGAGCACGATGAAACAAAACGATGTACGTCTTTGCTCGTGCTCTCCCACCAGTATTTTCCGGAGAGGAGTTGGTAAGTTCGGGTCTCTCCGGGATGGCCGGAGGTGAGAGACGTATGAGCCCACGTAACGAGTCGGTCGCGAACTTGCGCAGGTACATACAATCGATCCGTGGGGCACGTCTCCGGGACAGGTTCTACCATGTTGAGCCGATCGATCTCGTCATCGATCTCCCACCTGACGGGAGACAGAACTATGTTGGGTTCGAGTATGGGTTTGGATGCGGGAGGCTCGCTTGGTTCGTTTTCGAATATACGAGATAACGCATCGGCCTTGGTGTTGCGTGTACCGGGACGGTAAGTAATTTGGAAATTAAATCGCGAAAAAAAACAAGGACCAACGAGCTTGGCGGGAATTTAGGCGCTTGGCTGAACGAAGGTATTCTAGGTTCTTGTGGTCCGTAAGAACCAAGAACGGATACTGAGCGCCTTCTAGCCAGTGCCGCCATTCGTCGAAGGCAAGCTTTATGGCCAGGAGTTCCTTATCCCCAATTCCATAGTTTCTCTCCGCTGGAGATAGTTTGTGGGAAAAGTACGCGACGGGACGTAGTTTTGGAGGTTCACCACTGCGCTGTGAGAGAACAGCGCCTACTCCCACATTGGAAGCATCAACCTCAACTACGAACGGTTTAGTTGGGTCTGGATGCTGGAGCAAAGGAGCAGTGGTGAATCTCCT
This sequence comes from Prochilodus magdalenae, assembly GCA_024036415.1. Taxonomy (NCBI): domain Eukaryota; kingdom Metazoa; phylum Chordata; class Actinopteri; order Characiformes; family Prochilodontidae; genus Prochilodus; species Prochilodus magdalenae. The sequence goes on along the minus strand of JAMWET010005903.1, from coordinate 13,174 downwards.
TTTGAGCTCCTCAAACGCGCTCCCCGCTTGAGGGTTCCAAACCAAACGTTTGGCGTTACCCTTTAGCAGAGAGGTCAGAGGAGCAGCGACCGAGCTAAAGTTCCTAATAAAACGCCGATAGAAATTTGCAAAACCCAAAAATTTCTGGAGTTCACGGATGGAATTGGGAATAGGCCAGTTAGCGACAGCTGTGATTTTGCGGTCGTCCATGACGACCCCCTCAGGGCTAATAATGTAACCTAGGAACGACACGGAACTTAAATGAAATTCGCACTTCTCCCCCTTGACGTATAACTGATTTTCCAAGAGGCGAGAGAGAACCCTCCGTACGTGCTGCACATGAGTAGGGAGGTCTGGTGAATATACGAGTATATCGTCGATATACGCGATGACGAATCGGCCCAACATGTCCCGGAGAACGTCATTTATGAACGATTGGAAGACAGAGGGAGCATTACGCAAACCGAAACTCATAACCCTGTACTCGTAATGCCCCCTAGCGGTGAGGAAAGCTGTCTTCCACTCGTCCCCCTTCCTAACCCTGATCAAATTATATGCGCTGCGCAAATCTAATTTAGTAAAGATCGTTGCGCCTCTAAGTTGCTCCAGAGCCACAGGAACTAAAGGGAGTGGATATGAAAATGGTTTAGTGATAGCGTTCAAGCCACGATAATCTATACATGGTCTAAGACCACCGTCTTTTTTTTTAACAAAGAAAAAACCAGCGGCCGCGGGGGAAGTGGAAGGCCTTATGTAGCCCTGGGCCAATGCCTCCTGTATGTATTCCTCCATTGCTTGGTCCTCCGCTTGTGTGAGCGGATACACACGGGACTTGGGTGGAATTTGATCGTTAATTAAATCAATAGCACAATCGTACTCTCTATGTGGTGGTAACTTGGTGGCGTTGGCTTTATTAAATACCTCCGCCAGATCACAGTACTCAGGGGGAATACATACTGGAGACTGATCAGGACTCTCGATAGAAGTAGAGGAAATGACAAGACTAGGAAAACTGAGACAATGTTTAAAACAATACGGGGACCAGGCAATGATGTCTCGGTTAGACCAAGAAATGGAAGGGTCATGTAACTTAAGCCAGGAAAGTCCGAGGATAACGGCGTATTCGGCCGTTTCCAAAACAAAAAACGGTAACTTTTCAGAATGTAAAGCACTAATGTCCATGGTGACAGGCGAGGTGATGCTGGTGACGTAACCCGGGCCCACGGGATCCCCATCCACCGCAGAAAGTCGTAGGGGGCGCTTGAGAGAAGAAACAGGCACTTGTAGTAGCTTGACCACTTGTATATTCATAAAATTGCCCTCTGCACCAGAGTCTATGAGGGCTGGAAACACACAGGAAAAATTCTCATAGTATAGAGTCACTGGAATCATGAATGATTTAGCGACCATCCCCGGAGCGGGGCTACTCACAGCGGAGGTACGGGGAGTGGCGCTCGGAGGAGCGGTGCTGTCCTGCCTGTTGGCGAATGACAGTGGATTCCTTTGGGGACGCAGGCTGCAGTTTCTCAGGATGTGGCCCGGGTTACCGCAGTACAGGCACAAACCTCTGCGCATCCGACGCTGTCTCTCACCGGGGGATAGGCGTGATGTATCTACCTGCATAGGCTCCTCAGGGCTGAGCTCGAGCGTAGATCGTGAGGCCAGCGGTGGGAGCGGGGATGGTGTCAGTGGTAGCTGGGGAGCGCGGTACACGGGAGACTTTCGAGGTGCTGGATTCGCTCCGTTCTTGAGCTGATCCAGGCGTATAGCGAGTGAGATGAGCTCCTCCAGGGTCAGGCCATCGTGTCGATAAGCGAGTTCTTTGCGAATGTCCATGTGCAGGCCGTGGCGGAACGCCGTCAGAAGTGCCGGCTCGTTCCAGCCGGTACCTGCCGCCACGGTTCGGAACTCCAAGGCGTATTGCGCCACAGACCGGGACCCCTGGTGGAGCTGGAACAGTAGATCGCCAGCGGTCTTACCCTCGTTTGGATGATCAAAGACCGCCTTGAAATCTTTGATAAAATCCTCGTAAGTTCCCCTCTCATAACTCGGCCAAACGGCGGTAGCCCAGTCTAATGCTTTCCCAATGAGTAAAGAGACCACGAAGGCGATACGTGACTTATCCGAGCATGGAGGAGAATTTGCAAAGTAGATAGAGCACTGTAACAGAAAGCCGCTACACAAATTGGGGGCTCCATCAAATTTCTCCGGTTTACCGACAGGGAAAGAACCAGAAGTTGGGAGAGGAGTGGCAGCTGGTTCTATCCCGGTCCGAACCGGAACCTGTAATTGAGCCAAGTGCGCAGAAATATCTCGCAGATTAGCCGAGATCTGCGCCAGCTGAGTTTGCTGTACAGATTGCTGCTTAGCGAGATCACTCACGGAAACAGAGAGAGCATCTACTGTCTGGTGATGCTGGCCTAACAGGCGGCCTTGGTTCACCAAAGCCTCCTGGAAATCTTTTAACTCTGCCATCGTGAGGCGGCGAAGCTTTTTGTCAGGACAAAAGACTCCGGGTCGACGCTTGCAGAGTTAAAAGTCAAGCCTGGATGTTTATTAAACAGGGAAGTGATCAAACTATGCAACAATGTAATACAGCAATATGGGTAGGGCTAGAAAACGTAGTCGAGGTAGGCAAAGTCGGAACCAGAAGAGACAATCAGCGGAGGCAAACAAGTTTAGAGGGAAAGGCAAAAGGGTAGTCGAAAACGGAAACAGAGATCAAGAACCAGAAACGAGTTAACACAGTGAAAGAACGCTCAGAATTGCAAACTAAGTTGGCAAAGCTTCGCAAAGGCTGAAGCGGCGAGGAGAGGTATAAATGGAGGACGAATAATTAGGTTCAGCTGTTCGCTAAAACTCCGGTGACGGTGAGCGAACCGGATTGGACGCTGGCGTGGCGTCATCGAACGTTGCCCTCTGGGAAGTTGAGTCCGGAGAAGCACGGGAGCAGGGAAAACCCGGAAGCGTGACAAGGATGTGCCCAGGCCAAGAGCAGATGATGTTCCTGGGACTATATAATATGCTAAACCTGTGGTCACACAGCTGACAGATCAGTTTACTAAGAATTTTACTAATGTTATTATTAAACACACTGTATTTTGTACTAAGCTCATTGTTGAATCACTAGTAATTAATTAATAATGAAGTCCCTGAGTCAACAATGGTGTATGATGTCCCCAGGTTAAGATGGATGATGTTCCTGGGACTACATAATATGCTAATACTGTGGTCACACAGCTGACAGATCAGTTTTATTTCTAATCCTATTAATTAGCACTGTACCACTGTACCACTGTATTTTGTACTAAGCTCACTGTTGAATTACTATTAATAATTAATGAATTAATAATGAAGTCCCTGAGTCACCAATGGTGTATGATGTCCCCAGGTTAAGACTGGATGATGTTCCTGGGACTATATAATATGGGTAGCTAAGCTAATCGATTTAGAAATGTGCTACTGCTGTAGCTAACTGAACTGTTTCTTGGTTAGCACAACCAGCACAATGTCTTTATGTAAACGATATACATGATATTCCTGGAACAACCCAAGTTTAAATATGCTAGGCTAGCTAGGCAACTGGTAAATATGCTAAAAGAAAGTGCTAATTAATTAGCCAAGCTAGCTAGTTACATCCTCTAGCTCCAAAATTTTGCCAATTTAATTATATGAAAGAATATTGTGAATTAATTGCCAAAAAAGGTTTTAACAGTGTGAAACTACATTCAACAAGTACTAAAACCTTACCATTAGGCTATATACAGCCTTTGGGCTATCCAAACAGCAATAGCAACTATCTGGAGCAATGATTATTTGGAGCTAAGTGAGCTAAACGCCTAGTTAAGCAGCTAGCAGTAAGTAGGCAAAGTTTTTAAAACAAATCTATATAAAATTTCAGCTGAAAGTTTCAATGTAAGTAGCTATTATTTAAAATTTCTTACCTCTTTTAGCAAGAGCAGCTTATCCAAGCTTGGTTGAGGCTGAAAATAAAGTCTAAAAAGGCGCTGCGGGACAAATGCAGTGATGTCATAATTGCAGGCCTGGGATTGGTTAAACAAATTTAATTTAAGCACCTCTCCTATTGACCCAGGGACACTTCTCACTCTGGGGAATCAGGATGTGCAGTGTCGGTCCAAGCGGGTCATCCACAGCAGTGTTGCTGGAGCTTTTTATCTATGTGTCCACTCACTGTCCACTCTAGTACACGCATCTATCTTGTGAATCCTCATACTCATAGCTCATCTGTTGCTGCACAGTTTGTGTTGGTCATCCACTTGTCCTTGCACATTTGATATAACAATGAGCACAATTACAGGCACTCGCATGACAATTAAGGCTTGTAGTTTTCAAAGCACTCACCTGGCAGCTCTCACCTGGCAGCTATTAGCTTCCATAACATTAGCCTAAAATGTCATGGCTGAACAGCTACAGTGTTCAGGGGGAAATTATGTAAATTTGATGTGTGCCCAAACCTTTGAGCATTTTAACCTTGTATCAAAACCAGGGGATTACAATAAAGCAGCAGGAATGTTCAGCTTTATCCAGTTCCAGTTCTCTACCAAGCGAGTTCATTTCTAGAAACCTTGCAAGTAGGGTCTGACCAGTTTTCCCCCATTTTGATTGATATTAATATACCATGGACTGGACAGCAAATTTTAGTTTGTTTGCTGGTAAAACATTTTTTTTTTTGTCATGTGACTAATGGATGCATACTTTATAGTCTTATTTGTAAATGATGCTGCACTGTCTGTTGTATTTATGTGAATCTGGAATCCTGGTTGATTTCCAGAATACAGGGATATCTTAAATCTTCCAAAGTTCACCCACGTCACTCCACTGCTGCGCTACCTTCATTGGCTTCCTGTTGTTGCACCCATCAGATTTAAAACTCTGATGCTGGCCTACAAAGCCAAGAATGGACCAGCGCCTCCCTACGCAGACTGAAGACCCATCTCTTCGTAATGCACTAAAGTGAGTGAGCTCTAGTAGACGTGTAAATTGTGTGTATTGTGTTGCACTTATAATGACCTTTTCTCCTCTATAGGAATGAGCACTGGGCTGGGGTTGCCAGGTAATGGTTTACTTGCTCTATGTCTGTGTATTAATCTCTAATACCAGCACTGTTCGGGCAGTGTCTGAGCTCGTGGTGAGTTTTAGGCTCTAAACTTCCTACTAGCTGGAAGATTATCCAGCGGAACACTAAGCACGGTTGTAAGTCGCTCTGGATAAGAGCGTCTGCTAAATACCTTAAATGTAAATATCACCACAGGGCAGAAGCACTGGAATAAACAGGGTGATGAATGCACAGCTATAAGGAATAGCCTACAGCCTGATGTAATCGCATTGCAGAAAGTTGTATGTACCAAATTGGCCTGCCCACACGTTCAAAGGCCTACCAAAATGTGTTTCTGCCAAAAGCACTTCAACAACTAGCATTTTTTAATTAGTTAACATAATCGTACTGTAGCGCCCCACTACTGGCTTGTTTGGTCATGGAGGTGTGGCCATGTGGAGTGGCGACACATGGTGCCTCAATGGTAGCATCATTCTTGCCTCATGGTGCCTCATGATGGCACCACTCTTGGGCACTCCCTTACATTCAGTTGTTGGTGTTACGGTTAATATGTGCACATATGTTACTTGTGTTGAACAGTTTTAGGTTGTGGAGAAGTGCCAGAGGTGTTAATACCCCCCAGTGGACTGGAGGAGAGTAGCATTACCAAAAATGAGCATCAAAAAAGAACTGCCGAGAGCTGTCAAAGGAGAGGCAGCATGGCAAGGACAGACAATGAAGATGGCAGAAGAGATGGGAGGAAGGATGCTTGGACTACTGTAATTAATTCTACTAATTCAGTTACATTCAATTTTCCATTCAGCTTGGTGACTCATTCACCACTAAGCAATGATATGTGGGTAATATACACTGAAGTGGTTACATGACCTGTCTGCGATACATTTCTCTGTTGGGATATGACATCTCAGATTCAGGGCATTCCAAGCTGTCAGTATTTAGCTGACAGCTACATTGGCAGCTCTGTTTATTTGACATCTGTGGACAAAACGCACAACAAGAGCTTTTTTAGACAAATCTATGCCATTTGGGTAAAATATGTTTCAGGTTCTTTAGCCACCTAGCATCAAATTCTGCATCTATGGGCAGACTACAACTGTTTCAGTTCTTCTCACCCAGTTCTCCATCCTTTATACATAATCCTGACATCTGAGAAGGACAAACTAAGAAGACTCTCATCAGCAGTTTGCACATGAGAGCTTAGCATTTTATCCTTGATGCTTAATAACTAGATAGGTGCTACAAAGAGGAGTCAGGCCTTCAATATTCTGGTTCAGAAAATCCTGTAGAATCTTTCTGCATACATTACGCCAATACCAAAATAAATGCACAGCGTGTATTGTTCACGTTGTTTAGGTGAATGTATTTCATGCTATATCTGCACTCGTGAAAAAGGGTACCCCAAAGGTACACTAAAGGGCTGTTCAAGGGTTCCTCTGAAAACATTTACTTCATGCTCAGTCAGTATTTATTAGGGCTCATAGTAATGTTAAATGGTTTGTTTATGACTTGTCAGTCACATTTTTAAGACCACTCATGACTTTAGATGGCAGCAGAGTGTGGCTCATGTAGGCAGTCACATTTTATTCTCTGGGCCCACTCATCCATGTGGAAGGCACTCTCAACCTATTTGGGAATGAACCCTTGCAGGTCACATACACCCATACATGCTGATTGTCTTCCCTGGGGTGGATGGGATCTTCCAGCAAGACAATGCGACATGTTACACGGCTAGAAGTGTCCAACATTGGTTGGAAGAGGATGATCAAGACTTCTAAGTACTACACTGGCCCCCTTATTTCCCACACAAAAACCCAATTGAGCATCTGTGAGACCACGTCCATGAATGTGCTTGCTCTATGGATCCTCCCCGACGCATTCTCCAGCAGCTGTGGGATGCGCAATATTCAACATGGCTCCAGTGACCTGTGACAACCTGGACATTAGTGGTGGTCCTAACAATGTGACTGGACTGTGTATTATATCTCATACCCTTATTAACAAATGAGTGGAGCTACTGGCTGTTACTCTATATGAATGCACCCACATTTTTTACTCTTGCTTGCAGGTGCTCTATTGGCTCAAGCAGAAACAACAACTAAAGTCAATCATGAGAGCTTTATCTGTAACGTGTAAGGAGCATGTTCCTAAGGGTCTTTGCAAGTAACGTACAGGGGTTGGACAATGAAACTGAAACACCTGGTTTTAGACCACAATCATTTATTAGTATGGTGTAGGGCCTCCTTTTGCGGCCAATACAGCGTCAGTTCATCTTGGGAATGACATATACTGCGTCCTGCACAGTGGTCAGAGGGATTTTAAGCCATTCTTCTTGCAGGATAGTGGCCAGGTCACTACGCGATGCTGGTGGAGGTTCGTCCTTCTTGGTGGTATGCTGACATTACCCTGGATACCGTGGCTCTTGATACATCACAAAGACTTGCTGTCTTGGTCACAGATGCGCCAGCAAGACGTGCACCAACAATTTTTCCTCTTTTGAACTCTGGTATGTCCCCCATAATGTTGTGTGCATTGCAATATTTTGAGCAGAACTGTGCTCTTACCTGCTAACTGAACCTTCACACTCTGCTCTTACTGGTGCAATGTGCAATTAATGAAGATTGGCCACCAGGCTGGTCCAATTTAGCCATGAGACCTCCCACACTAAAATGACAGGTGTTTCAGTTTCATTGTCCAACCCCTGTATATATTGCACAAGCAAAATGTTTCATTAACATGTGTCTAGTGTACAGGGCATAAATGTAATTGACATTTTATTGAATACATGCATAATTATAGTGATTATTCACGTAACAAACTCACTGCTATCCTGGACAATACATCACCTTCTGGTCAGACAGCAAAGCACTTATTGCAACAGATCGTTTGTATCACCAGTGATCAAACTGCATCAAACTCTTCTTCACTGTGCTGGGACATTATTGGACACTAACTGAGCACCAGCTGGATATACACATTACACTTCTCCATACTCATATCACTGTGCACTGCCACTTTGTCTATGTTTATAAGATTGCATTTTTATTTATAAAGCCTTCTGTACTGTTGTAACAGTGACTATAGCTCAAAGCTAGCATTGCTATATATTGTGCTAACAAGCTGTGTGCAATGGCTTGTTGGTTTATTAACACTGCTGTTACAGCTAGACAGCTGAGGCTTCTATGCAGTTCTCTAAAATCAGGCTGAAGCACCCAGTTCATCCTCCAGCTTGCAAGAAGACAAGTCAGCAATAAAAGTCGAATAATTTCACTCCTCCTCACCTTTGCCTACATGGAATCTCTCAGGTTTTCTCACATTCCCAGAACAGAAGAGCCATTAATCTACATGTTACATTAATTACATCATCGCCTCTTAAACCACAGGAGCCTTTTTAAGCCGCACTTAAAAAAAAAGTATGAATTGCCTTTATATTCAGCGTGTGCTCTTTTAACACATCTTCCTTTTCACACGCTGAATCTGTCAAACTATTCCTTTTGACTGTTTTCATCTGGTAATTGAATCGCTTTGTGTTTTTCAGTCCTTCATTATAAACCTGTACTACACTGCAGTAGTAAAATTACATCCATCAGTTACACCCAAAAATAGCTGTACACAAAAGAAATCAACGACAAGAATGAAACTTGGTGGGTACGTTTGATATTGTGAAACATCTTGCTGGGAAGGGCCTTGTTGCTGTGCCTGACTGACTATATAAGCTCATCTTGTTGCATGTGAGTTCCCTTCTGACTAGTGACGTTGTGTTGGTAGCACCTTTTGCAAGCAAAGTATTCCTCAAAGACAGAAGAGTTGGAGAGGGGCTGCATAATAGGGCTCCACCTCCATCCCTACCACAAAATCTGCAGAAACTGTATGAGAATATTCAAGCTGCATGGAATGAATTATCCCAGGACACCATTAGGAACTTCTACAACTCTGTGCCAAATGCATGTTGAATTCCTCCAAATATGGCGGCCCAACGACATACTGAGAGAGACTACTTCTGTATGTGTGGCTAAATCAGTACTCACCATATCCGTCTTCATCTTTTTTATCATCTTTAGCCCAGATGGAAGAACAGTTTGGAAGGTGAGTGAGTATATTTAGGTTGTTGCAATGGACTGGTGGCCTGTCCAGGGTTTTTCCTGCTTTCTGTCCAAATGCTCCAGCACTGTCCACCACCCCTCCCTCCATGACCCAGAAGAATGAGCAACTTGGAGGATAAATGAATGAATGAATGAATTTGGATTGGCATAGTTGAATAAAGTGAATTTGACACACATAACCAATACCTTAAATCCCAATGTTCCTCCTTCAGATCCTGCTTTTGGTGGTAAAATGGATCAGTTCCAAAATCCTAAACTGTTAGATAACAGGTTTGAGTCATTAATATAACATCCCCCAAAATTTACATACTACTATGAAGCAACAGCAATGACAATGGTGGGCCATGTGGAGAAATCTATCATCTATCGTTCCAGGCTGTGAAGATTAGCTTTTGTTTCACCGGCTTCTCAATCAAATGTTCTGTTCCTCCTTAAATGCTGCAGCTTGTACACACGCCATTGACTTGTGACACCATTTAAGGTGGAATGGGAAATTCCCAAAACATGTTGACGATTAAAAGCCCAACCTCAGCACACTCTACACCCCAAAAGTTGCTAGTGTACTCTGCAAAGTTTACTCCGAACAGAATCTTGGACAATGTTGAGCTGCTTTGCCTAGCGTTTCACACTGGAGAGACTAAAGAGGGGAGCAGTTCCACCTTAATAAGCATCACAACCCCAAAAGCAGCCACGCTGGTTTAGAGTTGGGGTTTGCTGGTTGAACTTTAATTTAGTTTGTGTTGATAAGCAAGTAGCTTATCTAAGTAAAGTTACTAAAGCTACTAACAAGCTTTGAGCTGAAGCTGAATATTATGTTCACCGGTTAGTTGTCTAGCTAGATATCTTAAATTAGCATTACCCATGTGTTTGAAAGGATTTTGTGTACGCTCGTCTGACGTACCAGCCTGCTCTTGCCCAGTTGGTTAGAAGCAGCGTGGCAGCCATAATCATTTGCATGAAGTTGAAATCCGCCAAAAAATATTGAGACTGTTCTCAGCGCAACCCATCATGCACAGCGAGCATGTGGAAGATCTCTCTCCATTGAAACTAATAGGATGGGTCAAGGCGAACGTTGTGTGACCATAGCAATACCTCACTGTAAATTGCACATAAATTATTATAGACAGATATATGTCAATGTAATGTTTTTTTCTGACATCAGGGATTAGGGATGATCAAAAGTAAATTAATAAAACAACCTTAAAAAAACAGCCTGTGATGACAGCACATTTACCATATATAGACTATAGGGACAGGGGCATGAAAGTCTTGATTGGTTATCAGTGATACGGGCACTTTAACCCATGGGCCCATTTTATGCATAAGCAAGCAACTTGTAATGTATGGCCCTTTCCTCTAGATGTCACTGTCTCCTGGACTAAATGTCTGGGTGCACGTGGGAGAGGTGATGTGAGGACAGTCTCCAGAGAGAGAAAGGAAAGGCTTAATCCAAAGAAAACATCACAGAGAGCAACACTACTGTGGCCCCTGCAGATATAACCAGACACTGCCTTTATCACAGAGCCAAATTATCACCCTGTTTACTCATGCTGCCTCTATCAGCACATCAAATATTCATCACTTCAGAGCTCAAGGCAAAGAGAGTCAGGGCTGAGTTTTCAAGTTTCTCCTCCATCTAAAGGGGAGCTGTTCCCGCATCAACACCTCTCCACCTCTGCCAAGTGAGCTTATCTTTTCACGTCTTTCTCCATCATTATGCAGGGGAAGACTACAGTAGATGTGAGGCCTTGAGCAAGAACTGACTCCTTCACCTCCTACAACTGGTTAGACTAATGAAAATATAACAAGGACATCACTTTACTTTAAAGGAGGAGATTAAAGAAAGTGAGTTTGCAGTGCTTACAGCTCTCTGGGTGGAAGGTCAGGTGTAATCCATCATCGCTGTGCTATAAACTCTGACCAGAGCTTAGAGATGTAGTGGGGTTCAAGGCTATAATCAAGGAAACGCAGAATGGCTGGGCAGCTTGTTGCTGGACTGTTGTTGCCACTTGAGGAACAAGGGGTCAATAAATGACACATAGAGGAGTGCAGGTCAGTATGTCTGTGGAACAGAGTTTGGTGAATTAGGTTAAAGAAGACAATAGGGTTTGATAGGGGGAAAGAGGGATGGAAAAAAAGACAAACAGACCAGGGGGGCTTGAGCATTGAATGTGTGCTCGAGGGTCTGCCCTGAGATGGTGTATTAGAAATGCTGTCTTTGGAATTACCTAAAGGCAGTATGTACAATGCCAAAGCAATCAGTGACCCATAGTGGAGTATCAGTACAGGCTTATGGGGACGTATATGAGGTTCTGGGCATGCATGGAATTCAATCTACAGCAAGACAATGGCCCTAAGCCCACTACTGAGAAGATAAGGATGTATCCATCAAACACAAATTCTACTTGTGAGTTTTATTAAATATGTATTTGATTACTTTGATTATGAGAAGCAGGGAATGCAGCCAATTTCTAGGACTGAACTTTGGATGTAAGAGAGAAATGTCCCTGCTGATTTAACCACTGAATACTGAAATATTTGAGAATATACGCTCATCTGCAAAAGAATAGTTGCACTCAGAAGGCAGTGTTGGATTGCAATGCTATTGGGAAGGAAGATAAAGGTTACCAGGAACAATAAATGATGATACATTTAGACTGATATGGACGATATACAGCATGTTGAGTTACAGAAGTAGTGTCTCAACATGCCAGATGTCTTGGCATGGAGTTGTAGAGGTTCCTAATGGGGTTCTGCTATAATACATACCATGCAACTTGAATATTCCCATAGAGTTCCTGCAGATTTTGCAGTAGATCCGGAGATGGAGTGACACCAGGCCTTCTGGACGTATGACAGTAAACCATTCGTATTGAGGCTGACCACGGTGCCTCCACACGCAGATTAGCTGGTCGTCCACCAAGACGGAAGCAGGACTCCGCACTGAAGATGACCCGCTTTCATTCTGAGTCACTCTATGACAGTCTGGCAGGACACCATTGCAGTTCTTGGCGAGGTTGGCATGGTGTTAAGGGTAGCCGTTGCAATGGTCTGCTAGCATGTAGTCCTGCGTCATGCAGCCAATGGTGCACATTACAAAAGCTTACAGGATGACTCATGGAGGGCATCACTGCTCGCTGAATGTCCACAATCGTGGCTGTTGGGTCAGTCAGCTACAGCGACCCATCTTTGCTAATGTTACATGTACGGCTGAGCTTGAAACTTGAATCATTGTCCAACCAGCCCATTAAGATTCATTACTGTTGGCTGGTTCTTTCTGGGTGCAGCTATTTGTGGAAAAATGAAGCACTTGTACTTAACGCCTGTTGTGACTAAAATAATAGAAAGCTGTCTTTATAATGGCAGTGTTTATTAACACATTACGAAAGCTTGACAGAGGAGCAGTCAGCACAGTTTCCTTTACAGTGCTTAGCAAAACTCTTATCTAGGGCCTTCCACCTTTCTCACCGATTGCCCTTTGCCACAATTAGATTCTCTCCAGTGATTCATCGTCTCCTTGTTACCATGCAGAAGTAACCTGATCAAAGGTTCCAAGTGGTGCTCCAGATTGGTGAGGTGTAGACCGTGATACCAGATAAGAACATCATGAGTCATGGGCCCGGAGAACAGAACACTAGGTGGCCCACATGAGCATTCGGCTCTAGCTGAACCGTGTATTAACCCACCAGTCATAAGAGTATTAGACCAATTTTAAAGGGGGGGGGGGGGCAACTCTGGAAACATGACCTGGTTTTTGAGCTCAGCATGCAGCCCTGCTGATGTTTTTGGGACAAAATGTGTGATGGTTTTGCTGCTTCCTCAGCCGCTCTCCAAATCTCCTCCTGCTCTCATCACACAAAGCGTGAAAGAGAGTGAGATCTCTGATGTTACACAGTCTATGGGCTGAAATTCAGCTTGGCTTCTCTGGGCTTGGGTACCGTCACCGAAGTCAAGGATCACGCCAGCCAGTGCAGCTGACACACAATGCATCGATCCG
>JAMWET010005902.1:0-36093 GCA_024036415.1 Prochilodus magdalenae | reverse complement strand
CTGACTAAATACTTGTTATTGTAAAATTACCTTATTATAACCGATCTGTAAAGTGCTACCGAAAACTCTTTTAGCAGAACACAGATCATAAAATATTAAGTGATGTTTCTCTTCTGTGTACGTTGTGTTGTAATGTGTTCATGTGGTTACAGGTCACAGAAAGTCCAAACTTACTGGTGGTCCTCATCGCTGTTCTGGGAGAGTGGAGGTGCTTCATGTGAAGAACTGGTACCCGGTGTGTGATGCTGATTTTGACCAGCAGGATGCAGAAGTTGTGTGTCGAGAGCTGGGCTGCGGGCTTCCTGTGGAGGTGCTAGGAGGTGCTTTTGGCAGAGGGGAGGGTCAGGTGTGGTCAGAGGAGCTGCTGTGTAGAGGGGATGAATCTGAGATTTCTCATTGCCCAACATCATCTTCACCCAGACCCAACTTCTCCTGTGACAGTGCTGTGGGAATAACATGTTCTGGTTAAGTATAATCAGTGATTTCTTAAATTTACTTCGACTTTATATTTCATTCCAGATCACATGATATAGTTGTTTATGGCTATAGCTCACCAGTTAGCTGACAGTTTAGGTGTGGTGTGTAGTGGAGTGAGTAGTGCTGTCACCTCACAGCCAGAGTACCAGCTCGGGCATAAACGTGTGCATGTTCTCCCTGTGTCTGTGTGGGTTTGCTGACACATACTAAGAACATACAGCCAGGTTGATTGGAGATGCTAAATTGCTCCCTAGGTGTGAGTGAGTAAGTGAATGTGTATGTCCGTGTGTCTGCTCTGTGATGGACTGGTGGCCTGCCCAGGGTCTTTCTTGCCTTCTGGCCAGTGACCGCTGGGATAGGCTCCACTGTCCTTCATGACAAGTTGGATAAGTAGCTCAGAAGACAAATGAACAAATGAAAGCTGGGAAGGCAGTTGGGTGTTTCACCCTCTGCACTGCGCGATATGAAAATAGACATGAAAGGGATCTAGAGGAAAGAGTGTAAGAACAAGCTTAACAACCATGCTCTATGGTACCACAGATGACTCTGTATCAAGAACTGACATCCATCTATAAGTGATGTGACCACATGTGCTCAGGATTACTTTGGCATTACAATACATAGTTACATCTAGAAATGGCAGTCTGAATTTCACTTGAAGTGCTCCTTCAAGACATACTTTCCCAGCAGTTAAAGTTTCTACAATACAATGCAAAACCATGTTCTGCACACATTGCAAAGGGATGGCTTTGGAAGAAGTGGGTACTGGTGCTGGATTTGCCTGCCTACAATCTTGAACTGTTCCCAGTGCAGAATGTGTGGTGCATTGTGCATACACCCCTGTTAATTACTACACCTTTTACAATATTAATTATGGTCTCCTAATTTCTGTTTACCTGCAGTTTTAATAAACTCTTTTTCTTTTCAGGTCACACAGGGGCTCGACTGGTGAACGGCTTGGACTCCTGTTCTGGTCGAGTGGAGCTCCAGTACCTCAGTGAGTGGGGCACAGTGTGTGATGTAAGCTGGGATATGAGAGCTGCCAGTGTCCTCTGTGGTCAGCTGAAGTGTGGGAGTGCTGTGGCTGTGGTGGGGTCAGACTGGTTTGGAGAGGGGAGTGACCGGATCTGGGCTGATGTGTTTGGTTGTCAGGGAAACGAAACACACCTGTCAAAATGTCCCATTTCATCATGGAGTCGAGCTGCATGCTCTCATAAACAGGACGCTGGAGTCATCTGCAGTGGTGAGTTTGTTGAGTCATATACAGAGTGTAGGTAGGAATGCAGAGTGTTTATGTAGAGGAGTCATGTAAAAAGAGAAGGATCTCACAAAGTTTCTCTGCTCTGTTAGGTTCCTCTCTGGCATTTCATAAGGTGCGGTTGTCTGGAGGAGTGGAGTGTCAGGGAAAGGTGGAGGTGTACTTTAGGCAGGACTGGAGGAGAGTTCTACTGGACTCCTGGAGTGAGTCTGTGGCCTCTGTGGTCTGCAGACAGCTGGGCTGTGGCTCTGTGATCAGCTTCTCCAGCTCCTCTCCATCCAGTCCTGAACACAGCCACATGTGTGTGACTGGTTTTAATTGTTCTGGGAGTGAAGCTCATCTGGGGAACTGCAGCAGCATACAAACAGTCAACTGCAGCTCCAGTGAACAGCTGTACATCACCTGCTCAGGTAAATATTTTAGAATGATATATTATTGTTTTACAGATTTAAGGAGCATGTGCATGAACTAATTACTGCTAAACTTACCCTAAGTACATCCTAAAGCCTGTTCAGCCAATGGAAATTCGAAGTACCACAGAGTCAAATCACACTGTCTACTTGCAGCAGTGTCTGTTTGTTTATCTTCGTAGTTGAGAAATGTATTTGTCCACTAACAAGTCCCTCAGTTTCTGCGCGGTCAGCATCATTACAACTCTAGAATGTTCGGTCTGATCAGAAATGGTGTGCTTGTATGCAACTTTTGTATTTGATGCAGTTTTTTTAGAAAAAAACTTTTTTGTTGTTTGTCTTTCCCCCCCACCACCGCCCAACCCCCCACCATTGTGTAGAGAAAGCTCCTCTATGTGTATTTTAAAATTTCTTTCAAATAGAAGTCAGGTTTCTGAGAGGAAGTCAGGTTTATCAAGCTCCTCACTTGTACACAAAATTCTTGAATCTGAATACAGGAAATGCATTACATTAACTCATGGCCGAGTTCTAATTATTGGAGGAGTAATGTTTGAGTTATTGTTATCTGCATTATCATGGAATAAATGCATTATGAATCTATATTTTCCTGTTTGTATAATTTCAGCTCACAGCTCCATCAGGCTGGTTGGTTCTGGAGGAGACTGTGCAGGAAGGCTGGAGGTTTTCCACAACGGCTCATGGGGGACAGTGTGTGATGACTTGTGGGGTATTGAGGATGCGCAGGTGGTCTGCAGACAGCTGCAGTGTGGCGTGGCCCTCAGTGCTCCGGTACCAGCCCTGTTTGGACCTGGAACTGGACCCATATGGCTGAATGAGGTGGAGTGTGAGGGGAACGAGACGTCTCTGTGGAGTTGTAGATTCCAGCTGTGTGAAGAGGATGAATGTGGACACAAGGAGGACGTAGGGGTTGTGTGCTCAGGTACACTGGTGACTGACATTAATATAGGCAGTGTTTAGAAATGCAGCAACTCTGAGGCATTTCAGAATCAACACAAGGTCTTAATAGTAATCATTCTTCTCTCACCAGAGTATAAAGAGATCAGACTCACTGAGGGCTGTGAGGGGAATCTGGAGGTGTTCTACAATGGAACCTGGGGTAACGTGTGTGCTAATGATATGACTGAAGAAACAGTAAGTCTGGTCTGTCAGGAGCTGAACTGTGGAAGATCTGGCAGTGAGAGCCAATCCAAAGCAAGAGTGGAGTCAGCTCCTAACTGGCTGGATAATCTAAAATGTAGGAAGCATGACTCTACTCTGTGGCAGTGTCCATCTTCCCCCTGGGGACAGAACAGCTGTGACCATCGTGATGAGGTGGCTCACATTACCTGCTCAGGTAGGCAGCTTCTCTCTGTAGTGAAATTGTTTTTGGCTAGATGTGGACATAACCATAGTAGTAGTAACATCTGAAAATTGTAGAAGTGCAGATTTGATCACTGTGAAATTAAACTGGTGGAGAATCTGTATGCTTAAGTGGTCTTTAAAGTTACATTTGAGAATAAAATGTTAATGGGTTAATAAATAAATGTTGTTTTTGCTCTGAACAAACAGGAGAGAATATTTTGCTGCACAACCAGCTGAAATGCTCCTTAAATCCTTACCAGAGTCAATGCTCAAGTAAGAACAATTAACCCCAGAGTTCAGAAAATGAATAATTATTAATTATTATTAATACTGTCAAAATGTTCTTGCACTTTGTACAGTCAGGTCCACAAAATGATTGAAATTTGAGCTGTCCAGTGTAGCATATCACAGTCAAAATTAGACTTTCAGCATTAATTTGAGTGTATTTACAGTTAAATCCAGTGAACAAGGCAGAATCCTCAACCATTTTTATACACAGACCTGATCTTCAGGTTGCACAGTTGGACAGGTTTCTCAGCTGTTCCATGATTAAGTGATTTACAGTATTTCCCTATATTCCACACAGACAACATCTAGAGTTGATTTCAAGGGAAGCATTTTCATTTGGAATAAAAAATGATTAAGATTATTCATAGACAAATAAAATACAGCACATTCTTAAACAGACACCACTTGTGAAGAACACACTGGCCCCTTAGTTCCAGTGAAAGGAACTTTTAATGCTTCAACTTTGTGGGAACAGTTTGGACATGGCCCCTAGTAGGAAAAGCAAGGTCCAGTGCACAAAGCAATGTCCATAAAAACATGGATAAGCGAGTTTGGTGTGGAATAACTTGACTGGCCTACACAGAGTCCTGACCTCAAACCGATAGAACACCTGTGAGATTAATTAGAGTGGAGACTGCGAGCCAGGCCTTCTCGTCCAACTATCATCTATCTGACCTCACAAATTCACATCAGGAAAAATAATCAAGAATTCCCATAAACACATCCCTAAACCTTGTGGAAAACCTTCCCAGAAGAGTTGAAGCTCTAACCCGACATCATATTAAACCCTATGGATTAAGAATGGGATGTCACTCAAGTTCTTATGCATGTGAAGGCAGATGAGTGAATACTTTTGGCAGTATAGTGTATCTATGGTTTAGAGACTTCAGATGGTCATTGAGTGCACAGTGTTTGCTACAAAGAAAAATTAAATGAATGAAAATGAATTAAATAAGTAAAACTGTAATTTCTGATTAGGTTTATGCTGTTACTTGAGCCTCTAAAACGTATTAAAATAGTTGCAATCTCTACATCTTTTGCTCAATTTGATTGTAATTAAGTCAAAAGTGAAAGTAAAAATCTGAAAGTAATTTCAACTTCAGTACACTATGGTAGATCTTAAATATATAACGTGCTGACATCCAAATTTATGGACCTCACTATACATTTTTATCTGTTTTTAATCTCAACTAACCTTCACCTTTGTAATTGACCACAATGTTTGTGTAACGTAGAGCATCTGCCTCTCAGACTGAGGGGAGGCGAGGAAAGCTGCTCTGGGAGGTTGGAGGTGTATCATAATGCGAAGTGGGGCTCAGTCTGTGATAATCAATGGGACATCAGGGATGCTCAGGTGGTCTGCAGGCAGCTGGGCTGTGGGCTGGCGCTGAGTGCTGATGGGAGTTCTGTGTTTGGTGCTGGTTCAGGGCCTGTCTGGCTGAACAGAGTGAAGTGTAGAGGG
The DNA here is from genome assembly GCA_024036415.1 of Prochilodus magdalenae. Classification (NCBI taxonomy): domain Eukaryota; kingdom Metazoa; phylum Chordata; class Actinopteri; order Characiformes; family Prochilodontidae; genus Prochilodus; species Prochilodus magdalenae. The sequence continues at coordinate 30,836 of JAMWET010005902.1, read as the reverse complement.
AATGAGATTCACCTGTGGGACTGTCCTCATTCCCTGAAGAACCACACTGACTGCTCCCACAGGCAGCATGCTGGAGTCACCTGTACAGGTCAGAGGAGTCTGTTACCTTTCAGGATTGCAGATCTGTTTAACTGAGCAGTAACAAATTAACAGTGTATGCAACAACAACGTAATTACTTGAGATGTACTGTAGGTTAGTTTACCATGTAACAACACTAACTGTGTGTATGACTGTATGGCTAGCTGTGTGTATGACTGTAGGTCTAGCTGTCTGTATGGCTGTAGTTCTAGCTGTGTGTATGACTGTAGGGCTAGCTGTCTGTATGACTGTAGTTGTAGCTGTGTGTATGACTGTAGGTCTAGCTGTCTGTATGACTGTAGGACTAGCTGTGTGTATGACTGTAGGTCTAGCTGTGTGTATGACTGTAGGTCTAGCTGTGTGTATGACTGTAGGACTAGCTGTGTGTATGACTGTAGGTCTAGCTGTGTGTATGACTGTAGGTCTAGCTGTGTGTATGACTGTAGTTCTAGCTGTGTGTATGACTGTAGGGCTAGCTGTGTGTATGACTGTAGTTCTAGCTGTGTGTATGACTGTAGGGCTAGCTGTGTGTGTGTATGACTGTAGTTCTAGCTGTGTGTATGACTGTAGTTGTAGCTGTGTGTATGACTGTAGTTGTAGCTGTGTGTATGACTGTAGGTCTAGCTGTGTGTATGACTGTAGGTCTAGCTGTGTGTATGACTGTAGGTCTAGCTGTGTGTATGACTGTAGTTCTAGCTGTGTGTATGACTGTAATTCTAGCTGTGTGTATGACTGTAGTTGTAGCTGTGTGTATGACTGTAGTTGTAGCTGTGTGTATGACTGTAGTTTTAGCTGTGTGTATGACTGTAGTTGTAGCTGTGTGTATGACTGTAGTTCTAGCTGTGTATATGACTCTAGTTCTAGCTGTGTGTATGACTCTAGTTCTAGCTGTGTATATGACTGTAGTTCTAGCTGTGTGTATGACTGTAGTTCTAGCTGTGTGTATGACTGTAATTCTAGCTGTGTGTATGACTGTAGTTCTAGTTGTCTGTATGACTGTAGTTCTAGCTGTGTATATGACTGTAGTTGTAGCTGTGTGTATGACTGTAGTTCTAGCTGTGTGTATGACTGTAGTTCTAGCTGTGTGTATGACTGTAGTTGTAGCTGTGTGTATGACTGTAGTTCTAGCTGTGTGTATGACTGTAGGTCTAGCTGTGTGTATGACTGTAGTTCTAGCTGTGTGTATGACTGTAGTTCTAGCTGTGTGTATGACTGTAGTTCTAGCTGTGTGTATGACTGTAGTTCTAGCTGTGTGTATGACTGTAGTTCTAGCTGTGTGTATGACTGTAGTTCTAGCTGTGTGTATGACTGTAGTTGTAGCTGTGTGTATGACTGTAGTTCTAGCTGTGTGTATGACTGTAGTTCTAGCTGTGTGTATGACTGTAGGGCTAGCTGTGTGTATGACTGTAGGGCTAGCTGTGTGTATGACTGTAGTTCTAGCTGTGTGTATGACTGTAGTTCTAGCTGTGTGTATGGCTGTAGTTCTAGCTGTGTGTATGACTGTAGTTCTAGCTGTGTGTATGACTGTAGTTCTAGCTGTGTGTATGACTGTAGTTCTAGCTGTGTGTATGACTGTAGTTCTAGCTGTGTGTATGACTGTAGTTCTAGCTGTGTGTATGACTGTAGGTCTAGCTGTGTGTATGACTGTAGTTCTAGCTGTGTGTATGACTGTAGTTGTAGCTGTGTGTATGACTGTAGTTCTAGCTGTGTGTATGACTGTAGTTCTAGCTGTGTGTATGTCTGTAGTTGACTGTAGTTCTAGCTAGCTGTCTGTATGGCTGTAGTTCTAGCTGTGTGTATGACTGTAGTTGTAGCTGTGTGTATGACTGTAGTTGTAGCTGTGTGTATGACTGTAGGTCTAGCTGTGTGTATGACTGTAGGGCTAGCTGTGTGTATGACTGTAGGTCTAGCTGTGTGTATGACTGTAGTTCTAGCTGTGTGTATGACTGTAGTTCTAGCTGTGTGTATGACTGTAGTTGTAGCTGTGTGTATGACTGTAGTTTTAGCTGTGTGTATGACTGTAGTTGTAGCTGTGTGTATGACTGTAGTTCTAGCTGTGTATATGACTCTAGTTCTAGCTGTGTGTATGACTCTAGTTCTAGCTGTGTATATGACTGTAGTTCTAGCTGTGTGTATGACTGTAGTTCTAGCTGTGTGTATGACTGTAGTTCTAGCTGTGTGTATGACTGTAGTTCTAGCTGTGTGTATGACTGTAGTTCTAGCTGTGTATATGACTGTAGTTGTAGCTGTGTGTATGACTGTAGTTCTAGCTGTGTGTATGACTGTAGGGCTAGCTGTGTGTATGACTGTAGTTCTAGCTGTGTGTATGACTGTAGTTCTAGCTGTGTGTATGACTGTAGTTCTAGCTGTGTGTATGACTGTAGTTCTAGCTGTGTGTATGACTGTAGTTCTAGCTGTGTGTATGACTGTAGTTCTAGCTGTCTGTATGACTGTAGTTCTAGCTGTGTGTATGACTGTAGTTCTAGCTGTCTGTATGACTGTAGTTCTAGCTGTGTGTATGACTGTAGTTGTAGCTGTGTGTATGGCTGTAGTTGTAGCTGTGTGTATGACTGTAGTTCTAGCTGTGTGTATGACTGTAGGGCTAGCTGTGTGTATGACTGTAGGGCTAGCTGTGTGTATGACTGTAGTTCTAGCTGTGTGTATGACTGTAGGGCTAGCTGTGTGTATGACTGTAGTTCTAGCTGTGTGTATGACTGTAGTTGCAGCTGTGTGTATGACTGTAGTTCTAGCTGTGTGTATGACTGTAGTTCTAGCTGTGCATATGACTGTAGGGCTAGCTGTGTGTATGACTGTAGTTCTAGCTGTGTGTATGACTGTAGGGCTAGCTGTGTGTATGACTGTAGTTCTAGCTGTGTATATGACTGTAGTTGTAGCTGTGTGTATGACTGTAGTTGTAGCTGTGTGTATGACTGTAGTTGTAGCTGTGTGTATGGCTGTAGTTGTAGCTGTGTGTATGACTGTAGTTGTAGCTGTGTGTATGACTGTAGTTCTAGCTGTGTGTATGACTGTAGTTCTAGCTGTGTGTATGACTGTAGTTCTAGCTGTGTGTATGACTGTAGTTCTAGCTGTGTGTATGACTGTAGTTCTAGCTGTGTGTATGACTGTAGTTGTAGCTGTGTGTATGACTGTAGTGTGTATGCTGTAGTTCTAGCTGTGTGTAGCTGAAGTGTGTTCTAGACTGTAGGTCTAGCTGTGTAGTTCTAGCTGTGTGTATGACTGTAGTTCTAGCTGTGTGTATGACTGTAGTTCTAGCTGTGTGTATGACTGTAGTTCTAGCTGTGTGTATGACTGTAGTTCTAGCTGTGTGTATGACTGTAGTTCTAGCTGTGTGTATGACTGTAGTTGTAGCTGTGTGTATGACTGTAGTTGTAGCTGTGTGTATGACTGTAGTTCTAGCTGTGTGTATGACTGTAGTTGTAGCTGTGTGTATGACTGTAGTTCTAGCTGTGTGTATGACTGTAGTTCTAGCTGTGTGTATGACTGTAGTTCTAGCTGTGTGTATGACTGTAGTTCTAGCTGTGTGTATGACTGTAGTTCTAGCTGTGTGTATGACTGTAGTTCTAGCTGTGTGTATGACTGTAGTTCTAGCTGTGTATATGACTGTAGTTCTAGCTGTGTGTATGACTGTAGTTCTAGCTGTGTGTATGACTGTAGTTGTAGCTGTGTGTATGACTGTAGTTGAAGCTGTGTAGTTCTAGCTGTGTGTATGACTGTAGTTGTAGCTGTGTGTATGACTGTAGGTCTAGCTGTGTAGTTCTAGCTGTGTGTATTACTGTAGTTCTAGCTGTGTGTATGACTGTAGGGCTAGCTGTGTGTATGACTGTAGTTCTAGCTGTGTATATGACTGTAGTTGTAGCTGTGTGTATGACTGTAGTTCTAGCTGTGTGTATGACTGTAGTTGTAGCTGTGTGTATGACTGTAGTTGTAGCTGTGTGTATGACTGTAGTTCTAGCTGTGTGTATGACTGTAGTTCTAGCTGTGTGTATGACTGTAGTTCTAGCTGTGTATATGACTGTAGTTGTAGCTGTGTGTATGACTGTAGTTCTAGCTGTGTGTATGACTGTAGTTGTAGCTGTGTGTATGGCTGTAGTTGTAGCTGTGTGTATGACTGTAGTTCTAGCTGTGTGTATGACTGTAGTTCTAGCTGTGTGTATGACTGTAGTTCTAGCTGTGTGTATGACTGTAGGTCTAGCTGTGTGTATGACTGTAGGTCTAGCTGTGTATATGACTGTAGTTCTAGCTGTGTGTATGACTGTAGTTCTAGCTGTGTGTATGACTGTAGTTCTAGCTGTGTGTATGACTGTAGGGCTAGCTGTGTGTATGACTGTAGTTGTAGCTGTGTGTATGACTGTAGTTCTAGCTGTGTGTATGGCTGTAGTTCTAGCTGTGTGTATGACTGTAGGGCTAGCTGTGTGTATGGCTGTAGTTGTAGCTGTGTGTATGACTGTAGTTCTAGCTGTGTGTATGACTGTAGTTCTAGCTGTCTGTATGACTGTAGTTCTAGCTGTCTGTATGACTGTAGGTCTAGCTGTGTGTATGACTGTAGGTCTAGCTGTGTGTATGACTGTAGTTCTTGCTGTCTGTATGACTGTAGTTGTAGCTGTGTGTATGACTGTAGTTCTAGCTGTGTGTATGACTGTAGGTCTAGCTGGGTGTATGACTGTAGTTCTAGCTGTGTGTATGGCTGTAGTTCTTGCTGTCTGTATGACTGTAGTTCTTGTAGACTCTTTGAAGAGTCTTGTTAAAAAAAGTCTTGTTTTAAAAAAAAAAAAAGTTCTAAATAATAATATGAACTAATCTGCATGTGTATTTTCTTTTTGCAGGCATATCTGTTTTCACCACCGTTACATCCAAAGTAACTGCCATTAGCATCACAGGTACTGGTTTATTCATTTCTGTAATTTTGTAAACACTTTTTTGATTGTAGTGTTCCCTAAAGTATGTATTTCACTGCACAGTGCAACTGCTTCATCTGTACATGATGATAAACTACTGAATCTTGAGTTTCCTTTCTGTATTGTATTTGCAGTTGGTCAGATAGAGAAAAGAGCAATTAGTACTCCATCACCAGTTTTCCAGACTGTCTATCCAGTTCCTCTCCTGGTTCTGGGAGTGGTACTTCTCCTGGCCTTAGTGCTTCTGGTTGTGCTGTTGTACCAGAACAGACGGCTCAGGAGAGGTAGAGAGACTCAGAGATCATCTACAATCCACTTTCTGTACATTCTCTAAACATCATTAGTCCTTCAATCTGTCATCAGTCTTCTCTTCTACTGAACTGGCTCCATGCTTCTCTCTGTCTCCCTCACAGTGCTCTCTAAGAGGAGGCATACGACTGTGACTGAGGCAGTCTATGAGGAGATCAACCAGAGACTCAGTAAAGGCATGACTCAAAGGGGTAAATGATATGAAGTGAATATCAGTGAGAAGAAATATACTATTTATAGGCTCAGAACTCAAATTTGGCACACAGAGACTTCCCAAACAACTAAACAAAGGTCATATAAAAGAGAATGAATGCATTCAGTTTCACCCTCCTAAAGCACAGTCCCTAAAGTGCACAAGAGGGCAGCAAGGCCACAACTCACAGAAAGTTCAGAGGAGGGCAGCCCATCAATTGATAGGAGTGGTCCAGGGAGCAGGAATATGAGTCACCTGAAGCAGACAGAGGAGCAGGAACAGCAGTGGGCTGGGAAGTAGAAACAAGAAAGACCTGGTAAACAGGAACAAAGGGGGCCTGGGAAGCAGGAACAGGAGTGGACGGGTGGAGCAGGAACATGATAGAGTGGGGAGCAGGAACAGGAGCAGGTGGAGGAGCAGTGGGCAAGAGGAGTGAGCAAGGGAGCAGGAACAGAAAGAGGATGGTGGAGATAGAACTGCAATGGGCCAGGGAGCTGGAACAGAAGTGGCCTGGAGGACAGAACAGGAGCAGCCTGGGAATTATGAGCACAACCATGGGATGCTACTTACTGGAACAATCAGAATTACATAAAGATTGTCTCATAAGATTCCCTCTGTATTTCTTTACCTTTGACAGGCCTAAATGCCCTCCCACTCACTTTTCATATTTTGTCCCCATCATAGTGCTTAATACCAAAACTGAATCACCAGTCTCCAGTGGGCAGTATGTATCTAGTGGTGCTGAATGAAACAGGTTGTTTTTACAGATCCAGTCAAATTTAAGGTTATGAAAAGATGCAGGTCGGTACCTTGCCATGAAACCATGTGCTTTCTTTGTAGCCTGTTGAACAAATGCGTATCTCCACTGGACCGTTTTTCCTGATAGTGCTGCAAAAGTAGAGACTTGCTTTGTAGCTTGTTGTCTTGTTAGTTAGCAGCTACAAATCATCTGCTTTAATAGGATATCACAGGTCACCTGTTGGCTGCCAGTGCCATTATGTTGTATGTTGATAGATGTAAGGGAAAGATGCTGCAGTCAGAAGCAGGAAATAAATAAATAAATAATAAGAGGGAGAAAGAGGGAGGCACAGCTGACAGAGTGAGAGAGTGTACACGATTCTGCATGCTTTTGTATTAAAGATGAGGTAGTGTGTGTGTGTGTGTGTGTGTGTGTGTGTGTGTGTCTGCATAATCTACATAGATGGAAAAGAGATAAGTATATGTAACTGTATATTTATTTATATTTATATTAATAAATATTTATATTTATATGTGACTGTATATTTCTGTATGTTAAATCTCCCCCTAATTAATAAATAATTATAAATACTTCATGTTTATTTAGTAACGTAAACTGTTGGGTGCTTTTGTAACAGTGTTTGAATGTATTTGTAACAGGAAGTGTCCTCTCTGAAGCACAGCATTCAGGATACGAGGACGTGGATGAGGAGCTTCTCTCAGGTGAGAGGATGTGTGTGTGTGTGTGTGTGTGTGTGTGTGTGTGTGTGTGTGTGTGTGTGTGCAGGTTAATGCCACGTTGTGAGGACCAAAGCTTGTGTATATAGTCACGTCTTTGTGGACCTTTCATCCTTGTGGCAACCACAATCTATTCCCCACAAATTATAAATTATTCAAGTTTAAGGTTGGGGTAAGGTGAAGGCTAAGTTTAAGGTCTGGTTAGGGTTCAGGAAATGAATCATAGTCTATGTAATGGTCTTACAATTCACAGAATCCAGCGTGTGTGTGTTGGGTCTGTATGGAGACCTCGGTTGTAGTGTTTTATTCCTTGGCAGTGTGCTGTATTATATATTTATAGGATGTGTCTATTTCCTTTTTCCCTGTGAGATACTCACATAGACTCTATTCTCCTTAAATCAGATACTCCTGCTTGTTATTGCAAATATTGTACAGCCTAATGGCATCAGTTTTGAGATATATTGATCTCCTTATCTTTATATATATATATATATATATATGACCACCAGGCTGATGTAGTGAACTACCTATTCTTCTTTCTCTCTCAGTAAAGGCTGTAAATGAGAAAATACCGGAATATGACAATGACGTCTCCACCGTTGACCTGAAAAGTGGGTGTCTGTAAAATCATTCATAATTTCAAGACTTTATGAAAAAATGAGCAGAGTGAGGAAAAAAATGACTGACTTAAATAATTAATGTTTCTTATTTGTTTTAGGTGAGATCCACACAGAAAATTATGATGATGTCATCAATTATGATGATGTCATTACTGCTGGACATACACTGGATAGCTTCGCAAGTGTGTTCTTGTTTTTGTGATCTTGTTATCTTGTTATACATTGTAATCTGAAGCAGCTTTGGTTTTGTGTGGGATATCCAAATATATCTATCTACTGAATAATAGAATAAACATTGAGTTCTTAGGCTAGTATAGTCTCACCCCCACTCTCTCTTTCTCTCTCCGCTGGCATAAACCATTGGCAACCACCTGGAGGCATCTGTTAGATCACACGATTTAGCAGTTCCTCCCTCTATGAATATACTATAATATAACCGTGTGCTGTCGTAGTAGCTTCTCATTCTCTTTAGTGCAGTGAAAATTGCTTAACAGTTGAGATCTCGAATGCTGCCTGCAGCTGTTACTGCTATAACTAGTTGTGGCAGTTAATTAATAGACTTAATAATCAGGCTTACTGACATGTACCTCTGCATTTTGACAGAGAACAAAGTGGAGCTCTATGATGATGTCATTTCTGCTGGACAGAATCCAAACATTACATCAGGTTAGTTTATCTAAGAATGGAGAATTCATTATAAACACACAGTGTACACACATATCAGTTCATTAATAAACCAGATCTGTTTCTCACTGCCATCAAACTCTGTCTGAATATGTAGATGCAGTGTGCACACCAGAGGGCTATGATGATGTCATCACTGCTGGACAGGATGTAGGAGGTGCAGCAGGTAAGCCAACACTAGTTTTCTTTCCTCCTGCACACGTCAGAGTGTTATTAGTTAAACATGGATCTGCACCACTGTAGTGCTCCATACCTGAAGGTCTGTAATGCAGTGATAGTGATGTGTGTGTTTGTCACATTTTTAACTATATTTCAGGTTATGATGATGTGATTGTGATACCTGTGAAAGATGGATAGACCTTCTGACAGAGACCCAAACAGTGCATCTGCTCCGGAAAGGACCATTAAGTCTCTTGAAACTGTGCAGCTGCAGGCAAAACAACACCAGATGTTTCTGATATTGATTTTTAATGATATACTTTTAACAACATGCAATTAAACCACTTTGCTTCATTTTAAAAAAGGAGGAAAAAAATCAAAACAATTTTAAAATAAAAACTTTATGTACAAAAATGTTTCATGCTTTGTAAAACTGAAGCTGTTTATTGGCAATATTATACACAATTATTTTTTTTTTTTACTTTATTGCTTTTCCTTTGTAATTCTTCTAAAATGCTCAACAGTCTGGTTATTTGTGCTGTTTTAAAACATGTATTATTCAGTTTAGTCCTTGTTTCTGTAATATAACTAATTTCTTGTTATTAATAAACAATGTAGTATGTTAATATTTTGTGTACTAGTCTGGCAAACTTCATGCTTTGAAGATTAGCACACAGCGTATACTGTGTACACAAATGAGATGCAGCCAATAAAATGAATTATTTCATTTAATTGAAGAGTCAGTTCCAAGCATTTGGGCTCTTTCAGTCATTGGCAGCGTTTAAGCTGAAGATCATTTGGAACTGACTTTACATCACTGGCAAAGGAACTCTTGGATCTGGCAGGAGCAACAGACACATCCTGGAGAATTGTTTGAGTTGGGAAAACAGTTTTTAGTAACATGATTTTGTTTTAGGGTGAGCATGTTGTTTTTAAACCTCTGTATTGACTGCTTTTTTTGGTACTTCTGCCACCTCTGGCCACAGCTGTTTATAACCACAAGACAGGAAAAACCATGTTTGTAAGTCATTCAGCTCATCTGGGAGAGAGGCCATGACAGGAGAACGATGTTTTTCGGTAGTTGTTGGTGGACTGGATTCCCTGCTGTATGCGTGTACCTGGTGGTTTTGACTTTTACCTTGGCTCTCTTCCAACACTTCTGCTTCCTCATGCAATGCTTTCAGCGGACCCTTCCCCAGCCCCCTGCATCAGGCAACACTAAGGATATTATGGGATGGTCAGGAGGCGGACCCAGGTGCCGAGATGAAGACCTGTGGGAATTTTATGTACAGTAATACATACTATTATATGTGTCTTGTCTCTTCTCTCTCCCTTTTCTTTTCTTTATCACCCATCCTTTTTCTTTTCTCTAAATAAAACACATACAAAATAAACACACCAGGCAATAAACATAAGGGGGTGGTGGGTGCTGGAGCATCTCTCTCTCTCACACACTCTCTGTTGCACACACCATATGACACCATGTGTAATTGTTTGTTACTAACAATTAGCTACTAACTGCTCTTAAGCAGCTGCTGTTTGCGTTTGTCCATTTTCCTCCTGTTTCTCTCTGTGTGGTATATACAGTGGTGGTAAATTAGTGAAGGTAATTAGTTGTGTTTTTTCTGTGTATTTCTATTTTGAACTACTTTGTACTTTAACTTTTATACATTTCAGAGTCTAATATCTTCCTTTCTACTCCACTACATTATGCAAAAGTTGTAGTTCCTTTCGGGTTTGTGTGTGCGTAAAAATGTAAGGTCAAAATGAAGCAAGCTTATTCTTGGATTCTCAGCATCCATGGAAATGTCCATTTCAGGCCTTGACTACATCAAGGACCACCTGGAGAAAGCCAAGTAAAGCAGGATGGGGTTAGTAAACAAATAAAACATATTATTCCTGAATTTGGGGGTAAATAGACCACAATATAGAAATATGAACACATGGACTTGTGACTGGTGAGTGTGTATTTCTGGATTTATACAAACGCTATTTTCCTTTATAGTAAATTTGTTTTGGTTTATTTTTATGAACAGAGACCTACAGATGCAATAGCCTGTGGTACATGAGATCCCAGCTGGGAAGGAAACAGGAGGGGCACTAGAACTTAGCAGGAAGCAACCAGAGCACTAACCAAAGGTGAATATATAGAGCTTTCTCGATGCCCATATTGTGCCAGCATTGTTGAGAAGTTTGCAGCATGCTCAGGACGCCACTATAGTCGGAGTATTCTGACTGTTTTACCCGTGTGTGTGTTTGTGTGCACGCAGGAGGAACACTGGATGCAGTACTGGGGGTTTGTTCTGCTTACACCGTCAGTAATACTGAGGATAGAAAGTGGAATTACAGTTATCCAAGGAGAACTGTGCCTGAGGGAGAGCACTTAGAGGGCATTAGCAGACATAATTATTGAAGTAACCTATAAAGAGACAGTTTGTGGAGACAAAACCGCAGATTAGTGTAACCGCTGTTTTAACACCTTCATATTTTTGCTTTTTATATATTTTTTTGTTTTCTTTTATTATATTTGAAGTTTGTTTTCTTCAGAATGATACCAAGTTATAAACGGGAGTTTTGTTTCTCTTTGTTTTTCAATTTTCTTTACTTCAAGATACCACCACTTGTGCTCAGAATGGAATATTAATGTTTAGATTTTAAGTGTTTACCATTACTTTAAGCACCTATAACAGGTAGTGCCCACTGAAATATATGTGGGTTCTATCCTCCTGAATGTGATTTGTTCCTTTTTTCAAATCTGTCTTTTGATAATGAACAAATTGTTAAGAACACTGTATTTTGTTTGGTTGTAATATATATATATACAGCTGTGTGGTCTTTGTATGTTTATGTGAACCAGTGTTGGGGAAGAGTATTGCAAAATAGGTTTCTTCCACACTTTATAAATATGGAATGGCGTAGTCTGTCTATCTGTGTGGTAGGGGCCACATAGTCAGTGTTATGGACAACTGATTGTCATTTTGGGAGCAGCCGGTGCTCTACTGGAGCAATGGGCTTCACCCTAGTTGTCTAGGATCCTAAATACTCTCCCAGAACAAGGAAAGGGCCTTCCACTGACTACAGAATGATGGCCATGTACGTAGCCCTGATAAACAGCCCCTAGCGAACTCGAGAAATGTCAGTAGGAATACGACTGCCAATAAACAAGGCAAATACTAAAAATGTGGTCAACGGAATTACTAATACTCATAGTTCACCAGTCATGTTAATGCAAACATTCCCAACATCCATACCACTGCCATGTCCTGCAGCACTACAGTTCTTCCCCAGCACTACAGGTCCTCACCATGATCTTGCCATCTCATTCAGGAACTCCTTGATCATCCCACCTGAAGATGCAAGAAGCTTTGGTGTGATTCTGGATGGCCAGTTGTCAGCTCATATTGCGAACCTGACTCTGTCATGCAGATTTCTTCTCTACAGTATCCGGAGGATACGACCCTTCCTCTCGCAGGAGGCCACCCAGGTTCTTGTCCAGTCTCTGGTCTTTTCAAGGCTAAACTACTGCAACTCGCTCCTGGCTGGTCTTCCTCTACGGGCCAACTGGTCCAGAATGCAGCAGCTCGACTCATCTTCAGTCTGCACTTATGCTTATATATGTCTGTGTATTGATATATCTAGGCATCAGCACAGTGTCTGAGCTCATGGTAAGTTTTAGACACTAACCTTCTTCTACTAGCTGGAAAATGTTATCCAACAGAACACTGAGCACAGTTAGAAGTCGCTCTGGATAAGAGAGGTGTAGCTACGATCTATAACACCGATATAGGCCTCAACTCAAATTGAAGGCCATGAAGCAAATGCTTTAGAATTCCAAAATATTAGAGTAGCCAGCCCCTGTCCTGCATCTACTAGCTTTATATTATCTACAGTATATCGTCCCCGGGTCCCCAAGGTCCCCCAAGTCCCCCCGGACCCTTATTCTGAATTTCTTACAGAGGTTGCAGAATTTCTAACAGATATAGCTCACTATGCAGATAAGGCTCATATAGTCAGAGCCCTTTAAAAACAGCTCCTTAGGCTCTCATTGATGCCATGGGCTATACTTAAAATCTGATGGGGCCTACTCACTGCTTCAAATATTATTAATATATTGACAGTACAGTCTGTGTCTGACGTCATTTCTGGGCGAGAGTATCGCTGGCGTCGTTCTGTTTGACTGCCGCTTCTCCCCACGTCCCCCATGTCTTGTGAGGTGTTTTTGGTTGTTTTTTTTTGTGAAACAAGGCTCTAAACCCAGACTCTGCCCTGCACGCCAACTGAACGCAGCTCCCTCATATGATGCCAACAGTGAACCGCTAGTGCCAAATGTATGCCAGAATCGGTCCAGAATCTGTTGCTATCTGGGGAGCTTCTTGGGGGTCAGTAAAGATCAATTCCTTACCATTCAGTGCCACACACAGCCTGGCTGGGTAAAGAAGTTCAAACCTGACCACAAAAGCTGAAACAGCTACTGACCAGGAAACAGCAGCTCTCTCATCTTCGTGTCCTCCACAGCATGACAGTGTAGCACTGCAATAATATGCCTCGACAGTGCCTTAAGAACTTCCATCAAATGCTCCGCTACAAAGTCTCTTGTTCTCTCCTCATGTTCAGTTCCTTCTTTAAGGCCCACAATCTGTAGATTCTGCCGATTGCAGCCACCTTCTACGTCTACACATTTCTCCTTGAGAAAACCTACCTGGGAGCGGAGGTTAGCCACAATCGCTTCAAGCTCTGTGAGCCTGAGGCTCGAGTAGATCCCTCCATCACACCGACCGAAGTCTCTTCCATCAACTCGAACTTTGATTGGAGACCGTGAATTTTCCTCTCCGTGTCAGACATTAGAGCTTTAAGTTCAGAACGTAGTACAGTCATTGCCTCGGAGACCTTGTCTTCAGTCTCGCCGTAAATCTCCGTTTTACTCGGTTTCATTTCAGAACGAAGCCACAGCTCCGAGTATTGTCTCCGCTCCAATCCTTCAGCCTCCCGTGGGCCTCCAGTATCTTCACGCAAGTCCTTGTCTGAAGAAAGGCCTGTTGCTTCAGGTGTCTCTGTCTTCGGATTCCCTCTCTTTGCAGATATTTGAAGCTTTAGAATTTAGCTCAGCACACGACCAAACGTTTTACTGCGAGGTGAGCTATATTTGAGAATACTATCAATTAGTCCTAACTACATGTTTCTCAACAGCGCCCCACCCCCCACGTGTATGAATTTTGATGTCTATAGAAAGAGTCATATAAACCCCAAACTCTGCAGTGTCAGCTCCCACAATGCCTAGTTTTAGTATACTAGGTGTAGGGTCCCTAGGGGCCATAGTTGTTGAGAGCCATAATCGTCTTGAATATTAAATCAGCCTTCCCCTGTCCAAGTGTACAACCTTTGACAGCTAGAGCCAACCCTGTGAACTTTAACCCCCAAACGTTGCAGACTCTCATGGCCTACCTTCAGTCTTTCAAAGTGTAAGATTGAGGTATTGTTAAGAGTTCAAAGGTCACATGGAGGCTTTTATTTGGTCTTTCCATCAACCCAAGAGCAACATTTAAAACATCTGTTAATGAACTATGGCCCCTAGCAACTCCACACCAGCCTCAGGCTGGATGAGAGGACCATGTGTGTGTCATAGTTTGAAAGGTTGGCTTTTTATGAACCTTTAAAAACCACAGTAGGTGGTGTTGCTAGGAGGTGTTGCAGTGTTGCCACTAGTGTTGCTAAAACTTGTCTATAACATAATCAGCATGGCTGAGAAATACAGTTTTATTCTGGTAATTTCTCAATAATTTTTTAAACAGAACACAAAACTCTAACAAAAGTAGCATTATGAAGGAAAATCAGTCTTTTTACCACTGACATCGCATCTATCAGTTCAATAGGGAATTCCTTTGATTTCAGACAGTTTGAGTACAATGTCTATACTAAAACTAGTGTTTTGTTCTGGCGATTTTTTTATATAATCTTGATCAGGACACATTCTTCCGTAAGAAAAGCAGCACTATAAAGGAAAATATCAGTCTTTTTACTTACTGACGTTACATGTTGTATTAGTCGACAAGACACAATCAGTGGATTTCAGACATTTTGTATTCTGATTAAAAACTAATAATTCTTTGTACATCAAACTGGTTCAGTGTTTCATCTCTTAGTAAAGTCGAGGTTACTGAGACTGACAGCATGATGGATGCAGCAGAGTGGAACCTGGATTCATATGGAAAATGTATATTTTAGACTGAAGTTCTCTCATTGTGTAGCAGGAACAGCATCAGTGTGTTTTCTAGAGTAATATACTCATAATCAGCGCATGTTTATACTTTTATATAAATAAGCAGTGTGGGTTTTTAGTTCACAGTGCCCTACAGCAAGAGCAAAATTCTATGTTTGATTCATAAACCTACCTCCAATTTTTTTGTTATTATACATTATATATATTAAACATTATAATTTAAATCTTTGTCTCAGATGGGTAATGACAAATTTTTTAAAAAATATACTTTCATTTTTGTGGTGTTTTCTCTAATTTCCCCTTGGGATCAATAAAGTGTTATCTTAACATCATTTACTGCTCCTCTAAAAGCTGATGTAGTAATTATTTTATTAATATAAATCACAGCACTAAACAGTCTTTATTCAAAGAACAGATTTAATCAAAGAACAATTTATAACTGAAACAGACATAAAAGAAAAGGTAAAAATGTCACATAATAAAAATAAAGCAATAAACATTAAAACTCAGAAAATCTCAGAAAATCTCATCTTTATACCGTGTGTGTCTTTATACACTGATCAAAATAAGGTTGATGGATTTGATGGAATAACTTGATAGGCCTGTAAATGCTGGTAAAAGCTGGTAAAGCTCAAAGACAGAGTTAAACATTTCATCTGTAACTGTAAGTTGTTTACATAAACATTTAGATTTGTGATCTATAATAAAGTCATTTCCTGCGTTTGAAGAGGTTCATCTGTAATTTCCTGAGGAAAGACACTGGCTGTGGTCTCTCAGTCACATGATTCATCTCTGTCTGAGGCTCCTCCTCCTCCACGTCATCATAGTCTGTAAAATAAGAACATTAATCTCAAATAACACGTCTTTATTTTATAGCACACTGTATGTCCAACCCAGTACATACAGCACTATGTAGGGTCTGTTCAGTACTGCAGACTGAAACTCAGATCAAGCTGTTCATTAAAGTCAACCTGAAATCAAAAAGGACCTTTATACCTTCTTAGTTCATGTGTCTGATCATATTCAGCTCAGTTCATCACATCACATCACTTATAAAGCTGAATTCTTCTTTACCTGTGTTGGTTACTTAGTGTTTTTTGTATCAGTTTGTATGTATACAAGTGTCTATACATTTACCATGTGGTTAACATCACCAGAACAGAACTGTATGTATTTACGACAGGACGGAGTCCCTGGGATATTGCTGTTCTCGGGGTTTTACAGGTCATAGGTCAAACACCACTTGGAGACCATTTGTTGGTCCTAGATAAGATCACACCCTCTTTCTGTTATCTTTAGGGGGTGGTTAAACAGTGTATAAAACCTGTGTGACGAGGGTCTCTCTTCAGACTGAGTTGGGCTTGGTGGACTGAGTTGTGCTGCGTAGGACTAAGGTCCGACTGAGCAGGACTGAGTTGGGTTGAGTTCAGTTTGTACTGGACTGGCCTGGCTAAGGATGAGAGATGTGAGTGAACTGCGATCGCCTTGAAATAAACTACTCCAACATCTCCAGCCTTCAGTCTCCTGACTCCATCCTTCTGGGCAAGCTAAGAAAGAAACTACACCTGTAATCTTCTATCAGAATGTATCACTGTTTATTTATCATACGCCATAAATAATGTAAACATGTTTCAGCAGAATTCCTGTACACAGATTTAAATCTCTCCCGCCACCTTCCTCATTCATCTACATCTGAATGTAGCATCATACACAGCAATATCAGCCACTCACCTTTAACCCCTCCTACATCCTGTTCATCAGTGATGACGTCATCATAGCTCTCTGATGTGTCCACTACACCAACATAGGAAGATCAGTTTTAACAGTATGATGTGTTTACTGAGTTGAAGCTTCAGTGTAAATGATTTATCTACATTCAGTAAAACTTACTCAGCATAATGTTGGAGTTTGGTCCAGTAACAGCATCATCATAGTTATCTGTCATGTCTTCTGTCAGAATGTAGATCAATATCATTAAATCAGCATCAGTATCATCAGTGACTGTGTTCATGTTGGAGATTACAGTAGTGTTACATCACTAGTCATACCTGTTACAACAGCTGAGCTCTGATCAGCAGTGATGACATCATCATAACCCTCTGCTACGTCCTCTACACCAAAACACAGAGAAATATAAAGAATATTAAATCATATTTTATACAGTTATATTTATCAGATGTTTCAGACACAGTCAGTAATGTGAGACTGTTTACTTGTTTACAGTAATTTAATAAAAATAAGATTTGGAGTTATGATGAGAATATGCTGTGGGCACTAAAACCCCCTCCTGCACGTATGTGTAGATGACCGCTGTAACAGAATGATTCAAAAAGTCATTGTACATATAGACTATCAGATTATTCTATTTTCATAACATTAGTGATGATTTTAATCTCTACTTAATCTAAAACTAAAACCCCCAAACACAAACACACCTGCTACACCATCAGAGATCTGTCCAGCAGTGATGACATCATCATAGCTCTCTGCTGGGTCCTCTTTTGCTGATTCACCTGAATCAAATAAAAGCAGACTGACTTTACAAACAGTGCAGTCATATTTTACACTGTGGTTTAATGTAAAGATAAAATCAGGTGATTCATTAATAAAGGACCCCCACTTATCAGACCACTGGTGATGACATCATCATAGTATTCTGTCTTTACTCCAGTCAGAGACTTTTCTGCAAACAGAGCAAAATGAATCACTTTAATTAAATAGAGAAATAAAATCCTGATTCAGAGACACTTTCAGTGTGTAACTCCATTAAGATCCTGCAGGGAATCATTTCTGAACTAGAGATCAATCAAATCTCTAATCAGAGAGACACACTAGACTCACTGTTAAAGAGAGTTTCACTCTGAAACAATAAAGAGCTGTAAGTGATACTAGAGAACATGAAGAACTAAAATGGAACTGAATTAAAGTAAATCACTTTCCTCATAAATACTGGACACTGGGGTGGAAGTAAAACTCCACTGAACACACATATACATGCAGCACATTTGATTATGATTCATTTAAAATCTGATCTTTTAGTTTTAGAACTGTGTTGTGCTGCTGCAGACAAATGGTGGTCACATGTAATTCAGTACATATGACTGATTAAATATGACTGAACACATGTAATCAGTTACTCCACAGATTCAGTGCTGTGTTTCAGATATTACAATTACTCTCAAACATTAGATTTAATATTTATATATAATATTTAATATATAATAAACATGTTCATAATGAAGCCTCTCATTTCTAAATGGTGAGTGTAATATTTCTCAGTAATATGGTCCTCTACCAAGAAGCCCATCCACTGTCATACCTGAATGCTTACACTACCACAGGACAATTTATTGTACCCTCCCACTCCCCTGTGCTGTGGATCAGTGTGAACATTAATTATCTCTCTCTCTCTCTTTACCAACCCATACCCTGACACACTTAAACCACACACACATTTAAAATTTCTCTCTCTTCAATTCTTTGTAAAATATCTTTCTAACATTTTTTCCAAAACAAACTATAACAATTTTTTTGAAACATGTACGTAGAGATGAATTCCTGTATTTCTATATTGTGACTGTAATGTGTCTCAGTGGACACACACACACACACACACACACACACACACATGTTCTGGTCTTTTACCTGAGAGAAGATCCTCATCCACATCCTCATATTCTTCAGAGAAGATACTTCCTGTTAGAGGAGAACAGAACAGTCATGAAACACAGAATGCAGAACCCCCACAATCCTCTGAGTGGTGTGGGTCATTAGGATCTACAGGCAGGGAACAAGTTAAAGAAGGAGAACTGAATAAATGAGTGGAGAATGTGCAGGTGCTTCCACACAGGTGTGCTGCATGATACAGTTAACCATTTAACATCCGGCCATGCTCTGTGATATGTGTACAAATGCTGATCGTCCCCAGTTCACCTTGATCTTGGCTTAAGAAGGTCAAAGTAAAAGATCTGAGTGTCTCTGAAAGAGGGTTTATTGTTGAGGCATGGAGCTTCAGTCCTAAAGTCTGCTCACTGGCTAGTGTTCCAGTAAGAACAGAGACTAAAGGGACTAAATCTGTATTTAGATCTTTGGGAAAGACATCAGTAAACAGGGCTGGACATTGTGGGGTAAAGGGCACATTCAGTGATCCTGATACTGGTGTATTACTGTGATATGGAACAAACAGAAAAGGAACTGTTATTATTTTATTTATTATTAAACTGTATTTAACGTACACAGTCATGGACACATAATACTGGACATATAATACTGGACATATAATACTGGACATATGGCCTGATGATTTATTGCTTAGCTGTCAGTAAGTTTAATGGATCTAAATTAAAATCAGGTGTAGAAATGATATAAAGCTGTCTGTCCACTCGGACCACTCTGTAAACTGAGAGTGCTCTAAAACCAAAGCCGAGATTAATCTCAGAGTATATGTAAAATCATTCCTGAAACATTAGAATGATTTTAAGCTCCACCAGCTGAATAATCTGGACATAATATGAAGTTTATTTCCAGATATGTCTTTAGGGAGGGGTGAGAGCCGTCATTCATATTGTTATTGACTCTCTTATTGGTCACCTGCTCATTCAGTCACTCACTCATGACTCACTTATCACTTGGTCACTCATTTGGTCCAGCTCTTGGTCATCTGGTCTCTTGGCTACTCATTTGGTCACTCAGTCACTAACTCATCACAGGTCACACACTCATTCAGCCACTCAGTCATGACACACTTATTACTTTGTCACTCACTCGGTCAAGTGGTCACTTAGTCATTCATTCTCTAATTGGTCACTTTTCACAATTCACTCTCTTGGTCACTTACTCACTCTGTCACTCATTCCATTACTCACTCAATCATTTGTTCACTTGGTAACACTGACTAACTTGATCAATCACACAATTACCTGATCACTCAGTCACTCACTTATCATTTATTTACTTGCTTGCTCATGTGGTCATTTAGTCACTCACTCTGTCGCTTGGTCACTCAGTAATCACAACTTGACTTGGTCACCTGCTCACTTGGTTATTTGACAGCACTCGTGGTCACTCACACTGACTCATTTGGTAAATCACTTGCTCAGTAGTTAGTTTGTCACTGAGTCACCCAGTCACTCGGTCACTCAGTCACTAACTCATCGCTGCTCACACACTCATTCAGCTACTCAGTCATGGATGATGTATTATCTGGTCACTCACTTGGTCATTCTGTCACTTGGTCACTCAGTTGTCACAAGGTCAATTAATGACCTGCTTATTTGGTCACACACTTGCTCTGTCACTCATCCCATTAGTCACTCATTCGGTCACTTGGTAACACTGACTCATTTGGTCAATTACTTGCTCATTGAGTCAGTTCATCGCTAGGTCACTCAGTCACTTGGTCACTAACTCATTACTCTCACACTCATTTAGATACTCAGTCATGGATGATGTATTAATTGGTCACTTACTTGGTCATGTGGTCACTTAGTCAGTCTGTTACTTAATCAGTTGATGACCTGATACTTGGTCACTCACTTGCTCTGTCACTTATCACATTACTCACTCAATCATGTGGTCACTTGGTAACACTGCCTCATTTGCTCAATCACTTACTCAGTGAGTCAGTTCTTTACTCGGTCACTCTGTTACTTGGTCAATTGGTCATTCAGTCGACTCAACTAAGTCTGGCTCAGTTATCACTTAGTCACTTTGTCACTCAGTCATCCATCCAGTCTCGTGATCACACGATCATTTGGTTACTTGGTAACACTGACTCACTTGGTCAAACACTTACCCACTGACACAGTTGGTCACTCACTCATTCACTCACTGGGTTTGTTGCTTGTCATTCATTCAATCAGTCGCTCTAATTGATCGATGGTTCTCAGTCTTCTGAATCTCCTTCAATCTGACTTTCTCTCCCTCCCTCTGTCTCCTTCTGTCTCTCTCTATCTCTCTCTCACACACACACACACACACACACACACACACACACACACACACAGTTGGACCCCCCTGCTCTCTCTCTCCCTCTCTCGCACCTGCAGCTGTGTGGTTTCTCTGTAAGTCCTAAAATGGAAGGTCTACAGGATGAGACAGTTTAACTTCAGCTGCCTGATAGATGCTTATCAGCAGAAGTAGCTCACTACACTACATGTAGATCTACTCTACTGTACATTTCATCTAATATACACTAAACTATCATATAACTCATTTACTCTTATAATAACCATTTATCTTCATTCATAAGGTCAACTTAATCCTTACTGGCATGTTCTTAGGAGAACAGAAGTTTACATCTGCAGATGTGTTAATACTTTTTCATTGTTTCACTAATATTAACACAAAACTCACATAAAAACAAAAACGTTAGTTTAATAACAAAAGAAAAACACGTCATATAGTCATATCTACATTCAGCACTCATCTGAACCACAGTCTACTGTAGTTACTCAGTACTCAGCTGTGATCAGCTGCTGGCTGTAAATATGGGTAAGGAGAAGTAAGTAGTAACTGGATATTTTATTTTATGTTGTGTTTTTTCTATACTCAGTGGAAAAGGTGAGAATAGTGAAAAGCAACATTGACCCAAATGAAGACACACCGGAGGCCAGAGACAGTATTTGTCAGTAGAGGGGCGTGTAGTGTGTAAGCTCCTGTGTAAAGGTGATTGTGGTAACAGGGTTTGGGTTAGACTGTCTCCCCTTCATAAGTCATAATTACTGACATGATGTTTAAGGCTTTATCAGAATTTTACTGGGATGTTCAGCTCAGTATGGTATGTGTGCTGAGGCCTTCTCTTTAGGCCCCTTGACACAGTCCTCCCCTCTACTGACACTCACTCACCCCTGGAGTTTGGAATCATCTGAAGCAGCACTGCCCTCATCCTCTCTCACCTTTACTTCTAGAGTATGTACAAGTAGAAGGAGTGTTTTTGGTGGGGAATAAATATTACACTGCACTGAAATGTAGTTCTGGTTTCTGATCAGGTTTAAACATCAGCAGATCTTACAGCCCAGACATTCAGCATTAATGCAGGCTGAACAGGTGTAAGGAGGATTCACTCACCTGGTGTTTAGTGTCTGATGGGAAAGTTTGGTTTTGGGTCATTTGTTTAAAGCTCTGTGGATTTTAGATCACTGTGTGAAGAAGGTGCTCTGTTCTGGCCAGTGAGATGTATGTGTTAATATCATGTGTTAAGTGTTTTGAGAATAAGACTTCTGAATAAACAAAGTGTTCAAGCAGCTGAGAAACCTGTACTACACTGAGAAAGCTGTACTGAAGACATGATTCAGTTTACTCCACTAATCCTCATGTAGAACACTCCATACATCACTCACCCCTTCCAGTCGAGTCATTTCTGTTAGTGACGTATCTGCGGTCGATCTCCTCATAGACTGCCTCAGTCAGAGTCTTACGCCTCCTCTTAGAGAGCACTGTGAGGGAGACAGAGAGGAACATGGAGCCAGTTCAGTAGAAGAGAAGACTGATGACAGATTGAAGGACTAATGATGTTTAGAGAATGTACAGAAAGTGGATTGTAGATGATCTCTGAATCTCTCTACCTCTCCTGAGCCGTCTGTTCTGGTACAACAGCACAACCAGAAGCACTAAGGTCAGGAGGAGCACCACTCCCAGAACCAGGAGAGACACTGGATAGATGGGTGGAAGAGTTGCTGGAAGAGGCTCACCAACTGATCATAAAATTAGAGACACAAACTGTGAATAATGAGATTATACACAACTTGAAAAGTTCAGTCAACACAACTATACCTGTGATGGTGGTGAAGGTGGTGGTTGTTGTTATGGGTGTAGTAGTAGAAGGCACAGTCATGTCTGTAAATACAGAAATAATACACACAATTTAAAAACAGTAAAGCTCAAAACAGAAACACTGAAGTGAAAATCGTGTTCATTAGCAACTTCATTCCTCCATGTAAGGACCGCATGTATCAGATGAGCTTTATGTGACATTAGGAAAGGTACATTAATGCACTTCTCAAAGCAAACCCAGTTACAGTTATTCAGACTATTTCTAAACCAGAAACACAAAACCAGACTCCTCTGACCTGCACAGGTGACTCCAGCGTGCTGCCTGTGGGAGCAGTCAGTGTGCTTCTTCAGGGAATGAGGACAGTCCCACAGGTGAAGCTCATTCCCTCGACACCTCACTCTGTTCAGCCAGACAGGCCCTGAACCAGCACCAGAGAAAATAGTCCTATCAGCGCTCAGTGCCGGCCCACAGCCCAGCTGCCTGCAGACCACCTGAGCATCCCTGATGTCCCACAGATCATCACAGACAGACCCCCACTCAGCGTTATTAAACACCTCCAGTCTCCCAGAACAGCTTCCTCTTCCTCCGCTCAGCCGGAGAGGCAGGTGATCTACATCAGACACATGAGGAGATGCAGGAACACTGACTATGCAGCACAGTGACAGATTTTTAGATTTTGACTCTGTTTAAAACACAGTGTTCAATAATATACGTGTAAAATGCATTTTAGACCTCATATAATGTTGGAGTTCCTACATTACATTAGCATTAGATGGCATTAAGAAGGTGCAGCAATGTACTTTACAAATCAGGTAAATGTTTAGATTAGAGTCAGGAATTCCAAAATTCAGCAGACTCCTCTGACCTGCACAGATGACTTTAGCGGGCTGCCAGTGGGAGCAGTCAGTGTGGTTCTTCAGCGAATATGGACAGTCCCACAGGTGAATCTCATTTCCTCTACACCTCACTCTGTTCAGCCAGATAGTTCCATTACCAGCACCAAACACAGAACTCCCATCAGCACTCAGTGCCAACCCACAGCCCAGCTGCCTGCAGACCACCCGAGCATCCCTGATATCCCACAGATCATTACAGACAGAGCCCCACTCAGCATTGTGATACACCTCTAGCCTTCCAGAGCATCTTCCTCTTCCTCCCTTCAGCCTGAGGGGCAGGTGATCTAAATCACACACATCACACATGAAGAGATACAGAAACACTGACTATGCAGCACAGTCTCAGAATAAGCTTCAGTACAGCTGTGAGGTGTAATAAAGATCATCACTCTGTGTGGAACAGTTATTAATATACGTGTGAGGAAAAGGAGGAACACGTGTGGTTAATGCTTTTCTTTAGTAAAATATTGACGTTATTTGCGAGGGTCCTTACCTGAGCACTGTCTCTGCTGCAGAGATGATGAGGAGCATTTTAGACGGCTTCGCTGCACAAGACTATTTTCCTTTTCTATGAATGTCAAAATAATAGATTACATTCAGCTGCTGACAAACCGGTTCTGACTACACATGTTGCTGCTCCAGAGCAGATTTCTATACACTCTATTCACATTACCATTAAACTACCATCCCAGTTCCCTACCTGAACAGGAAATGGATGCTACGTCAGCGCACTTATTCTTTTGGAAGGAAGAAGATGGACACTGCCACAGAGTGGAGTCATGATTTCTACATTTCAGATCATCCAGCCAGTTAGGAGCTGACTCCACTCTTGCTTTGGCTCGGTTCTCACTGCCAGATCTTCCACAG
Source organism: Prochilodus magdalenae (assembly GCA_024036415.1). NCBI lineage: Eukaryota > Metazoa > Chordata > Actinopteri > Characiformes > Prochilodontidae > Prochilodus > Prochilodus magdalenae. The sequence continues at coordinate 6,646 of JAMWET010005902.1, read as the reverse complement.
TTCAGCTCCTGACAGATCAAAGTGGCTGTATTATCATCTATGCCATTGTCACACACGTTACCCCAGGTCCCATTGTAGAACACCTCCAGATTCCCCTCACAGCCCCCAGTGAGTCTGATCTCTTTATACTCTGGTAGAAGAAGATGGTGAATATATGTTAGTATGCTTTTCTACCATTGCTTCATTCATGTAGTATGTAGTACTGTCTTCTAAGAAAGCTCATTACGTTTCTTGTATGTACAAAATTAACTTCCTTAATATCACTCTACCTGAGCACACGACTCCTACATCCTCCATGTGTTCACATTCATCCTCTCCACACAGCTGAAACCTGCACTTCCACAGGGACGTCTCGTCTCCTTCACACTCCACCGCATTCAGCCATATTGGTCCAGTTCCAGGTCCAAACTGGGCTGGTACTGGGGCAGAGAGGGCAACTCCACACTGCAGCTGTCTGCAGACCACCAGGGCATCCTCAATATCCCACAAGTCACTACTCACTGTCCCCCATGATCCGCTGTGGAAAACCTCCAGCCTTCCTGCACAGTCTCCTCCAGAACCAACCAGCCTGATGGAGCTGTGACCTGAATTAAACTTACCTACACACACACACACACACACACACGCATATGCGCACACACACACACGCATATGCGCACACACACATACACACACATACACACACACACGCACGGTAGATCACCCTAAAATTATTCATACATTAAAGCTGCTTTAGACTGAGAACACTGTCTCATTAATCATTAAAAACTAGAGACTGCAGCATGTTTGAAGATGTTTATTTTAGGAAGAATATTAAAAACCTTTAATGTGTAAATGTTATAATTCCTACCAGAGCAGGTGATGGAGAGCTGTTCTCTGGAGCTGCAGTTGACTGCTTGTGCACTGCTGCAGTTTCCCAGATGAGCTTCACTCCCAGAACAGCTGAAACTCGTCACACACATGTAGCTGTGTTCAGAACTTGATAGTGAAGAGCTGGAGAAATTGAACACAGAGCCGCAGCCCAGCTGTCTGCAGACCACAGAGGCCACAGACTCACTCCAGGAGTCCAGCAGAACTCTCCTCCAGTCCTCCATGAAATACACCTCCACCTCCCCCTCACACTCCAACCCTCCAGACAACCGCACTCGCCCCTCATGTAACACCAGAGAGGAACCTGATGTGGAAAATTATCACTCAACTTTTGTTATTGTTTAATAATTTACAGTGTTTTAAAAAATGTTACTGTAAGATACTCACCATTACAGATGACTCCAGCGTCCTGTTGATGAGAGCATACACCTCGATTCCATGATGAAATGGGACATTTTGACAGGTGTGTTTCGTTCCCCTGACAATCAAACACATCAGCCCAGATCTGGCCACTCCCCTCCCCAAACCAGTCTGACCCCACCACAGTCACAGCACTCCCACACTTCAGCTGACCACAGAGGACACTGGCAGCTCTCATATCCCAGCTTACATCACACACTGTGCCCCACTCACTGAGGTACTGGAGCTCCACTCGACCGGAACAGGAGTCAGAGCCGTTTACCAACAGAGCCCCTGTGTGACCTGAACACAGAGCTGAGACTTTAGTGAAACGTGAGCCGTATGTGATTTACCAGCTTAAAACCAGAAAATGCAACTTTTTACTCATATAATTTTATTTAGTTATTTAGTTTTACATGAGAAAAAAATCGTTATTAATGCAGATTAAACACTGATACTTAACCAGTACATGTTATTCCCACATCGCTCTCATGAGTGCAGGTGTTATTCCTTATGGATGTTTTTTTACAGGAGTAAATCTGAGATTCGTTGCCTCTACACTGAAGCTGCTCTGACCACACCTGACCCTCCCCACTGCCAAAAGCAGCTCCTCCCAGCATCTCCACAGTAAGCCCACAGCCCAGCTCTCGACACACAACCTCTGCATCCTGCTGGTCAAAGTGAGCATCACACACCGTGTACCATTTGTTCCCTTTAGGTACTTCTAGTCTTCCAGAACATTCAAGGTGACCATCTGTAAGTCTGGGCTTGTCACCTACATTAATGAGTTTTAGAAACACTGTAAATCTCAAGTTATAACCTCATATGTCATTAGATAATTATATGTATATATATATATATATATATATATATATATATAGGAATAATGTATACTTCATACTACATGAGTTCCATCATTTAGTAATTATCATTTCAGTTTTTCCCATGTACCCTGTCATGAATAAAATATATGTTTAGATCAATCAGGACCTACCAAAACAGATGACTCCAGCATCTGCTCTACCACAGTAAATTCCACTTAAACAGTTCAACAGTGTAGACTCTGATCCATTACACGTTGCATAATATGATCCTGGTCCTGATCCTGATCCAAAACTGGCAACGCTTAGAGCATTCATACAGCCCAGCTCTCTACACACCACTGCAGCATCAGCCATATCCCACTGATACATACACACTCCTTCCCACGTTCTATTACGAAACACTTCTACTCTTCCAGCACAGCGAGTCTCACCACCCACCAACCTCACCCTGTCTGTGCAAGAGAGACCGTGAGAGAGAGAGTGAGAGAGAGAGAGAGAGAGAGAGAGAGAGAGAGAGAGAGAGAGAGAGAAAGAAACTTTTATATATTGTGTTTATCATGCAAAATAAGTGAAGAAACAAACAAATGAATAAATAAGCATGATTTATGAAGTTCATGTGAAGCATAAAAATTGTCATATGGATATTAGATTATGAAATTATTATTAATGATGATAATTTTTTTATCTAATTAATAGTACTGTAATTTTTGTCTATTTGAATAAATGATTATATCCTATGAAGATTAGTGATATCTCCTGATATGTTTTATTGACAGTAGAAATTCAGAACGTATATATATATATATAATGAATTTAACCTTTAAGAGCCAGTTACAGAACTCCTTCAGGAATAATGTGTACTACATCAAAAAAATATAACCTCACAGACCTCTCAGTATATCAGTACATTAGATCCATCATTTATTAAGTATCATTTCAGTTTTACCCATGTACCCTGTCATGAATATAATATATTAGATCAATCATGACCTACCTGAACAGATGACTCCAGCATCTGCTCTACCACAGTAATCGTCACTCAAACAGTTCAACAGTGTAGACTCTGATCCATTACATGTTGCATAATATGATCCTGGTCCTGATCCTGATCCCAAACTAGCAATGCTTAGAGCATTCATACAGCCCAGCTCTCTACACACCACTGCAGCATCAGCCATATCCCACTGATACATACACACTCCTTCCCACGTTCTATTACGAAACACTTCCACTCTCCCAGCACAGCGAGTCTCACCACCCACCAACCTCACCCTGTCTGTACGAGAGAGAGAGAGAGAGAGAGAGAGAGAGAGAAAGAGATCTTATTAATAGTACTGTAATGTTTGTCTATTTGAATAAATGATTATGTCCTCTGAACATTAGTGATATCTCCTGATATGTTTTATTGACAGTAGAAATTCAGAATGTGATATTTAATGATTTGCTGGTATTGGCCGATACACACGCCAACATGTAAAGGGCCGAGACTTTAATCCACTTAAGGCACTGATAGTTTCCATTAAAGACGACAGCCTGGACGTCATTTAACACGTTCTAGATCAGACTTTAATCAGGGTAGAGTTTGGGTTTAGACCAAAACACTCAGAATGTAAAAATGATTTACTGCTTTCATTTTATGAAAAATCCAAAATGTTAAAATACATATTAATAATTAAACGTGAACATTAATATTAATATTTAAAAATATTAATAGAGCTGAGGTGAAAATCATTATTGATTATAACTGATTGTTGAAAGGTGTGATCTGTTAATGTCAGTGATAGGTGTGTGTGTTTCAGGAGTGATGTCAGCTTACCTGAGCAGATGACTCCAGCATCTTCATCATGAGATTTACATATATTTACATATATTGAATTAAATCTGCAGTTGTTCAGTGCAGACTCTGATCCATCACACTCCACCAATCCCATCAATATCGGTCCTGATCCTGGAGCAAACTTAGGAATACCCTGAGCCTCTCCACAGCCCAGCTCTCTACACACCACTGCAGCATCAGCCATATCCCAGAAATAACCACACACTGTTCCCCACTGTCCAGTACGATACACCTCCACTCTCCCAGCACAGCGACTGCCCCCATCCACCAGCCTCACACTGACTGTACAACAGAGAGAGAGAGAGAGAGAGAGAGAGAGAGAGAGAGAGAGAGAGAGAGAGAGAGAGAGAGAGAGAGAGAGAGAGAGAGAGAGAGAGAGAGAGAGAAAGAAACTTTTATATATTGTGTTTATCATGCAAAATAAGTGAAGAAACAAACAAATGAATAAATAAGCATGATTTATGAAGTTCATGTGAAGCATAAAAATTGTCATATGGATATTAGATTATGAAATTATTATTAATGATGATATTTTTTAATCTAATTAATAGTACTGTAATTTTTGTCTATTTGAATAAATGATTATATCCTATGAACATTAGTGATATCTCCTGATAGGTTTTATTGACAGTAGAAATTCGGAATATATATATATACATATGTAATGAATTTAACCTTTAAGAGCCAGTTACAGAACTGACTCTGATCTCCTTCAGGAATAATGTGTACTACATCAAAAAAATATAACCTCACAGACCTCTCAGTATATCAGTACATTAGATCCATCATTTATTAAGTATCATTTCAGTTTTACCCATGTACCCTGTCATGAATATAATATATTAGATCAATCATGACCTACCTGAACAGATGACTCCAGCATCTGCTCTACCACAGTAATCGTCACTCAAACAGTTCAACAGTGTAGACTCTGATCCATTACATGTTGCATAATATGATCCTGGTCCTGATCCTGATCCCAAACTAGCAATGCTTAGAGCATTCATACAGCCCAGCTCTCTACACACCACTGCAGCATCAGCCATATCCCACTGATACATACACACTCCTTCCCACGTTCTATTACGAAACACTTCCACTCTTCCAGCACAGCGAGTCTCACCACCCACCAACCTCACCCTGTCTGTACGAGAGAGAGAGAGAGAGAGAGAGAAAGAGAAAGAGATCTTATTAATAGTACTGTAATGTTTGTCTATTTGAATAAATGATTATGTCCTATGAACATTAGTGATATCTCCTGATATGTTTTATTGACAGTAGAAATTCAGAATGTGATATTTAATGATTTGCTGGTATTGGCCGATACACACGCCAACATGTAAAGGGCCGAGACTTTAATCCACTTCAAGCACTGATAGTTTCCATTAAAGACGACAGCCTGGACGTCATTTAACACGTTCTAGATCAGACTTTAATCAGGGTAGAGTTTGGGTTTAGACCAAAACACTCAGAATGTAAAAATGATTTACTGCTTTCATTTTATGAAAAATCCAAAATGTTAAAATACATATTAATAATTAAACGTGAACATTAATATTAATATTTAAAAATATTAATAGAGCTGAGGTGAAAATCATTATTGATTATAACTGATTGTTGAAAGGTGTGATCTGTTAATGTCAGTGATAGGTGTGTGTGTTTCAGAAGTGATGTCAGCTTACCTGAGCAGATGACTCCAGCATCTTCATCATGAGATTTACATATATTTACATATAGTGAATTAAATCTGCAGTTGTTCAGTGTAGACTCTGATCCATCACACTCCACTAATCCCATCAATATCGGTCCTGATCCTGGAGCAAACTTAGGAATACCCTGAGCCTCTCCACAGCCCAGCTCTCTACACACCACTGCAGCATCAGCCATATCCCATAAATAACCACACACTGTTCCCCACTGACCATTACGATACACCTCCACTCTCCCAGCACAGCGACTGCCCCCATCCACCAGCCTCACACTGACTGTACAACAGAGAGAGAGAAGGGAGAGGGAGAGAGAGGGAGAGGGAGAGAGAGAGAGAGAGAGAGAGAGAGAGATTCAACTTTTTAACACCTTTAGAAAAAAGGAGAGTCAGTGAAAAACGATAAACATGTTTCATGCTTTCATCAGTTACAGTCCTCAAACAAAAGTGCTCAAAGGGTTTATTAATGCCTTATAAACATACTTTTGGTTCTATAAAAAAAACATTTCTACTAGATGGATCTTGTAAATGAGAATAAAAAACGAATCAGAATTTATACATAAAGTTATCAGTGAGTGCAACTTACCAGCTGTGGAGAGAGTGATTGTGGAGGAGAGAAGAATGAGAACCACACAGCTATCCATCTCCCTCTGACCTGCACACAGTCCGTTCAACTCAGCAGCAGAACAAGCTTCACCTCCTCTACCCCAGAGAGACTGAAGATACTGAGAGAGAGAGAGAGGGGGGCGGGAGGGAGAGAGAGAGAGAGAGAGAGAAGCTCCCCACAGCCGCCAATCACACTCACTATTACCTTATTAGAAAGAGAAGAGGAAATCATCAAACACTTTCAGTGACAAATCAGAGGAGGCATTTTCTCTCCCTCCATATATATCAAAAGAGCGTCAGCGCTGATGAACAGAACTCCACCTCCGTCTCTAGAGGAGTGTGTGTGAGGAGAGACGCTTACAGCAGCATACAGGAGACCGACTTCAAAGAGAGGAGGCGCTCCAG